>VWZP01009615.1:2777197-2796578 GCA_013396995.1 Dicaeum eximium
ATACACACAAACCACAAACACAAACCACAAACACAAACCACAAACACAAACCACAAACACACACAAACCACAAATACACACAAACTACAAACCACAAACACAAACCACAAACACAAACCACAAACACAGACCACAAACACAGACCACAAACACACAAACACAAACCACAACCCACAAACACAAACCACAAACACAAATGCAGACCACAAAATCAAGCCCTGGTTCAGGGATGCCCAACTGAAGAGCCACCTCTCCTCCATCCCTGCATATAAATATTGCAGGGTGAAAGTCAGGCTTGTGCAAATGAAATACAATCAGCCTGTTGAACTACACGAAATGAAGGAGCTGGGCTTTACTTAAATATTTTTTCATAGAGCTTAAAGGCAGACAAGACCCTTACAACTCTTTTGAATGGCCTCCTATGGGCCACAGACCACTAAATTTTATCCAGTTACCAATGAAAAAAGCCCAGTACCTTCTGTACAGCTAAAGGATTCCATCCATAGAGGGATTGATTTCAAAAAACCCAGCAACTCAGAGGCCAAACATTTCTCTTGGGAGCTTGTACTCTGCACAGTTAAAACTGTGCTTCATCTGAGTTTGTCTAATGTCAACTTCCAATCACTGACCTGTTGTGTCTTTCCAGGCTTATTTGAAGAGCCCATTACTACCCATTAATTTCTCTTATGCCTTCTCTAAAGGCAGCTACATTTTGCAATCAGACAATCCCATTGCCATCTTTTTGAGACCTACACAGACTGAACTGGTTTTGCATTTCTCATTGCTAAAAGTCCTCTCCAGTCTCTGGATGATTTTGGAGCCTGTTTTCTGCACTGGCTGTAGTTTATAACACTGGATCACAAAACAGTTCTTCAAGAACTGAGGAAAAAAACCCAGAGTCTTTGCCAATGCACTATACAGATAAAAATCCTTTTTTCATCACCTCCTACTCCTTTATTCCTTACCAAGAGCCCACATCTCAGCAGGCCTCTGAAACAACCTTGAAAGCTTGAGATTGCCTGATGCCAAAACATTCACCCTTTTTGATTTGGGAGGACACATTTCCCTGTTCCAAAGCTACCACTGCTGGTCAGTGTTTCTCACTCAGTGATGCTCCACACTGGGCTGATTTGAAATCCACATTCTTTGAATGTGACTTTTACATGAGTGGAGCCCATCTCCTTGGTGATCTTGATCTGCAAGCATTTGCCCTCAGCATTTAACACTTTGATGCCCTTTGTGTCACAAGTTTTGTGAACCTTAAGGGTACTTTTACTCCCAGGTGTTGAGTGCCATGGGCTGTGCTGAGGTGCACCAAAAATGTCACTCTTGTTTGGGGTAGTGGCCTCCCACTGATGACTACTTCCACATTTGGCAAGTCTCAGGTAAATTGAAGGCATATTGACAAATCCAAAGACTGTTCCATCCTCAGGCACCCACGATATTACATCAAATTCCGTATCACTGTAAAAGCCTACTACATCTTCATGGATATCAATGCAGTCCTGAATCAAAAAGCCAAAAATCTGACTGACATTCCCCAAAAACTCTCCTCTACTTGCATTTACTTTTATCTAAAGCTATCAGTTCTGTATAAATCAACTCTGTGGCACTAGCCCAATACTGGGCCTGAGAGAGATGTCATGGATTTCATGTCCATATCACCAAAATCAATTTGAAATAGGAGTTCTGTGATTTCCCCAGTAACCCAGAATCAAAGGAACCAGAAAAACAGAGTTTCATGTCACTGTTTTCTTCCTTGACAAGAGGCCCCTTAAATCATCCAGCCTGGGTATTCACCTCTCAGAGACACTCTTCAACATAATAATTAGTAATTCCTATGTATTTGCCATCTAACAGGCTGGAAATTTCAGCCTTCCTGAAGTAGAAAAATGCATCTTCTGGGTCCTGAGTGCAACCCATATGAGATAGAAAAAAAAGATAAGTTCTGGAATATCAGGAATTCTAACAAAATGCCAGTGCTGGCTGCAGGTCACAGTCTCTGTCTGTGTCTCCAGTCAGGATATGGATTCTAAGGATTTAGACTCTGAATATTTTTCCACCTGGGAGGATCTTGAGTTGAATGACCACTGGAAGATAAAGGCCAAACCAACACAGCAGAGAATTCCTCTCCCCTAGCACACAAGCCCCTTTTCTCACACCCAAAACAATTAAACTTTACACAAACTACTGACCAGCAGAGCTCTGAGCCATACAGCACTGGCCAGCAGATGCAAGCTTGGTCAAAAAAAACCCCTGGGATTCAGAGAACATTAATTCCAGAACTGAAGGTCTCTATCTTCTGATGAAAATCCATGCAAAGCACAGCTGAGCTTAGCTGTTGAGCTGGTGCATGGCTGGGAAAACCACTTCTGCTCAGTGACAACCCAAGCTGTTTTGCAAAATATTGACTTGATCTCTTTAATTCCTTGTAAAAGCAATTTGTAATTTCATGCTGTTGTCAGAGACAAGATGGTCCTTGGGATTAGCATTAACAAGCTGCTAAAATTTGGCAGAAAGTGCACGTCTTACATTATTTTCAAGAAATGTACTTCAGCTACTTCAGTATAATAACAATTAATTCTGCAGATCAAATAAAAAGCTAAAAATAAGCAACAGTCATTGAGTTATCAGATACAGATTAAAAACCAACAGCCAAACCAATAAATAAGAATTTCATCAACCAGATCATGTTTCAAGGAGCAGCTGAAGAACAAAACACCTTTGAGTCACAAGCTCCGTAGTCAAGGTGAGTGAAATTGCCTCACCTTTATCTTTGAACTATCTTATCCTTTCATTTGGCTGTCATTAACTTCAAACAAATCACTCACCTGTCCCCAGATTTAAACACTATTTGAATGGATTGATGAGAAGATGGCAGAACTGAACTGATGGCATTGTTGTTCCAGCCACCTTTACTGAAAGAAGCTCTATCACAGCATCAGGGAGACCCCTCCCAGAGCCAGCTGAGCCATGAAATTAATGCTGGATTTACATGGAGAGAACAGCATCAGTTTAAGGAAAAAAATCTGCCTAGCCCACACCAAGTTTGGAAGTAGCACATAAAAATAAGAACTCACCAACCAAGGAATATGCCTTGCCTAGGATTCACTATAAATAACACTTCAACCATACAGAAGGGGCTACAAAACTCAGGGACCATAATTCATTTATTCAAATGCTCCTGGAAAATGGCAGGTTACCTCCAGAGGAATATCCTGTGAAGGAATAAATGGTGGCTTCACGTGGCAGGGCTTGTTCTCTATTCTGTGAAGGAGCAAAATGTGCACCTTATGTGGAGATAAAAAACCTGGCAGCTAATTTGTGTCCAGCTCTGATGGTGGAACATGTTTACAGAACTATAGGGCTGGAAGGGACCTTAAGAAGTAGTGACTTCATCCTGCCCCAGTCCCAACACCAGGACCATTATATTTGTTTAAGTTCAGTCCAAAATAAAGATGCTGTTGCAGCCTGGGCTTAAGAGAGGCAAGCATCCAACTTCCACACTGAAGACCAAAACTGGAAATATCCCCAAAACCAGAAACATCTCCAAAACCCTCAGGGAATGAAGCCTGAATGCCAGGAATATTATGTTTATTGCAGCATTGAGTCTGATTTGCCATCACATACTTAACCAGGAGGTTCCCACTGCTCTTACCTTCCACACAGAAGTCACAGAAGCCAATCTTTCAGTCAGAAAAGTCCAACACAATGAAGCCTCATCCTGCACTTCATTTAATCAACTACCTGGAAACTTGTTCCAGACTGAATAAAAAAAAATTCTTTTGCATTTCTGTTAAGCTTCAGCATAGCAGGTTACAATACTCTCACAATATATCCAATTCTGAGTGTGCTATTTGTCCATGAACTATCCTATATTTCTCATCTGTCACAGGTCATTTAGCTCAGACAGGATGATAATAATAGAAGGAAGATGCAGGAAAAAGAACACTTACAAGTTATCATGTTGACAGCAAAGGGCACAATACATGTGGGTTTGTTTTATCTGTTACCATAAAATACCTGTCCAGACTTTGTGCTTTTTGAGGTTTAGGATATTTCAGTGCACCTTTCTTATGGATAGGGAAGATGGCACCACAGCCATTTCCACGTCATTTTCCTCTCAGGTTTATGTCATATATAAATCTTTTATAAGTATATATATAAATCATATAAATCATATATGCCTGACCACTGCATCTATATTAAACTTATTAATAAAAATAATGGCCAACCTTTTCCATGTTCTAATGTACTTTTAATCTTATAAATATATACATTTCAGATTTTTACACACAAATATTGAGTGTTTCATATGATTTATCAGGAAGCATTAAATCTTAAAGCAGTGAACTGTAAATGAAGAGTGTCCAAGAAGAGAACTCTGTAGCATTTGTGCTTTCTGTTTTTCCTTTCCTGTAGCTATTTTTTAATCTCTAGATCCCCTTTCTGGGCAATCAATAAAAGGCTTTCACTTATGTTTTAATGTTTTATGTTGTTTTATGTTTAAATTTCATGGAGTGCAATATATTACAGTGTTGCCTGCATTGCTGTCATAATTTACTCTGCTTTAGTAGATGAAAATTATCCTTCAGTGCCTTCTGTGAAGAGTTGAAAGAGCTGATCAACCACCAAGGAGCAGCTCTCCTGTGCATGGGGAGGAATTTCCTGCAGGTGGGAAGGAGCCAGCAGCTTGTGCTGGGAGCCAGCCTCCTGCAGAAGCAGCCTGGCAGAAAATACCCTGGGTGTCCTGCTGGACAGCACAGGGAGCACGAGCCAAGAACCTGTCCTGGCAGCAAGGAGGGCTGGCAAGACCCTGGGCTGCAGAAGGCTCAGGGCAGAGCTGATTAGTGGAGATAAATTCCTGAATCACAGAATCACTTGGGTTACAAAATGCCTTTAGGATCTTAGAGTCCAACCCTTAACCTAATGCTGCTGAGTCTGCTGCTAAACCTGCAGAGATGTCAGCTCAGCCCCTTCTCTGGGCAGCCTGCTCCAGGGCTTGAAGACCCTTTTGTTGGGGAAAATTTTCCTAATATCCAGTCTAAACCTCCTCTGGGGCAGCTTGAGGCCACGTCTCCTCATCCTATTACTCATTGTTTCCACCACCCTGAAGGGAGGGTGCAAAGAAACAGAGCCAGGCTCCTGTCAGCAGTGCCCAGGGACAGAGCAAGAGGAGATGGGCACGAGCTGAAACACAGCAGGTGCTGCCTGAGCATCAGGAAACACTTTTTCACTGTGAGGGTCACCCAGCACTGGCACAGCTTGATCAGAGAGGTTGCAGAGGCATTCATGGGCCTTAGAGACATGCAGGAGGCATCTGGACGTGGTCCTGGGCAGCAAATATGCTTTCACAATCCTATAAACCCATGGAAAAATCTCTGCCTAAACACAGGTTATTGCAAATTGGCTTATGATCTAAAGCATGAGGGTTTACATCCTCCATGGTCTCACCTCATTGCCAACTGCTGCCCTTTCCATCAGGGGTGAGGCCAGAATAAAGTGAATTAGCAGAGTCCCTCCATCTGGTTCTTATATTCAGCTTGAAGTAGTTCTGGAAAATACAAAGATGAAGATCTTCATCAGCTTTGCACACCTGGGGAAATGATTCTTTTCTGAAACACGTCTAAGCAAAGAGAAGTAAAGCATTAATTTAGAATGTTTTAAAACTGCCAGGAATCTCCTTTGTTTTATGCACTGCACACACAGAGCTGGGATCAACTCTCATGCACGTTTCTACACATATATTTTATTGACCTTTTCCTCGCTCAAAGATCAATAATGTTTTAAGGACTGCTCCAGTTAAGAGTGCAGCTACTTTGCCTGTTGTAAAGCCACTGAGATATCTGGTTTGGTCACCAGAACTGGCCAGCTTTACTGGCTGCCTCACACAGAGCATTTAGAGGAAAGGGTAAAAGCCACCCTCTATGAATCCCATAAGGTCTTACAGTAAGTCATATCTGACATCCCATTTGTCATCCTGAAATCCTGAGAACAGAAGACAAATAACCCTCAAAGCTGAAGGGAATCCTTCAGACAGAACTCACTTAAAAAGTAATAAGTTAATAAAGTCACCAGGCTCATGGGCTGGGGTTTTGCTCAGACCTCTTTAAATAACTTCCTAGATAATGAAGAGAATTTAATTTTCCTGATAAAATTAGACCAATTAATCAGACAGCACAGCAAAGGATATATTTCCCTTCTATAAGGGGACAACCAGCTATGTTATGATAAAGAATTTATTAGCAAGAAGAGTTCTCCTTAGACTCCTTGGGAAATGAAGGGCAAGCCAATAGTAAAATATTTTAAAGTTCATTGAGGGCTTTTGGAGCACTGGTGAAATGTGCACCATCTATCAAGATTATTGAGATGAAACTATTAACCCTCTGACAGTTTAATAACCATTCTTTATGTTATAATAACACAGGGCCCCTTTGGGATCAAAGTTCCAATTTTGGAGGCACTGTCCATCATTTGTCTAGGAAACTGAACCTTTGTGTTGGGCAAAACAGCAACAGGACCAGCCTACCCTACCTTTTGCTCCCTAAACTACAGAACCTTGCAGTTCAGGTCCAGGTTTCTCTCTTTTTTATAGAACTTTTCGGGTAAATAGAGCCACTGGGTCAGCACATTCCCTGGGGGATCACAAATCACTGGACCAAAGGAACAAATCTGAAAAAAGGATTAATGGAGTGTGGTCTCACAGGTCTCAGCACCCCTGCAGCTCATGGAGGCTTGGGCTATTTCTAGAATTGACATGTTGGGCTTCCAGACTAATATCCAATCCAGCACAGCCTTCTTCAGGGTAACCTGCCAGTGCTGCCCAAAACATTGCTACCATAACAGAGGTGAGAAACAATCCCCCAGACAGTGAGTAATTGGTCCTGACAGAATGGGAAGATTCCACTGAAATCTCTCTTGCAAGCTCATTAACATAGCTACTCCACACTCACAGTCTATTCTGAATGTTTATCCCAGTGAATATTAAGGTTTACAGTGCAACCAGGAGTTCTGCTTCCCTAAGAAGTGACAATCACCCAGCAAAGGAGTCTTCTGTAGAAATGTCCTTGCAGCCACCTCAAAGATTCAGCCAGGCTGATTTCCAGGCTGTTTCTGTATTGAAGCAAAGTGCTTTTTTGTCAGCTTGGCTTCCTTATGCAATTCATCCTCAGCTGGCACAGCTCAGCACTTGCAGCAGAACCCTTTGAGGGGTCGGTGTTCTAGTTTTGGATGGGATGGAGTTAACTTTCTTCCTAGCAGCACGTGCAGTGCTGGTTTTTTGGATTTAGGATGGGAATGATGTTGATAACAGCCTGCTTTCATTGCTGCTGAGCAGTGCTGGCTCCCCACCCCACAGGGGACAGCGAGCAGGGCTTTGTTGCCTGGGTTAAACCACGACAGACAACGCTCAAGATTCTCCTTGGATTTGGAGCTGAGGTTCACCTGAGCTCACAAGAAACACACTGTTGTTTTGGAGGCTGTGCCATGTACCTTGCTTTCCCAAGAAAGAAGAAGAAATAACAACAACACCTATAATTTTGCTCAAAAATGGTATCCCAGTATTTAGATAATAGCTTTTTTTAGGGTTTTTTTTTGTTTGTTTGTTTTGGTTTGGTTTTTTTTTACCTCTTCAGGTTTAATTTTCTGCCTCTATTGTATCAGGGGGTAGGTTGGTTTGCTCATTGAGTGTTCCATAAATGTCTGCTCTTGGAACACTTCCTGGGCCATTTTGCAAACCAGCTGTACCTGGACAGGCCATCCTTCAGGTGGTGTAGGAAAGCACTGCCAGGCACGGAAGTCAGGACAGAAATGGACAAAGTAAGGATTTTTTAATACAATGGCAAACCTCCAGGTGTTTTCCCAGCACCAATCACCAACAAGCCCTCAGCAAAGCCTGTGCTAGCAGTCAGGGGAAGAGCTGACAACAAAGAGTGGGAAGTAAATGAAATCATACCTGAATACTCCTGAAAATGCCAAAACACCAAAAGTGCCAAGGTGGGAGAGAGAAATGGAGCTAGAAAAAAGTCTGAAAGGATGGCCTTGTAAATAAGACTGGATACTTTAGAGAACTAGAGCTATGAAAGACGCATTGTAAGAGCACCCATGAAGGGCAGTTTTAGATTATTGGCTCTAAGGCACCTACAGCATGGTGTGGCAAAAAGCTGATAGGCCAAGAAATGCTTATAGTGTCTTGTAATTAAGAAATAAGCAGCTTCTGGTTGTGATGGCGTGAATTGTAACACCTGTATTGTCTCACCCTTCACATGAGACTGAAAAATAGAAAAAAAGGTTTTTGAAACGCCTCTCAGCTGCCCCATCTCCAAGTCAGAAAAGGGCTAAATCCAACACTGGGGAGTGAGGGGGAAGGAAATGGGGACACACACAGGGCAGGAAGGATGAAATTAGAAAAACTGGGCCCAAAAACAGAGGCCCAAATAAACAGAGGTGATTATACTCACTGTCTGCTAGAGATCTGTAATCAACACTCCTCAAGAGGAATCTTTTTTTCCTCCTGTAATTTTTGCTGACTTGGTTTATGTTTAGATGCAGAAATTACTCCAACTTCCATAAACATTTGTGCACACCAGCATTTCTAATGTGCACTTTTGGCCCTGTGCCTAATTTGATGTAGTTCACATCTGTAACCTTGCTATTTTTTGAGAATCCAGCCCTGACCTTCATCTACTCCTTCTCCAGTGCAGCTCAGTTTTCTGTCCTACCCTACACTTGGCAAAGTGGCATTGTGTTCCTGACTGACAGTTCTAGCAGATGTCTTTGGGTGACCTCAGGACCCTTCTGCAACTGTCAACTCTTCCCAAGTTTCTAATTTAAAACATCTCCCCCAAATCTCATCAGTGCTCTGTGTCAGCAGTCTAGGAAAAAAAAAAAAAAAGAAAATACTCTAATTTGCATAACCTTTCCTTTCTGCAAGGATCTGAGTGCCTAATAAGACTATTAGGCATTTCCTAATGTCATCTTCTGTCCTCATGTTTAGGCAAGGTCAGGCTGGGCTTTCCCACTGAACTGGGACCATTTCAGAGGAAGATGCTGATGGTTCCTCCCTTCCCTTCCACCCCTGGGAATTAAGTGCAGCTCCCCAAAACCCTCTCCCCAGCTCATCACACTAATTACAATCAGAGCTCCTTAGAATCCTTGCAAATGTAGGGATTTTCTTTTTGCTGTAGTTATATTGAAAGCCCTCCCAGAAAAATACTGCATCCCAAACTTGATGCCATGTGGGAGCTCACATCCAACATCCAACTGGTTTATCAATGTTTTCAAATTTAATGTGACTATTCATTTTGTTCATCAGAGCTCCTGAGGACTGCTCTCTTTTGATCTGAATCTTTGGGCTTCAGACAAAAAATACCAACATAAAATTTATGCCATTGCATCCCACATTGGATGATGATGCAAAAAAACCTCACTCTCTGTGCAGTCCACTCTGCTTCCATCAGAATTAAAGAAACCTGCTGCAGTCAGTGCCTCCTTCTCTCACCAGCCTTTTCTCCTCTTCCAATCCCTGAGAATGTCTGGAGTTTTGCCCCTAGGATTAGAGTAAGGAAGGAGAGGAAGTTTTCCTGGTATTTGAAGTTTTGATGGGTTAGCTGGTTTTGTAATTCTTTTCTTCAGCATTGTCTCCAAGAGTTCGCAATTTGTGCTCTACTCCAATTAACAAACTTGCTCTTAATTAAGCTGCGTGAGAGCTTTGGCTGTGAGGAACATGGGCACTTATTTTAAGTTTCCTTTTATTCCAAGCTTTTAAGAAGATGTTTTTCAACTTCAGGCAGGCATTTAAGTCACATGAAGCTCAATAGCTTTTAAGAACCTGTGCTCTTGCTGAATACAAAAGGATTTGGAGGCATCTTTAATTAGTCTGATGTAATTGGAGCTGGAAAGAACAGATTATGCTACTTCACTCTGACTTATCTCCAAGTGTGTACATTTTCCATGAGAGGCGCACGAAAAACTGCAGAGCCCCTCACCATTTGCTATCCTGGTGCCTTTTAAACTGTCATGATTTATAAAGAACCCTTGGAACAGAAATCTAGATGTGGCTTTTAGAATGGGAATAAATGTTTTGCAGATTACAGAACATTAGGGAACCAAGAAGCACACAGTAAAGACCCCACAGGTCAAAGACCAAAAAATTCACATTCCTTATTACTTAAATGCTGGCCAGGTCTGTAGCTGAGCATCACAAAGTGGCAAAAAAAAAAGCAGAAAAAAAACCCCACAACAAATCAGCCTAAAAATTTACTGTATATAGTTAGTTTGTAAAACAAAGAATAAAAGAGGCAAATTGGATAGAAGAGGCAGAGAACTGAAATTAGCAGTCTAAAAAGAGCACTATCAAAATTACCCTGGTTTTATGAAATAATGTGTTGCAGCAAACTCCAAAGCATTTAATTTCCCGTGGAAACTTTCAGACAGCCTGAAGGCATTGTTTGACCAGCTGTACAATATATCAGCTAAATGTCCTCTGAGTGAATGGATTCTCCTGGCAGAGGCACCTGCAGGATGTGTAACTTGTATTTCACACGTTCTGTCCAGGCAGCCATGCAGCTCCACTGGCTCATCATTTGATTTCACAATGGACAGCTGGCATCACCCAAATGAAACATTACATTTGCTTTTGCTGGAAAATAAATTTAAAAAGCCACCAAAAAAACCACCCCAAGAACAATAAAAACAGCAGCAAAAAAAATAAGGAGGGGAATGTCTTCAAAGGTTCTTCCGGATTCTGAAATGTTTAATAGGACTTTCAAATGACAACAAATCAAAATATGCAGCTTTTTGTGTATAATGAGAACTAAGGAAAAACAAAAACAAAAAAACTCCCCCCAAAAAACCCTTGCAATACTCCAGAATTCCAAACAGATGAGCTTGCCAAATCAGGAAGTCTGAAGAGGGAAGTATAATTATCTTAAGTGCCTGCTTCATTAACAGACCACGATGCAACAGGAAAGTTAACCATATGCTGCACTTTGCTGAGGGAGAGGAGAGGATAAAACAGAAAGCCTGATGGAATCTCCTAAGCATCTGCTGAGCTCTGCGGGGTAAAAATCCTCCCCTTGCTTGTGTGATTTTTAGGTGTGGTCATGGACTTGACACCACCCAAGTCCCAGTCTCCTGTCCAAGCTCTCCCAGTTATGATGGTGCATACACCACGGGTCCTCGTTCTTTTTAACTCCTGTTACCCTGCAAGGCTGAAATTTGTTAGCAACACAGGCACATTGTGAGTTCTTAAAGTGGAGAATTACATACAAACAGGATGTGGGAAGCCCCACTGGTCCCAGTGTCATTTCCAAGGCTCACTTGGCCATAAGCAAACCTGCAGCAGGAGAGATCTCAGCCAGGAGCTCTGACTTACCTTGAGTCCCTCTCACTCTGGCAAATGCTGCCTGAAAAAATTCACCTCCAAGCCTTCTGGACTCAGCTTGGTGTTGTAGAACAGTTCTCAAATTCCTTCTTTACCTCTGTGCCAACAAAAAGAATAAAACTTCTCTCCGAGATCCTTTGGTGGAAGGAAGATTTATGACTATAAAGAGCAGGCTTAGCTGATTACACCAAGCTTCCATACAGTGAAGGCATTTCCCTCCTTTTGATGGACAGGCACCATGAAACAGCAACAGATTTAAAATCACTGAATGACTTAAGTGGATGTCTATGCAAGAGGAAGCAACTTTAACCAGGTAGCCTGATAAAAAGCACAATTACCTCCACAATGAACAGAAGACACAGCCCAGCTACCTCTTATCCAGGTGCTCTTTCAGTGCTTTTGTTTTTCTACCCTTTTTGCTATAAAACTTCAAATGCAAAAGTGTATCTATGATTTTATTCCAAGAAATATTTGTGAGCGTTTCCTGCCGTGCTCCCTTTGCTCTGCTCGTTATTATTTGATAGCTCCTCACCAGGCCACTTTTTGTGATCTCACCTTGAATCCAGCACTTGGAGCTAAACACTGTTTCCTTCACCAGTAGTGATGCCTTGAACCTCATATTTACCCCTCTGACCTCAATCACATCAAAAACACTGGAGTGGGGAGATGAGGGAAACTAGACTGAGTCTAGCATTCAAGCATAAATGCTACAGGCAAGCTTAGAAATGTGATGCTCTCAGAAAAATAAAAAAAAAAAAAACAAACAAAACCCCACCTTTTTTTGTTTTTGAATGTCTGACAAATTTACTTTTAAGCAGCACCTTTAAACTTAATGAGAAGCACATAGTGGAAATATTTAACGGCCCAGTGAGAGCTGTGCTTCTTTCCTCGGGGTTTTCAATGGAGCATGGAAATCCAAACCCATTTTGTGCCTTGAATAAAAATTCAGTATTATTCAAAATGCTCAGATCTCTGTGGAAATCTTGGTGCCTTCTTCCTCTCACTTCTGATGGCCACATTTATCAGTGGGTAAAGAGACTTGTGGCTGCATGGATCCAGCAGTTCTCAGTCAGTTAATGCAGATGTAATTTCCTGATTTTGTGGAGAACTTCTAATTGTTATTACCTCTCCCTTTGGTGCTATTAAGAAACGCTTTAAACTGCTTCAAACTTCTGGACTGGTGAATCTCTTTTAAAAGCCACTTATTTAATCCTGGAAACATTGGGGAAATGCTACCAATGATAAAGTCCTGCTGTTAAAATAAATATTGAATTCTGCTTTGCATCTGTATTTATTTTTAATGCAAACTGCTAAGGACTTGTTCAGCAGTGGGAGTCTATTTATCTGCATAATGCATGCTCTTGTTTACACATTATCACTTGTTAAGTGTTATGTCTGCATATAAAGAGACAAAAGAAAAAGCTGGACTGAAACCACATGAATCTGGCAGGGGAACTCCTGACAGACCAGACAAGGTTATGGGTTTCTAGCACAGCCTTTTATGAATTGCCAAGTGATGACAATAGCCAGAATTTTATTAAGGCTTTTAAAAGGCTCTGCCGCACTCTGCTCTTAATCAATATGGTGCAAATGTTTGCATAAATAACATAAAATCCTACACAGGCTGATTCTCAGAACACATCAGTTAGGCCAGAAGAGAGGGAGAAGAAATGGGGTATCCATCCAGCAAGGGAGGAACCACTGCATTTTAGCAGGAATTGCTAAGCCCATGTCTAACCCTTTCTTGCCATGACATTTTTGGGATGGGATTTTCTAGCACATTTATCATTGACATGACACTTTTGAAAATCCATGTCTGACCTGACCCAGTCAACATTTTTCCCACATTTAAAACCTGATTCTGAATTTTCCACCTATACCTGGATGCAGCCACAGCATCATGCCTTTCATCCATGTGATACTAATCATTCAACAGGCCCCTTTCACTGGTTGATTGTGATGACTTCCAGTAACATGTAATTCCTCATTTCATACACATTTTACAGGTAAATATATTAATTAGGATTAAATATCTGCTCTTAGTCTCAAAGGAAGAGATTTAATTGATACTTCCTCTGTAGCTGGAAAATAAACATTTTAATTTATACATAATCATCATTTTTCATCATTTATTCTGCTAAATTTATTGCTGTTATTTTATTATTGTGTTATTTATGGACAAACTATAAAGAATAGCACTCAGTACTCTGTTAGGCTTTGATGAGAATCCATTTTCATGCAGAGTTTTTTCCATCACCTCTACAACCCAACCCAAGTCTGAAACGAGCAGTAGTGAAATTTTCTTTGGAATTACCTAACACTATTTCAAATTCTACATCAAGTACAGGCTTCTTTTCTCTTTATATGTAGCATTACAGTTTGCATTGCACTAAGTCTGAAAAACAGTATTCTGTTTACCAGGGAAAAATAAATATAATCTTGCTCCAAGGCAGAAACACATGGCCCAGTTTTGTGGAATACAGTAAATATAGCTTGAAAGAAGCATCTGAATGAATCTGTGTAGGTGGCCACCTCACCACGAACTGCAGTGTGACAGGGTTATGATCTCCAAATCTTGCACTTCCCTTCCTTCAAGCACTGCCAGCCTGAGCTCCCTGTCCCGGCTGAAGTGACAGAACCAGAACACAGAATCAGAATTTCTGTATCAGCTATCCCATTTCACGTGGAAATAGACTCTCTTAAATGCCAAGGAAAGAAATGTGCATCAAATTTATGTCCCTCAGGCACTAGTTCAGTCAGTAACTTCCAGTGGACTCTTTTTGTCTATTCAGGGAGGGCATTTACTATTTTAAGTCTGCTGAACAGAAGATTTCTCGCTTTTCTCTTGAAAACCATCAACATTTCATTTTTGGTCTGTTCTCAAGAAGCTTTATGAATAAGTGGATTGATTACTGTGTAGAAATGCTCTGTTAACAATTACATCATGCTAAGCACAGTAAATGCCCATTAAACACAACTCCCAGCATCCTGCAGACTTGGGCACGTCCATTTCAGCCTTCAGCTGTGGTAACACAGAGCATTAACTGCAAACAGAACGTTTCTGTGTGAGGCAGCAGATGGGAGCTCCGTGTTTTCTGCTCTCTAATGGAGTTTGCAAATCCACCTCCTCTCTGGGGGAAATCCACAAACCACCTGTGTCACCGCTGAGTTAGGAACGGCTTAAAGAAGGCAACATTGACTCCAAAGCTTCTCAGAAGGCATAAAGCCAAGTTTAGTGAAACCCTGCATTTTTATAGACAGGATTGCTCACCCAGGACCTGGCTGGTCCTCAAGCAACACCCCTGACAGCACTGGTTAATCAGGAACAACACCTCCTTGTAAACATCTTACCACAAACATCGCGTACAGCATGCTCAGCATGTTCACAAACACCCAGTGCAGAGATCAGGGTAAGAATTGTTTTAATTCTTTCTCTGAGCTTTCTCACACTTCCCCCAGGACAATGTCTGGGAAAGTTACCTGTTCCTCTCTCTGACTAAACTGTCAGCACCCACAGACCTGTAGAAATGCAAAGCCTGTAGCCAACAAGTCTCTGTGCCAAGAGGGGCTGATCTACCCACCTCAGCTTTGCAGCTCCCTGCAGGTGGGATGGGTCATTCCAGCTGTCCCACATGGATGCTGGAGCCTTGGTGGGTGCTCTCCAGGCTCCTGGGCCAGCACTCACCACCTCAGGAGCTGAACCCCAGACACTGCTGTTCTTCTCTCTCCTGTATTGGCTGGACTGGCTTTGGTTATCAGGGGAGAGAAATTATGGAGATCTGCTATTTGCTACATTCCCAGACTGCCTTAGATGTTTTTACTGTTTTCCTTCTCTTCCCTCATGAACCAGTCTAGTCCTAATCTCTTTTAGTGCTGGGCTCTGCACAGAACAAAGGGCAGGGAAAGATCTCATAGATTCCATCTCACTTAATAGTCACTTTCTCCCTAGCATTAGGAACAGGTGAAGCTGAGGTTGAAAAACCTGCAACTCTTCTGGATTCATCCCACATTCCTAGATTCTTTGCCAGTTTTACTAATTGAACAGATTTTTTAAATATAGATTAATTTGACAAGGTGTTTGCTTTACTGTTTCTTCTGCCTTCATTAGCATTTGAGAGACATTTGATGATAAAGTCTTATTATATCCATCACAGACCTTGCAAAATCTGACATTTCCTGGATGATCAGATGGGAATTAACTTTGGAGCACACTGTGATAAGGCAGCATGTTGTGATATCTAAAGTTAAACTGCTGCACATATAGGAATCCTTTCTGGGGCAGATTTGCCCACCTCTGGTGACACCAGTGAATTCAAGCAGACAAAATTTGGCCTTTACCTGGTACCTGGCTAAGGAGGCAAAAGGCCAAATTTTGAGCATGGAGAGCAGAGCTCAGGGCAGCCCCTGACAGCTCCCTGTGCCTCCTGTGTGCCATGGGGCACCTCCAGACCCTGCCTTCCATGGGCCCTGCAGGGAGCAGCCCCAGGCCCCAGGGATGAGCCCATCTGGGCAGAAGAGCAGAGGTCTGAGGACCTTGCACAGCTGGGAATCCACACCATGCCCTTCCCTTCCTGGGGAATGCATCTGTGGGCATTTCAAACACTGATGCCACCTGCAACATCCTTGAAGAGCCTCCCAAGCTGGGAGTGAAAACCATCTGCCAGTGGACTTTACACCTGCTTCTCCTCTGTAAACATTTCATTCCCAGGAAAGCCAGGCTGGTTGTTTTCCTTGACTATTCCAGAACACTTTTGAGCAAAAATGCAGAGTTACAAAACCTGCTTCAGATGATCACAGCAACATAAATACAGTCAATTCAGGAAAGCTATGCAAGGAATCCTCGTGCATCACTGTGCTGGATGATCCAGGTGTTTGCAGCTTTTGAAATTTTCTAAGTTTGTATCAGTTGTTTGTAGATTTCATAATTTAAAAAACCCACTACAGATTAAGAATAAGTCAGTGCAAACACATGACAGCAGTTAAAATAGCAGGGAACAATGGAAAAACAAAAAAGCAATTACTGGGTTGTTGGTTTTGGCAGGTGTTTGGGAAATGTTTAACGCCATCACACCTCGAAATTACACATAGCTAACCCCTACACTGAATAGAAACTCCACAAATATCTAGCATCAGTTTCAATAACTGCTGCTGCTGCTGTGCAAACATATATATACAGAAGCACACAAATTATTTAAGCAACATTACCTTAGAGTTTAATGTGTTTGCATTTCTTGCTGCAGGCACACCACAAGGCTGCTATCATAAAATATCCCACACCTACCAGTTCCTTCTCACCAGCTGGGTAGTCCCTTGAATTCCAATCATAATTCCAATTATGCAGGCAGCCTTCATGTTGAAGGTGCTACTCATTTTTTCCTTATGATTCCACACCTCTGCTTGTGACACGAGCAGCAGAAAAATCTCCCACCATAAACTGCTCCAGGCTGGATCAACACAGTGTTCCCTCTACTCCAGGTCAAAATTTGCTTTGTTTTATTATTTCATCTGTATGCTGGTGTTAGTTTAAGGTAGTTTCAGTGCTCAAGTCACTCCTACATTTGAAAATTATTATATCAGGACTAAAAATTCATGAAACATAAGCATAATAATACAGAACTGACAACAACAAATGCAGAAGCCAGTGGGACTTTAAAATTATCTTGGTGAATTATCTAAATCTGTTGTCGTACACACATTTGACATATTTTCATATATTTGTCTCTTTTACTATAGGTCAATCATCCTGAAGTAAAAGCATCAGGAAAGGCAGAGACCCAAACATGAATGATCACCTTGAAAATTAACATGGGAAATCACACAAAATTATTATGTTTGTACAAATTCCTGTTAAAAATATGTCCATGAACAAGTCAGAGTAGGTAGTCACTGTATCTATAGATCATTTAGGGTATTCTTCAAGCTTCTCATTTACTAGTGGGAAAAAAAAAAGGAAATCTACCACATGAAATGCCAGCATAAATGAATGTCATCACTCTTTTTCCTGAGCCTTAAACAGAAAACAAGCAGACCATCTCTCTTCTGTATACTGGGGAAAAAGTGGGAAAGGAACATGTGAGGAAAAGTGCTCCCAAAAGGTGGAAAGTGATGGCAGCAGATTTGTTCATTTGGGGTGTGCCTGGGGATGGACTGTAGGTTTGGGGGGATATTTGAATGGATAGGTAGTGAAAAATGTTGCAAGTTTTGAGGCTCTGATCAGTGATACTTTTAAAGGATTTAAAATTCACCACTTTATACGCTCACAACCTTCACCAGCTAAGTTAGAGTTGCCATAATTTCCCCATGGATTGTTTTGGGAAGTGTTTTCCAAATGCTGTGGACTTTTTTGGATTCCCCTACTTTGACCCCAAAACCAAATACCCAAAACATTCTGTAAGATTCACTGCTACACATAATTAGGAAATGGATGTTAGATACAGCTTAAGGCCTCGCAGCTAAACTCAAACCTTGGCCAAATCATTTCACTCAATTTGTTTAAGCAGAAAATAAGAATAAAGCTTCTTCCTTCACAACAGCTGAGCCAAAAAGGTTTGCAAAGTGTTTGGAGTTCCCAGGGGATAAGCCAGCACATAAAAGCATAATATTTTGATTGCAAGGGGCAGGTGTATTTTATCACCTGCTGGCTGAGTCAGAGTGCAGGGGATTAAAAGGGAAAAGTCATCATGGCATCAAAGGAAAATCTCCATGTCAGTGAGCTGCACTCAGGTAAATGCAGCCAGCCACAGCCTCCTCAGCTTCTTTATAAAAGGCACACAACCAAGCCACCACTCTCAGCTGAATGACTCCAACTTTTTAATTGCTCACAGACAAGATCAGGAGATAGGAATCCTCTGAGGCACTTAAATTCCTTTGTGTGTAAGCTGTTTTAAAGTGTAAGGTCTTCTAACCCTGCAGAGTCCTGCCAGATGTTGGCAGCTCTCTGTCAACACCTGAATGTCAGACAGACACCTCCGAATTTTTTTTGTTTTGGTTTGGTTTTTTGTTTTTGTTTTTGTTTTTTGTTTAATTCAGTTTGCCTCGAGACAAGGAAGAACTCCCCTCCAAGAGCCAGTTAAACAACCTGGTGGTGGAAAAGATGGAGCAAAAAAACCTGGGAAGGATCCACACTTCAGTAGTGGTAGAAAATGGAAAGAGCAGTGGCCAGCTTTGTGGAGCAGCTGTGAACAACCGCACAGGGATCTAGAATTTTTTTTAAAATTTGCCAGAATTGTGCATGCAAAATCACACAGTGCTCAGAATTAACCAGGATTTGAGGGGATCTGTGATGCTGCTATCAGCAAGCTGTGTCCTCAGGTACACTGGAGTCCTTTCCAAGGCAGGAGGAACTGTCTCTCCCCCCAATCCCACACAGCATCTTCAGAGACACTGCAAAGGTTTGGGGCACTCTTTGCCCTTCCTCGACAAAAACTTCATTACAAAAGCTGTTGGAAGGCTTTCTTACAGAAGTTGAAGCTTGATTTTGGTGACTTTAGGACAGAATTCCAGAAATCACAGAAGATTTGTTGGGCTGAGCAATTTTACCTGGATCCTTCTCTGGGCTTTAGCTAAAGCAGCATCCAACCCTCTCATATATGGGAGCAGCAATTAATCCAGAAATAGTCATCTGTTGCTGACAGCCAAAAATACTATGCAATAAGCAGAATTCTTTTAAAGTCTTGAAAAAACCAGAATCTGCACTGGTTTTATACAACTCAAGTCCCAAGCTCAGTGAAACAGCTCCTGATTTACAGTGACTGGGAACAGAACCAGGAGAAAACATCTTCACAGTAAACCCCTCAGACCTCTAAGTGCAGCTAACAGAGCCACACAGGAGCAAAACAGGGATAAATCATGCTCATGTCCTGGATCTCAGTAAAAACAGATGCTGCTTCACTCCATGACTTCTCCCCACCAGGTGCAGATGTAGATGAATTCCACTGATAATTCCACCCTAATACACTGATCCATGTGAGGGAATGCCAGTTCTTTGAGGGGAGTGGC
>VWZP01009615.1:2796640-2862842 GCA_013396995.1 Dicaeum eximium
TCTTTCGGGTTGATTCCTTAGGCTCCCCTATTTCTGTAAAGCAGCTGCTTTAGCAGTTCAGCCACCACTGCTAAGACAAAGTGGTTGCTGAGGAGAGCCTGAGGAAGGAATAGCTGTGCTGCTTCCTGAAATGCAATCAGTTCTGGGGAATCAATACTACCAAAACAAAATAGTGACTTGTTAATAGACAGTCTTGATTCAGAATGGCAGATCAAGTGATGATTACACTTTTTAGGTTCATTCTTTGGATGAGCAGGCCATTTTAACTTGTGCCAGAGATGAGTCTGTAAAGGCACTTACCTGCTAGAATTAACTCAAACCAGACTGAAATGCCCTCTTTATAAACAGCTGAACTCATAAGTGCATTACAGTCCCCAGAAAGGAAGGAAAAGGGCTGGAAAGAGAAAACAATATCTGTTTCTGGGTACACCACAACCCATTAAAAATATAAAAACCCTTCTCTGACACCCCTGCAAGCTGGAAGGATTAGGAATTTCTATTATTCAGTCAAATAGGAATCACTCAACCCATTTTGATCAGAAACACAGTTCAGTGCTCCAATAGGCAAAAATTCAATATATAGAGAAGGCAGTAAACCCACAGATGGATGAAGAGAAATAAACATCTCCTTCACAAGGTAAGTAAAGGGTGACAAGATCTTGTGGGCAGAGTAACTGGGGCATACATTGGATTTATGTCAGCATGTCTTTACCAGTGTTAGCCCTATCCACCAGCTGATCATCAATTTATTTTAATTGTGAGGGGCAGAGGTGACAGATTCAGCTGTCACATTCTCAGAACAGACTCTTTCCTTAAAAATAGTGAGCAGAATCATCCACCAGTGCATATGGCCCTTCTTCAAGCAACATTTCCCTCTGTGGATGGAACATGAGAGAAGCGACAGAATCTTCTGGCTTACAGGACACTCAGTTTCACTTCAGAAAAAAAAAAAGAAAAAAAAAAAAAAGAAAAAAAAAAAGAAGAAGAAAAAATCCAGGGCTCTCAAATAGCAAAGACACTTTTGGAAAGCAAGTATTCTACATCTTGTAGGTATTATTTTAAAAAGGGAAAAAAGAAGGAATGCAGTTAGCACCTTACCTAACTAGGGAAATTATACGTGTGCAACTTAGATGTGAGAGTGCACACAGAGACAGCAGAGAAAAGTATTGGGAAGTTTTCTGAAATCAGAGCAGACTGTGAAACAGAGTAGAAATTCTTAAAACAGAAACCAGAAATAGGAGCCTCAGCATCATTGTCCCTACCAAGCAGTCACTTCCACAGGTGACCAAAGCCACACAACCTGCTTTTGCTGCTGAGTGAAAGAGTCCCAGGGGTTAAAGAGCACCCCAAGAGAGCCTGCAGCTCCCAAAATATGCTTGGTGACCTCCCTGGCTGCTCCTGCAGATAAAGCCCAAGTTCTCAGTGAGAACACAGTGCCTTTAAATCTCTTTTTGCTGGCACAGTACAAACGTCTGCACCCTCTGCTTTGCTGGTGTCCTGAAGATGAACCTGGCCAGGATAATTGACTCTCAATCTTCCTGATATAGTTACTGAAAATAACTTCATCTAATGTAATCTCTTTATTACTACTGTAAAACACTTTACTCCTTCTGCAGGTCACAGGCACAAGGGTGAGCTCTCTGAATGCCTAGCATGGTCTCAGCCACACAAAACTCCAGCAGGCATTAATAGAGCTCCATATATAATCAGCACTGCTCTCAGCTGCAAGGAAATCTGATTTACATCAGGCTACCACTGCAGCAAAGCCAAGAAAGGTCCTGCAGAGATGCAGAGCTCCAATAAATTCAGACACCATTTCAGAAATTAAACTGGGGGTCACACTCTGCTCCTGGTAAGGCTGGAGAAATGGCCCTGCATTCAGTAGAGTTACTCTTCATTTATGTCATACCTGGTAGCATAATCTGGCCATCAGTCTCCTGAACCAGGCTTCATTCTCTAGAGAACTTTGAAATATTTCTAAGGTTGTTATTTTTAAGCTTGCAGTAAGGAACGACAGAATACAGGCTTTTGGAAGCAAATTATTTCCTCCTCCCTAGTGAGGGTGTTAAAAGCAGGTCTCCCTTGTGTGGCTCTCAGAAACACCCAAAGCCATGCTGAAAGCAGGAAGCAAAAGCAAAATCTGCAGGAGTCTGATGGGCCATAAACCATCACTGTTCAGATGATTAGTCAGCTTCCACCACTGAAGTCAGGAAGAAGAAAAAGACCAAAAAAAACCCACCCCACAAACAAAACCCCACCCACTTTCTACATCCATTTTCCGGTACCTGAAATGCTGATCTAACCATGAATGTTATTCCTCACACTCATTTTACAGTCTGAAGTCACAAAGCAGCACCAGCAGCAGCTGGTTGCCTCCTGTTTATTGATTACAATAGCTGGCACCCTAATAAATGCATCAGATTCAGATAAACCACCAGGCAAGGCTATTTAAAAAAACCCAAACAAACACAAAAAAGAGAAGAAAAACCCTTTCTATGCTGTGCATCCCTGTGGGATATGAAAAGCAAGGAAGAAAAGCAGATTGCTGCCTGGACAGCAGAAGTTTCTGTGTCACCATCCCAGGTGAACTTTTCCAGAAGTGGGACAGGTCTGTGTCCTCTGCTGGTGCTGAGCACTGAAACAACCTCACAGGGTCAGCCTGCAGCAGATCCAGGTCAAAGCTGCATTAGGATGGATCCAGACCATTTGGCTGTTACACTGACAGGGCCACTTCTCATTTCCCAGCCAGAGCCAAACCCAAAGAGCCATTACAGGTTGCTCTGGCTGCATCCACCCTTTCCTTGGAAAGGCAAACCTGCTTGCCTCCAGCCACTTTTATCTGTAAAATCCACCCTCAGGACTCAGCCACCTTTGACACAGGGCTTGTGACTGGGACTTGGGTGTTTCTAATGAGAGATAAAACAATTGGGAAGTCGAACAAAGCAGCAAACAAACACCATCACCCCTTCAGGGATCAGGAATTACCCAACACCCAGGGGAAAGGAAGGCATGGGAAGTGTGGCTCATTTTATGTTTCCTGTCCTAGTGCAGTGCCCATCTACAGGTGGTGCTGGGCTGCTCCTAATATTGATTTGTGCTGGATGTTTTGATCTTCACCCACTAGTCAGAGGAAGGAAAGCCTACATCTATATCAGACACAGCAGAGCAAGAGCCCTCCACTTGCTGTGTTACAAATCACACTGCAATTAAAATGATTCATCATAAGTGAGCCCCAGAAGAGTTAAAGGGAAAAATAGAAGTATTCCCACAGGGGCACCAGAAAACTGCTGTGCCAAGATATACATGCAATATGTTTTAATCAATATTTAATATTAATATTTTTATGGTATACCTGGACAGAGAGATATGAAACCCACTGGATACTACAGCCAGGAGTGCAATCAGAATGGGACAAAGCTCAAACTAAACTATGTTCCTATTATAAGACATTTGTAGATGCCATATAAATAATAATAATAAAAAAAATTCAAAATACACCCTGCTTGCAGACTGAAAAAGCAAAGATTTAGGTGTAATCTAAAATGGATGAAAAGAATTTTTATTAAAGACGAGCCGTAAAGCAATATCAATTAGAACAGTGTAGCCTAAAATAATTGTCTGAGAAATAATCCTATCCTTACACTTTGGAAAGGAACAATTACACCTTAACAGAACAGTGCCAAGGCAGAGAGGGGAGCCTAAAGGATGCCTGGTCTTTAGGGTGGAAGGAACAGGAAAAGTGTTCAACCCCAGACTAATTTTAATGAGGAAACAGATATTTTTTCACATTCACAAAGCAGATTTGTAAATGGGGAGAGATGGATGCTTTACCTGACCTTCAGTAAAATATGTCTTCTCAATTGCCTGAGCCCAGTTTCAAGGAGTTTACCACAAGAATAATATGAGTAACCCTGAGCATGGGCAGGTGTGCTGGCTGGTAAAAACAGAAAGTTATAGAAGCAAGGTACCGTGCTAGTAATTGTTCATTAGCAAAACATAAAGATGGAAAGTGGATTGAGGCTGAAAATGAAAACAAATGGAGAAAGATCTATAAAAAATAGGAGGAAGAGAATATCCAAAGGAAACTTCACAGGAAAACCTTGTTCAGGTACAAATCTTCCCTCATTTCAGCAACTGGGTTTCAAGAACCATCTGGCATCTACAAATGGGAACCTCTCCAGCCACAGGATTTCAAGGACAAAGTGCCACCATTGCCATGCCAATCCTGTCTTTTATTATCTTAATACCCAACATCTTAATCCATCTAAGGTAATCGGATATGAACACACAACCCAGTATTGATCCACACAAGGCTAAATTTATGTTTACTATACACCTGGCTGACAAGCAATTTTTTCCTGACCTTTTTGTTCATGGAAAAGTACAACTCTCTCTCACATTCAGTATTCCCTCATCCTGCAAATTACAGAGAGCCTACAGATAAATTGATTTAAGATGCCTAAAAGAGCTGCTGGTGGCTCTCAAACCACTACTTACAATCTTCTGCCTCCCCACTGAAAGAGTTAGGATTAAACGTGGGGTGTCATTGATGCTAAATAAGTTTCTTTTTACCGGGTTGGAGGTAATAAACTGCATGGAACCCTTTCAAACCAATCTGTCAGAGTGCAATAGGCACAGGTTTTATTTCCCTCCACCACATAAGTGCTTGCTGTACTTGCAGCCATCTGTCTTGCATTCCTCACAGAAGCAATTTCCCCCTTCTACCTTTGAAAACAGCGCAGAGAGCTCCTGTCAGCACTGGGGTGACATTGGCCTGAGCCAGGCAGCTCTCCTGCAGCTCTGCTTTAAGTACAAGGCTGCAAGGAGAAGGGAGGGACCATGGAAAACCGGTGGATGTCAGTGGGAAGAGAGAAATAGAGGTGGCATATGGGAGTGAAGCACATAAGACTCCATTTCCTTCCTGGTGAAAAAGCTTTTTTTAATTCACGTAACTCGGTTTTTATACCATTTTACAGACCTCATGTGGGACTCCAGTTGGTTAGTGGCTTCTTGCCAATTACATTATTGATTATTAAGAGTTGTTGTGCTGTATGGATTGGTCACTCAAACCCTCGGTGCCTTCATGTAGGGAAAGGTTGTTTGTCGAAGATAGATTTCATTTTTCTAACAGTGTAAAAGAGTTTATACAGGTGCTGGCTGTTTTCCACCCAGGAATGGATTGTTTTGTTAATGAACTGCTCACAACAGGATTGCTTTCACATGGGAACTGCAAAGTGCTGGCTTGGCTTAGAAGAAATGACAGGCTAGCACAGAATTAATTGATAGTTTTCTTGATAATTTTCTTCATAATTTTTCTACCTTACTGCAACAGTGGTAGGGAGCAGGGGGTGTGGTAAAGGGGCAGTGAGGAATTTGGGAACGACCATCCCAAGTGGTGTGAGGGATGTAACAAGGAGGAGAAGAGGAGAAGGTGAGTTTTCCCCAGGTCACAGGCAGGCAGGATGCAGAAGGGGAGGAAGGGCACTGGCTGTGTGGGGCAAAAAGGTAATTTGTAATTGGTAATTGCTCCATTTTGTCTCCTGCCCTCGGGCATCTCCGTCGCAGGAGGACGCTGCTCCCTCCTCACAGGCTCCCTGAGGCAATTACAGCTTTAATTAGCATTAAAGTGAACCCAGCACAGGTGAGGCTCCCACCTCCCGGTCTGGATTTAGTGCAGTGTGTCTAAGACAGAAGGCAGATGGTTTTTAGCTTAATTCTCTGACAAAAGCAGAGCCTTTAAAAACGATGCTGTGTAAGAGCCCTGCAAGGCATTTGTTCACAAGCACTCTCCTAAGTAGCCCTGCTCGCTGCTTGGAGGAAAACAATTTGTGAACTGGTCTGACCTTTCAAAGGCAGGGCACACCCCGCAGCCAAGATTCTTCCCATTGCTGCTTCATTATTTCTGCAGACAGAGGAGAGAACATTGAATGGTAAATGATGAAGCATCCTAAATAAAGATGGGCTTGTGTAGTTGTTTCCTTGATTCAGCCAGCTCTGGATCACACATCATGTGTTTGATTTTCTGAAAGGCAGAGCACACGTGTTTAATCATTGATGGATAGGAAGCACATGCATATGTATATCAAAAAAAGCAAAGTGAAAAGCTCCAGCTCAGATGGAAACCACATCTCAAGCTGAGATCTGTATATTTGATTCTATACATTCGAAATACAGTTAATTCTGCAGAATAAATAAAGGTTTAATAAAGATTTATAAAGAAGTAAGCTTTTTAAATTTGTATTTGTATTGCAAATTCCTGTTTATGGGGTGATTCCTTCAGTGAGGGACTTTGGTTCCATTTAGAAAGTTTCATTCAGAGTTTCATTCAATGTTTATAATCCTGAGTTTTAAAAGCAGGACACGCACACTAATCTTTTTCTTAGACATACATGACTGCTTTCATTGTCTTTTCATTTCTTGGCTTAAATTTACAAATTTTCTGACAAGATGTTTTAGTAATAAAATCTTATTCCAGTTTAGCAAATGAATTATCCATTATCACACTTGAGTAGAGCAGACTGAGATCAAAAATTCCTAAAAACCTGTGAGCAATTCTACCTCAAAGCAGTTTATCCTCTTTCCTAACTTGATTTTACATGGTTAGCTCAGAATCCAGGAAATAATTACATGAAAACAGATCCTGACAGGGGAAATAGCTGCACACATCCATGTTCTCCTAAAAAAAACTTAGCCAACCAGCAAAAAAAAAAAAAAATCCCAAAACAACAAAACAACCCCAAAAAATCAACAGATGAAGGAGTAAAAGAGCCTCTGAGGCTCTTTTTTTGCATCTATTCCCAAACAGGGCACCCATATCCTAAATTGATAACCTGCCTAAGCATTGCTTTTCTAGAGCACATGAAATAAGCTGCAAAACCAAAGTGTATTTGTCACTGTGCTGTTAAAGTTCAGTTTGTTACCTATGTGAAATCAATTGTTCAAATCCTTAGGAGGTGTAGGTGTGTGTGGAGGCAAAAAAGGTTAATTCTTTCTATGCCCTCACTTGGAAGGCTCCTCTATATTTAGAGAACAACCATTTAGTTAATTAATTACTTTCATCATCCTGAGCTTGAAGGCTCAGAGCCCCACGGAAAATCGTGGGGGAGCAGCAAACTCAGTGACAGCAGCCAAACCTTGTACAGCAGGAAAAGGACAAGGGTCAAAGCCAGGAATGTGCAGAACTGGGCACAGGACAGTGTTTAGATTTTAAAGATAAATATTTATTTGGCATGACAAATTGGACATCACTAGCCTGTGTTTTTCTGATTTTTGGAATCATCATCTGAATTGGGGCATTCTCTAAAGATTAAAATTCTGCTTGGTCTCTGCTCTATCTCATTGGATATCAGGATTTGATATGTCTTAACTACAGCCAGAAAGATTTTTTTTCCCCCCATGCAATGTACTAATCTGGGGGCAGATCCAAGGAAAAAAAAAAAAGCAGTTTATTCCAGCATTGCTCACCTACTTCCTTTTACCAGGAATTTCCCAATAAATATTCAGATGTGGAGCTGTGAGTCAGAACCCAATAATGTCAGACCTTGCAGAAACACCAGAAGAGGACAAAAGGTGGTAATTGCCCTAGAAAGCCCCACACAGTGAATGGTGTGACCTCAAAACTTTCACCTTTTTTCTGGTGTTCCCCTCCTGGCTCCAGATTTATTTGCAGCTCCTTCACTGCAAAATTCCTGGATGGAGGGAAATAAAAGCCATGACTCAAAATATTCTGGTCAGCAATCTGCTGTGGGAAAAAGAAAAAAAAAAAAAAAAAGGGGGATTTCTGGCAGTAAAGAGTAAGTGTACTAATAATGATTTTAAATTTATTATTCATATGCAGAATGCACAAGAATTTTAATAACTTCAGTGAACAGAAGTCAAAAACAGGACCAGATGGGAAAGAGACCAAGGAAATTCAGCACCTACAGCAATTTTGTATCAAAATGAAGACTGTTATACCTTAAACACCAAAAAATCCAGTTCACAAATCTCAGCCTAGTCAAAAGAAATAAACACCAACAATGACCAGCACATCTCTGACCCTATAAATATTTCAGATTTCTCTAATTAATGCCACTTTCTACCAATCAGTATATTTTTATTATCAGAAAAACAGATCTACTATAATTAGATTACAAAAACAGCAAACACCACTAAAATTAATGCATCACTGAATATCCATTTGTGAGTGTAAATACCAATTCAACCACTGCTGATTTTACATTGGCCTGGTCATTTCTGGAGGAATCTTTTTAAAGTCCCATGTCAGTGACAGATTTGCTTTGTCCACATGGACCAGAATCACACAAAATTTCAGCTCTTTGGAATTTAGAAAAAACTCCCAAACAAATAATGAAAATAAACTGACCTAGTAAACATACCTTAACCAACAGAAGAGATTTTTTTCAATTAATAGGCACAAATGATCTTTTCAAGTAAGCAGCAGTGCTCAGTAAACACAGACCCATCCTTGTCAAAAGTTTTTGTTGGTTTTTTTTGCATTTTGTGCCACAGGTCATACCAGGATTTCAGCAAACCACAAGATACTCTACTTCTTTGTGGAAGGTTTTGTGCAACCTAAAAAAAAGGGTAATTGGGACAATAAAATGCCACAGAAATGCTGCGGATTTATACCGAAATTATTGTGAAAAATCTGTGGAATTTGTTAGCTGGAATCTTGCTTTAAAATTGTGTTAAAGCATCCTAAGGAATGAATATCACAGATAATATTTCTGTTAAACACTAGAGCATGGCCCAATTTAAGATTGGAGCTTCTCCATTAATAAGAAGGACTTACCTGCAGATGTCCTGGGCCCTATGTGGGCCATATGCAATACTTAATATTTTTTTAACCTATATATTTCACATATATAATACATAATGTTATTTTTATTATTATTTATTTATTCATATGTGTCCTAAAAAAAAAATCTCTATATTTCTAGTCCCATATTTTGGGCTGTTTTATACCACTATGTCCAACAGCAACCACCAATGTGCAGATAGTTTTACATCAGTAAAAGAGGGAGTCAAAACTGTTACCTACAGTGGCTGAAACGGTATTTAACAATTATAAATTTTGGCTGTTTGAAAGCATACTTAAAAAAAAAATAGAATATAAAAAAAAAGAGGTGGGATGAGCATCACCATCAATGGTAGAGAACAAACAGCAATGGTGAAGCACTCAATTTTATCTGAAGCAATGAGTCAAAACCTTCTAAATAGTAATGAAAAAAAAAACCAAAAAAAACCCAGAAAAAAACCCAAAAACCCAGAAAAACACCCCCACAAAAATACAACACCAGAACTGAAACAAAGTAATTTATAGGAGAATATTTGTAGCACATTTCCAAAGCTCTGCAGTAGGAAAATCCATGAATAATATTAGGAGCATTTATGTGATCCACTTTCCTCCTGTACAGTGTTTGTCCAAAAAATGAGATCTGGATTGGCTGAACATAACACAAATTTTAGAGTGTTATACTTGAAGCTGATCATGTTAGGAGAGGGGCAAAAAAAAGGAAATGGAGCATTTTTAATGCATGTAATGTCAGGTGTGAATATTGACACTCAGCTGAACTAATGTAGGTTATTGCTACTGAATTAAAAATGCTCACAAATCAACAGCCAGAGAAGCCCCGTGCATTGCACCTGCACCTTCTGTATAAATATTTTTGTAACATTTGTTGCTCTTCAGGTCAAGACCACGACATTTTAATTTCATCAGAAAAATTCAAGTCCCACCCTCTGGGGCAGGCACTGTGGGGGAGCTATGACCAACAGGAGATGGGTTTGCTTTAGTCTCCAAAATGGAAGTGAAAATTACATTTTAATACAGTGTCCTATGAATATACATACCAATATACATAATTTCATATATTTATATTTATATTTATATTTATATTTATATTTATATTTATATTTATATCTATATTTATCTTTATATTTATATTCATATTCATATTTATATTTATATATTGAACTTATTACCATTCCAGACACTCAAAGTTGAGGTTTACAGTTGCAGGAAAATAGGATTAGGCAGAAAACTTTTCCTTGTGTGCAAGCCCTGCATAAATTTTGAAGAGCACTTTTCACCAGGCAGAGAGCATCAAAGTCCCTCCAACTCTGAGAAGAAAGCCAGAAAATATTAGGTGGGATAGGATGGGTTGGTAGGACTGCAAAATTTCATGTTTTCATTAAATTCATGCGTTTTCATGCCTGATCCTGCTTCCTTCATTATAAGAAAAATCTATTAAATAGTGTAAACCAGTTACAGGTATTCCAGCAAAACTTTACCTTTGCTTTTCCCACACAAGTCTACACAAGAAAATACTTAATATATTTTTAAAAATAAATATTACCATTATATTTAATATATTAATATTTAAATATTTTAAATATTATTTAAATATTTAAATGTTTAAAAGAATATTTAAATGCATATTAATATTTAAAATATTTTTAAATATTTTAAATTACTTAATATTTAAAATATTTAATATTTTTATTAAAATCCCCCCGTAGCAGATGAACGAGACTTTCCTCCAGCAGCAGTTGTGTACCTGAGGAGCTGTCTTGTAGAACTGAAACTTTGTCCATTTGGAGCATTAGGTTTAACATTTTCAAAGCGCAGAAGTGATTTTGAAGGCTCCAAGGAAGAGGAAAGGACTTTGACAGGGTCACTTAGCCACTGTTAACCTTGCAGACAGACTAAAGGGGTCACGTGAAAAAGGAAAGGGAATTCCCATTTTCCTTTTAGTTCAACAGAGGATGTGTTTTCCTGGGAAGTTTTTATATCATCCTTATTTTACAGCCTATTTCAGAAACAACAATTTTCCTTCTTTCTTCTCCTCAACAGAAAGAAAAAAAAAAGAAGAAACTTTAGAAGATTTAAGAATTTTAAGATACTTCTAATAGGTTTGTTTCTTTCCAAATGCTCCGCACATTCAAAGTCTGTGAAGAAAAATCAATAATCAAACAGGTTCAATAAAACAGACAAAACAAAACATTTTTAATGATAAAGAGTGGGCTGCTTGCATATTGTTAGAAGCTCCACAGCTACAAATTTATGCAAATCAGACCACTGAAAGGGCACAAACCCAGAAGTTCAGAGTTCTGCTCCCAATACTCGTAAGACTCTTTTTCCAAAGTTTTCTGCCACTTGAAAACACCTGGAAATAACTGAAAAATCGGTGTTCCAGCCATTACTATAATTACCTTAATTTTCTTTTTACTAGATCCAGATATCTATTGCACTCTACAGTATTTTGTTTCCAGCATGGGAAATCTGGGCTCAAAATCCATTTTACATGTAATTTTCTATTTCATGGGTCAAGCATCAGTAACTTTAAAACGCAGCTTATACCTTAGACTAAAGCAAAGCTGAGTTCAGAAGCTAAAGCATTTTGTATTCTGTAAATAATAATAAAAATAAAAAAAAAGAAAGAAAAAAGGGAGATAGGCTTTTGTCAGGAAGCCAGGCATCTATGCTTTGGGGTTGGTGATTTTTTTGGTTTGTTTGTGTTGGTTTTATTGGTTTTTTTTTTTTTTTTGTCTAAGAAAGAACATTTTATACAATTTTTGTTTAACAACTTCCACATATTCTTATCTTTGTCATGTCTGGATGTCACAGTGTATTGCCAACAGCCAATCCCTGAACTGCTAGGGAGGGCAGAAATAATTTGCAGGTTACTGACAGCTGCTGTGGATTGCCAGGCTGTCATTTGAGAGCATACATTGGAATAAAAATGTGTGGTAAAAAGCTTTCTTCATCCCCACCCTCTGCCATTAAAGTACTGTACATTCTCAGCAAAACCAGTGAATCCTCTAAGCACAAAATAGCCTGGTAACTTAGAAAATAAATTCCCAGATCAGCTGTCTTCTGAAAATTGGTGGAGCCCAGCCAGACCTTTACAAAGGTGTGAATTGCAGCAGGGGAGGCTCATGGTTGAAATCAGGAAGAATTTCTTCACTGTCAGGACTGGAACGGATTTTTCAGGGAAGTGGTGGAGTCACCATCCCTGAAAGTGTCCAAGAAGTGACTGGATGGGGCACTCAGTGCTGTGCTTTAGTTGGGATTCAGTCAAAGTTTGGAATCCCTGACCTTGGAGGTCTTTTCCAGCTTCAGTGATTCTGTGATTCCATGGAATTTAGCAAATGCTACTGGGGCGAGTGTGGTTTTGCTGCTCCAAGATCTGTATGGCTCACATTTGTGCATAATTATCAGGAGACAGATGGAAAAAATAAATCCTGGAGGCTTTGAGGGCAAAGCAGCAAATAATGCTCCAATAAGTCTTAACTCTGTTTTGAGGTAAGGAAATAGGAAGATTTGATTTTTGATAGCACTTAGGCCTACACTAAATGCTTTGAAAACTCACAGCAGAAGCAAATTGCCAAAGGAAATCAACAGAAAAGGGAACCAGGAGCTGAACTCTGAGCCTCTCCACAAAGCCCCTCTGGTGGTTTACAGGTGCTGTACAAGGAATGTGCTGTGGGGCACAGCTGAGCACTTGGGACACCTGGAATTGCTTTCAGCCTTGGAATTCCAGGTCTGCAATCTCCTGAGAACCAGAAGAAGAATATAAATCCCAGCCTGGCAGTTCGGGTCAGTTTTGTATCTATAATTTAAAACAAACAAACCACCCCTCCCAAGCAAAATAAAAACCAATAAAGCGAAATATCCTGCTACTTACATATTTGAAATAAACAACACAAACAAACCTGAACATAACACGATGGTGAAAACCAGCCCACCAAAACCAGTTAATTCCCATGTGCTAGGTCAGGGCTGTTTTCCAGGAGTGCTGTAAGGGTCTGGATACAAGATGTATACAATGCTGTGCATTGAGATGATGCTCCCGTCCTTCAGCATGGTGGCATTTGTGTCACCCCCACAGCACAGCCACCTAACAGCATCAGAAATCACAAAGAGGGACTCTCCAAAGTCCTGGCACTGCCTGAGGCACGTGTGGGTTCAGCAGAAGCTGGATATGTTCCTGTGTACCCTCAGCTAAGCAAAGAGATCCCAAGTCTTTGCCTAATCCAACTGCGGGAGCCGTGAGCGCAGCGGGCGCTGAGCGGATGAGAGTTGTGCAGAAAGGCCTCTGAATTACTGACTCACAACTACATCCTAAAAGTTTTAGTTACACTGCAAACCTCTCGTCTGAGTCTCCTGCAAACCCTGCTCCTGCACTAAACTGGGAAAGCAGTGCTCTCCAGCATACTTTATGGTGAGGAAAGGAAGCTTCCTGAGTGAAAACATCAGCCTGGCAGCTCATTGCATTTCCACCGTGCACGTGTTGGAGGCTGCTGTGAATCCAGAGCTTTCAATGCATAACCAACGAGGTTTACAGCCACTGAAACAGGGCTCATGCATTGTGCATTTCCTTCAAAGAGGGTCAAGGATGATGGGCTCTGCAGCAAACAGGCACCTTACCTCTGTTCAAAACATTTCCCAATTAGAACGTGAGTTAAAACATTCATCCAATTAATTTTTTTTGTTTGTTTGTACCTTGCTGATTGAGTGAGTTGCTATCCAAACAGCTATTTTTGAAGAGGGACCTTTCTTACCTCTGGTGCTGCAGACTGCTGTGTTATGTACTAACCCACTGATCCATACTGCCTTCAATTTTCTTTGATGCTTTCTAGTTTTTAAGTGCTGTAGCATAACGTTAACCTTGCAAGTGCAGCATCTATTTCTAACACAGTTACCTCCTGCAATTTATCTGGGCATATTTTTCAAAGGCAGTACATGGAGGTGTTCCGTGTGCATCCCGTGCCCCTAATAAATTAAAAAACAGGTAGATAAATAAATGTCAACCTTTAAATCCTGTTTTGAAGGCAGATCACATTATCTCATCAGCTGGAGACTACATCAACAGTTGTGACTTCACCACTTTATAAAACACTCTCTGAACCTCGGATGAGGAGCGCATTATACACAGAAAAAAATGGTGTGTGCAGGAAATATCCATTGTATATCTACAAAATGGGCCATATCCCAGTGCCATTAAAATTGATGGGAGTTTTGCCATTGCCTTCAATGGGATCAGCAGCAGTATATAAAGATGGATTGGCTCTGAGCGTGCACGCTGGCGCTTTATGGGCGTGACAACATAAAAGCCCTGTTGGAGTAATGGAATGAATTATAACAGTGCTGGGGATGTCAATTTGCCTTCTTCTGCCTTCACTTGCTGTACAAGGAACATTAAACATTTCCCTGGTTAGCCACAGAATCATAAAAATTACAGATAAAAAAGTACTATTAAGTCTACTTCCTGCCAACATAAAATTACTCCTCCTTGTACCTTTTCTAATCCTCTCTGCAGCCCTCTTTTACACCACACAAATGTTCTGGCATGTTCTCCTCCCTGTAAAGAATTACTCCATCAGCTCCTTAATCACACATTCAGACAAGATAGATTTTTCCTAGAGTAAATCAACAAAGCAAAATACCCTTCTAAAAAAAAAAAAAGAAATATATATATTGTTCAGAATTTGCTCTTAGCGTTTTATTCCACTTTGGGACAACTAGAAAATACTTTTTGAGAACTTTGTCAGTGACATTTTTCCCTGCTTTTCATGGCCCACCACATCCAAATACAGGCAGGAGGAGCTGCTCATTTGTTAGTGGTGGGGTGGCTCTCAATAAAGCTGGAATCATTTAAAAAGGAAGCCACCTTTCTGTTTTTACTCTCATTTTCTCCTCTCCCTACTGCCTCATCACACTTCTGGGCTTTACCCTGTTTTGGTTAGGGCAGAGAGCACCCAGCCTCCTCTGTTTTTTAGGGCAGGATGTTCAGTAAGTTCCCAGTACATTAAAGAGAAAAAAGCAGATCTAAAAGATGTGCCACGTTTTGAGGCACCCTCAGATCAAGGGACCTCGAGCAGGTTAAGGTGCTATTCCCAGATAGAGAAAGCCATTCCCAGATTCTCACTAAAGATATGTGACTCCAAAGATCTCCCCAGCAGCCAAGGACGTTACTGGGGACAGGAAAGGATCACAGGAATGGAGTCAGGGCCCATGCCCAGCTCAGGTGCTGCTGTACAAGAATTGCCCCAGAGCAGCACAGGGGACTGTGACACAGCAGCACCAACCTAAATCTCTGGTGGGTGGCTGCAAGATCTGCTCTGACACTGCATGCAAACAAGCCCCTTGTCTGTTTGGACTGCTTTATTTGACTGGCCTTCTCAGAAGTAAGGTCAGGCCAAATGCTTGTGGTCCTTCAAGATGAAAGTCTAATGTCAGGGAAGCATCACTTTGGAAAGGACAAGGTGAGAATGTCACTGACCAGCTGGTGCTGGCTCCATTCAAATTTGGATTGCTCTGCTGCCTTCTAGTGCCTTTATCATCTTAAAAAAATTAGTTCTGCAGCAGCACTTGTGACACCTCTCACTATAGGATTCTTACCTGTAGGTTTAGGGCAGCAGATCCATTTCTTTTTCCTCTGAGCCCACGAAGGGTGACATCAACACGACACCATGGTGACCATGTGCAAAGGGCCATCTCAGAGAGAAGGAGCAGAAAACATTGCTCTGAAGAACCACCCTGCACAGCTGTAGGGAGCAGAAATTCCTCAGTGGAGTACAAAAAACTGAGCCAGGTTTATGTTCCATCTCTTCCCCTCAAGAGCAGCTGAGACTTCTAGATCCAGGCATTTTGTTTTGGTAGCACACAAAACATTTTTGGAATGGAGCTGTGGAAGCTGCACGATGCTTACCCCTGTTGAAAATTGTGTACAACTGCTAAGAAAATAAAAACTTTCAAGGTCATTAGACCTTGACTTCAAGTGATAGGATGCAGACAGGAAGATCAGACAAGGAAAACATTTTCTGACAAACAATTGCTGTGATCTGTCTGATAACATCAATCTTTAGTCAGGAATCACGTGCTGGGGTGACATCTAAAAGCTGTGACCAATGACTATGTGTGTCCTGTGTGCTGTGACCCAGGTTTGGCAAACAGAGAACCCCAAATTTCACTTTTCCCTGGAAGTTAAAAGACTGGGGACAGCATGTGCTGTTCCAATTTCCCCCGGAACAAAGAATCTCATTTATAGCCAATACTGCATGAAGTTACATCAGCTTAGAAATAAACAATACTCCACTACAGCCAGGCCTGATTCTCAAATTTTTCCTCCCACTCAACAAATCAATTTTTGTGATAGGAACACCTACCAACACAGCCATTTATTTGGCAAGAAACAGGTAGACAGGTTTGATTTAAATGCTTATAGCTAAGTTAAAGACCCCGCAAATTTAAAGCAATCCCACTGCAGTTTTCACAACTGATGTCCTCAGTGCTCCTTCTAAGGCAGTCAAATGAAGTGAGAAGATCCTCCCAGCCCAGTACAGGCACCTGTGGCTCTCCCACCACTCTCCTCCGGAGAAAATCTCTCTCCACTCCCAGAGCTTTTCCTGAACAGCCTGCAGCACTGCTGCTCTCCCATGCTAAAAGCCACAGGAGTCTCTTCTCCAGTATTTCACATTTTTCACCCACTGCTCTAGTCCTGATCTTTTCATTCTGCCCTTCCTTCAATGTGCTTCACCTTCTGCTCCCACACCTTACTGAGAAAGCCAAGAGTTCATTAGCCCCCTGGTCAGCTGCATCAGCCCACAGACATTGTGTAATCTGTTTTTCCACTCCACTCCACAGTGGAGAATGCTTTTGACAAGCCATAATTGAACTGTGTCAGATGCCGCTGAATAAAGGATAAAATTTGGTAAATACTGAAACTGCCTTTAGATAAGCCTTTCCAATTCCTTATTGGGCCAACCCCCCTGAAACAGGGAAGTGACTTTTTGGATGTTGGAAAAGGGAATGGCAGAAAAGCACGAGGGCAGCTGAACTCCAGAGCTCTGCTGCCTCTGAGGTGCTGGCACTGGCGTGTGCTACACAAACAACTGTGGGCAGCTTCATTACAGATCATGAAGATTTCTCTGGGACTCCCCAGTCCAACAAAATTGGTCATTTTCCTGCCCTCATCTTCCTTGGGGCTGCAATTTCCTTTTTTTCCACCCCATCTCCATCAGCATTGCTCAGGAAAAAGGAGGAAGTACATGGCAAGGAAAGAAAAGATGTAAAAAGGGAAAATGTCACAGCCTTGTAATGAAGGGGACAGAAGCCAGAAGTATCCAAGAGATACTTGAATGGACAAGACTTTTTCAGGAAGTGCCTTTGAGTGGACACTACTTGCCAACATGTGCAAATTTTGCTCCTCACCTTACAGGCCAGCCTCTGTCCTTTCAGCTTTTCCCTTCTCACTCCACATGTGCTCACCAAATTCCTGTCACCAGCCAGAACTGATTAAAACAGACAAAAAAACCAACTCCACAGCCCTCTGGAGTAGAGTACAAACCAGAATTCATCAAGTACAAACACAAAATAAGTATCACTTATTAATTAGCTTTGTTTTTACCTGTTTTGTTGGTGCATTTTTAGACTGGTTGGGACTGGAAAGGGGCTCCAGGAGATCAGCAAAGGGTTGTGCAGAACTCAGTGCAGCTTTCAGACACAGCAGGAGGCCTTGCCCCAGGGTTCAGGTCTGAAGCAGCTCACAGGGATTTGCCCATCTGCTGAGACTGACAAGTGCAGCTTTCAAGGGTCCCTTGGCTCTTCCTGTGATTACCCAGTCCATGTCCTCCTCACCCACCCAATTCAAGCACATATTCCAATTGCATCCCTGGGCAAGTTGCATTCTTGCCTTTCCATTTGAATTTCCACAGGGCAAATGAAACGGATGGGAAGCATTTTGCCAAAGGTATGGTTATTCCACCCAGCAGCCTGACATTACTCCAAATCTGAATATTACATTTAATGTTCCTGGCACAGATGCTGCCAGGCCTTTTCACAGTATCCTCTGCATACTCAAATTGCATGAACTTTACAGCCTCTCAAGTTTTCAGAGACACTGCTGACAATTTAACACTACAGGGCCACCTCAAACATTTTTCATCCCAAAGCAGGGTAACTGTGAAAGCTCACAGAACAAAGGGCGAGGTTTCGGAGCCTCTGATGCTTTTTTTTTTTTGCCTCAGCAGAAGGTACAGCAGTGCTCTGGGGCCAAACTGTGTGATAAAACACAAAATATACTAAATGTTTGCAAACTGAAGGAAGGCAGATTTGGATTTGGTATTAAACAGAAATTCTTTGCAGTGAGGGCAAGGAGACACTGGAACAGGCTGCCCAGAGAAGGTGGCTGCCCCACCCCTGGAAGTGTTTAATTTAAGGTTGGATGGGACTTGGCAGCCTGGTCTAGTGGAAGGTGTCCCTATCCACAGCAAGGAAGCTGATAATCTTTAAGGTCCTTTCCAGCCCAAACCATTCTGTGATTCTGTGCAATTAATAAATGTACAGTGTCACACACTCCCATTTCCACATGAAAAACTCATCTACCTTTGTTCTTTGAAAGAATGTTTTTAAAACCACTGATTATCACCTTCCATCTGGGAAAGAACCCTTGGGGATGAAAGGGTTCCACTCTGCTTCAAGACAAGCAAAGGCTGGAATATATACAGCACTACTCTTTCAATTTGTATTTCTGTAAGCTCAAAATAGGAAGAATATTAATAAATAATAATAAAAAAAAAGCTGGTGTTGATCTAACTGCTGACCTTTGCATCTGTAAACAAAAGACACCTTTGTTTTTTAAGCAAACAACCTAGCAAATATGAAACCTGTCCTGCCAGTGCTTGAAGATGACACTGTACGTACAAATCAGTCCTTGCATAAACACAGATTTCTAGATGTGTTCAGAGAGAGTGCAGGATTTCCATGACTTCAGACCACTGAAAACCATTTATTTAAAAACATACTGCATCAGAACCAAGTTAGTAAATTAAAATTAAATAAATTTGAATTAAAATACCAAAACCAGTGCAAAACTCTACCACATTAAGCCTCCATTCTAGAATCCAAATGCCTTTAAAAGCACCACCTTGAAAACAACAGAATTTCCCAAGGACTTCTCAGAGGTCCACAAGCCCATGCTGCAAGGCACATTCAGCATTTTAAGTTAAAACAAGTTCAATTTCTTGCTTTCTTCTGATCAGGCAGCTGCAACACTCTAAATTCAGTTGCCTTGGATGTGTCCATATACACATACTGTATTTAAATCAATATTAATTTATCATATACTGCTTATAAACAACCAACAGGCATCAGGTGGAGGACACTTTCTTTAATTTAGCCACGTACATGGGACCCCACGCTCTCCCCTTCTCTGGGAGAACCAGCAGCTCGTGCTGCTGCATTCCACTGAGCAAAGTGAATTCCTGGGAAACACCTCTGGCCATCCCACTTATATCCACAGGCATCACATTCCTGCAGGAGCTCAGGATGAGGTCGATCACATCACTGTTTTCTGCCTTGGAGAGGGTACACGTGGAATAGACCAAGGACCCACCAGGACGCAGGGCTTTAACAGCAGACCTGCAAAGAACAACAGGAAAAAGGGAAAAAAATCAACATCAAAAGGGACATACTGCTAGTGGAAGCATGTGTAGACTTGTGAAGAATGTGTATTGTAAATACAATTTAATGTTTTTTTGTTCCCTCAATAAGATTTCTTTTATTTAATAACAAGAAAATCAGAACAGGTGAATGGTGTAAATGACACTGAATAATCAGAGATTTGTAGACAGTACTGACAAAACTGTGCTCACACACCCCCAGGAAAAAAATATCATGGGACAAGAAAAGAAGAAAAGAAACAACCATCTCCTCAAACCAGATGAAGTGAGCAGCCCCCAAATGCACAAAGTCTGATTTCAAGTCTAGATAAACAAAGACAATGCCATGGAAATAGCAATTCCTCCAGAAACGAGCTGAAGACTTCCCAAGGGTGACAGCTGACCAAAAACAGTTTAGAAAGGAAAGAAGAAAATACAAAGGGGGAAAAGATAATCCCTTTTAACAGGACTGCAACTTTTTGGGAAAATAATCAATAAAGAATCGCTTCAGCACAAGGAGGATCAAAGCTGCTCTTAAAGTCCTGTCCAAAATAATATGGGAACACCAGGACAAATGACTGCTTCAGACAGTCACAAGACCAGGTGAAAACTCCTGAGAATTATACCAAACCTATTTTTCTTAGGAGCATATACATGACCTTGCTCAATTCTTTTATGAGTCCTGGTTATGATAATCAGAGAGCTAAGTATGTATTTTACTGAAGTCTGTGATTCTACTTAGTGTAAAAAAGGGACAGAGCTCTCTGAACTGATGGTGCTCTAAGAAAAATATGTGTTTAATGCCTGTCACATCAGCCTTCAGGAAAAAGATGGAGAGAGTGAGCACATCCAGCCTTAATGAGGGAGCAATTCCAAGTTCAGCCTATTAAAGGCAAAATCAGGTTACAGTGCACTTAGGTTTTCAGTTTAACTGGGCCTAGTGGACTCATTCGAGGATACTCTGAAAATCAGTTAAACTGATTAATTAGTTAAAACTAGAAGCATATCTCACACCCCTGAGCAGCTTTTTGAAGCCTGCAGAACTGCCTGAGAATGCTCCTGCCACAGGCTGGTAGAGCACGACATTCACTGCCACCTTGAGAGAGTGAAAGAGAGCAGGTGGAACCTTGACATCCCTCCCAGCTCTCATCTTCTAAAATTCTGCACTTACCAGCAGCCAGTTTGAATTGCCAGGTATTCATCCTGGCACCCCAGCACACATTCACTCCCTAGAGGGCTCCAAAAGCAGCAGCTCTGGAGCCAAAAGCTGTGCCCACTTCTCTCCAGCTCCTTTCCTTGCCGGCAGCTGCCCATTTAAAAGGGCAGGGCTCACTCATGCTGCTGCTCTTGGCCTGTCTGAGGAATCACAGTGCACCCACATACATGGAATTAACTGCTAAATTAAAGCCAAGAAGGGATGTGCAACCTTCCCTTCTCATGAGCACCAAACCTGCAAGGGAGCCTGATGCACTGTGTCTTGGCCTCACTCCCATCTGGGGAAATTCAAAATCACCTTTTTCCCCCCACGTATTGGATCTTGCTTTTTATCTTTCACATCAGAACTCAAAGAGAAGAGAGCTGAAGTCTAAATAGGCTCCCATAAAGTCGAGCTGATCTTCAGATTATTATCAGAATCCACCTACATAACTCATTTTTGACAGACTTTCCCCTGCCAGCTACACCTTTTCCATGCATGCAGGAGTGCCAAGCCCTGAGGGCAGCCAGTAAGCTTGGGAACGTTTGAATATGACAGTTGAGATGTTCTCTTTTAGTAGACCTGAGAATTTTACTCAGAGAAGTAGATAATGCTTTAACCACTTTTCTTCCTCTAAGACAGCATTAAGACAAGAGCAAAAATTCTTTTACCATGTAAAAGTTGGGAAAGGTAAAAGACAGAAAAAGTTGATGTAGCTATAGGTTACAAGGTTAAAAGCCTGGATACTTACTAAATGTCCTTTTCTTCCCATATGTAAAGCAACAATCCCTCAAGACAACATTTTCAAGGGCACCATGCTCCTCCAACTGAGTCCATCAGAGGAAAGAGCAGCACAGGCCTCTGAAGGAAAACTTGCAAATCTCACCTCAAACCCCCGTGTCTAAATCTCAACCTGTGAATCTTCACTGGCCCATGACCCAAAAAGGTCAGCCTGCTCAGAGCAGCTCTCTTCATTCTGAACCTAAACCAGGAATTAGAACACCTGAGGAGAATGCCTTCAGGCAGCAAGGGTAATCAATGTATCTCTCCATCTTGTCAAGGGCAGCAACAGTTGTTTCAGTGCCCCTGTTCAAAGTCAGTGCCGCCAGCCCTGACTCAGCCACGCTCAGCTCCTGATAAACCTGCAAAATTCCAAGTGAGGAAGTGCTAGGCTCAAAGTCACACGGGTGACACTGAGCTGGGCCAGCAGAGCCAGGGAGTTTGGTCCTCTCCTCATCAGCAGCACAGAGAATTCAGGATTTGATCATCAGAGAATTGTTCAAGTACATTTAAGCAACTTCTTCTCTAATCACTGGAGGGAAACCAGTTCATCCAAGGGGTAGGCTGGAGATCAACCTTAACTTAGTCCTACTATAACTCCACCATCTGGGAATTAAGATTTCTCTTTAATTGGGAATCTTAATTATCCACTCTTAGCTGGAGGAATTCAGTGCCCGTGACTTTGTGACTCCCAAAAATGGGAAGTCAAATCTAGAATGATGAGGATGCCAGAATATTTTTTCACCTTCCTCTTATTACAATGCCCTGTTTAAAAAACCCCACATTATTTAAAGGTAGTTAATCTGCAGTTCTTTTTCTCTTAGTGGCACACATGACATTTGTGTTTATTTAAGACTTAAAGCTTTCAGCTGAAATAGACATCTAGTTAATATCATGATTTTACTTCAGGTATATATATTTCCTGTAATTAATTTTACAAGTTTACAGGCATTGCAAGGTTTCATGCCTCACATGCAGAAACATCAGAACACACATTAAGAGACCTGGAAACTTTTTCTGGAGCCTTTTTCTGTCCATCTCATTCAACAAGTCCTGTAAAACAAACTAACACATGCAGATTGCTCCCCTCCTCTTTCCAAATGAGATTTTACAGCACTAAAAAAAAAAAAAAAAGTAAAAAATACTTCATATTTTTGCAGGGTGTGTCTCTGGGTACAGATTCATATTGTACTGTGGAAGTTGGAGGTACAACATATGCATTAATCTATCCTAACTCCCTGTATTAGAGGAATAACAGAAAAGACTTTCGAAAGAAATATGTTATTTCAAAGCTCTTTTTTTTAAAGTTTATTTCTCAAGATTTACTAAATTAAGGAAAACAAAACAGCATTACTGTTTAATATCTCAAGGGGAAAAAAAAATGATCATGCTAGAGCCCCATGACCAAAAAACTCTTCCATGCAACTAAGGTGTAGTTAGCCAGTACTTAAAAAGGATTTTTCCCACTGACAGAGAAAAGTCTAGGTGTCTCAAACATCCTTTTAAAATTGGGCAGATACAAAACTACATATTCCACACTATAGGTAGCACCTGCATGTCCAGCCTATCCTCCTGTGCTGGGGTTTATGCTGCATGCATGGGAAGGGGCAGCATTAATTATGTTAATAATTCAACTATTTTCTGTAATAAAGTGAAAACATGACACAATTTTAGGGAAATTTTAAACACAACACTTCAACAGTGCCATCTTTTGGCAACTACGATGTATTTCCACTCAATAGGCAAGATAATGTCTCATCAGAATAAAAAATGCCAATTCTATTCTTTTTACTGAGTTAAAATATCCATGTTACTGTTTGCCTCTCACAGAGTCCAGATACTTTGTGGCAATATGACATACAGGTTGAAGGTTTTGCTTTTATTTCTTTGAACCCAGACAAAATGACAAAGAAAATCCTTCAGTGTCAAAATACCAATTTTTTAAATACTTTGTGACAGTAGTTCAAGCACTCCCTCTGCTCCTAAGTAAATTCTGCTCCTGTGGAAAAACATTGCGGGAGAATCATGAAAATCAACTGCCTTTTTCAACACTACACTGAATTATAAATAAAACAAGACACAGGCATCAAAACCCCTTAAACTCAACAACCAAAACCCAGAAATCCAGAAAACCCCAGTCTGTTCTACCCTAGACAAAATTCACCCCTAAAATCCTGATAAGCAACATTTCTATTGCAAATAATTCTAAATTATTCTAAAACAAATACCAAACAAACAGCTGGAATTATTGATCTTTCTCCATTAACGCATGGTGACTTTTGGAACACTCATCCTGTTAAAACAGGGATATGAGACAGCCCAGAAGGGAGAATGAAAGACCTTTGAAGCCCACTAAAGAGAAATTTAGGGTTAGGGGTTATCCTCACCGCTCATATAACACACAGAGAAAGGACTGAAGGTCCTTTAAAAAGCAAAATTTGTGCCTGAATTCAAATGTGTGACCCCAAAAAGCTGATGAGTGGCTTATTTGTTCAGTCATACAGTTATTTATATATTCAATAAACCCTTTGCAACATATCCTAAGGGACTTGATCCATAAGTTATTCACAGGGTGCTGCCACACTTGAAATCAGAACCAAATTATTTTAACATCTCTGATGGAACACCTGGAGCCACAGCAGTGGTCACAGCACTCTTTGTGAAGAAATTCCAAGCAACCATGTAAAACCTCCAACAGCCCAATCAAAAATGTTTGGGGGAATGGCACAGCACAAACACACACAAAATATTCAGCTTTTGTGAGACAGACAGTGGCTAAAGAATCCTATCACCCACACAAGCCACAGCAGATTTGTTGGTCCAACAGTTGGAATTCTCAAAAATTCCCAGTGGAGCTAATTGAGAAGATGGTTTTGGACAATAAAAGGATTAACTGGGCAGCTACAGAGGAGCAACAGGAAAATTCCAGGGGAAAGAGCTGAAGATGTTATGAAGCAATTCCCAGCACAATTTACTCCACACAGCAGAAATGGTGCAGTGGTGACATACGCTAAATATATGATTTTATATTTATAAACACAATTTTTGCATTCACTCTATAACCACAAAACAGCCCAGCTAAGAGCACACAATTCCTCTCCTGTGGAAAATTCCACAATTCAGTGAAAATATAGAGCTGTTTAATTACTCAGAGATGCTGTGTACAGAAGAGTTCCAGGAGTCTGAATGCCTTTGCTGCATTTTCTAAATTGTATTCTGTTGGATTTCTTTTCTGCTGAGCCCTAACACAAGCTCCTTTCAGCTGCAGAAACCAGTCTAAGAATAATTACAACATCCATAACACTTTAACCACTACGTAATCGGGCATTCAAGCTTAGCCCAAAATTTAATTTCTCTCTGAGAACTGGTAACATTGGTAAATTTGCTTTTGGGAACCACTGTATTTTGTGTTGGCATTCAGCATCAGGAAGTGCGTCTTTTTTTTTTTTAACTTTGCAATTTGTTTTCTGCACGAACATTCCAAATAATAACAAGATTTGCAGTGTGTTCTTGGATTAGAGCACTCAGCAGGGATGCTTTGGTTTGGGTACGAGCAATCATTACAATCTCAATTTCCTTCAAATCAGCAGTGCCCTCATTGCTTAGAACATTTGCTGTTCAGCATTTATATCACTTATTTACATTTCAGATTTTATGCAGGCTGCAGGAGGAAGATTGTTGCATCAGCTTCTTCCAGATTTCATTTTCTGAAGCCTCTATGTATTTAATTAATTACACTGTATTGCAAACCCTACTCTCCCTTCCTTAAATCCCCTCTTTGATGACCCCAGCTTCCTCTGAAACAGATCTGTAAGAACAAATTAGAGGTGAAATATTTCCTTAATTAACAATGAGGGAATCTAAAATTTTAGCCTGTTGCTTGACAGAAATAAAAACAGAACTCCACTTTGCATTTCATTCTTCTCATTTTTGTGTTACACTTGATCCTCCTGCTAAACTGAAATAATGCTTTGTCCCTCAAGCTTCACCTTCAAATCACAGGATTGCTGGGGTTGGAAGAGACCTAATGATCATCCATTTCCAACCCCCTGCCATGTGCAGGACACCTCCCACTGTCCCAGGTGCTCCAAGCCCCATCCAGCCTGGCCTTGGGCACTGCCAGGGATCCAGGAGCAGCCACAGCTGCTCTGGGCACCTGTGCCAGGGCCTGCCCACCCTCACAGGGAAGGATTTTTTCCTACTGTCCCATCCAAACCCACTCCCTCCCAGTCTGAAGCCATTCCCCCTGTCCTGTCACTCCATGCTCTTATAAAGCATTTCTTCCATCACTCTCAATAAAACTGATGGGATTCAGCCTCACACTTGTTTTTGTTTACAGACACAGGAACCAAGGTCAGCAACACTGGGAGCATCAAGGTAACCTGAATCCACGAACCACAGAGAGCCCTGCCTGAGCTGGCTGGGAAAAGCACTACAGCTTTTTATTTTTTTTACAGTAATATTCATGGAGGCTCAGCCCTCCTGAGTGTTACTGGAAATACTGGAGAAGGGATTCAAACCCAACTTTTTATTTATAATTATGCACTCCAGTTGCTAAACAGAGGCTTGAATAGGGAAGCACTGCAGAATTTTAGCTCTAATGCACTTGTCATGAACCATTCAGCCTTTTCTGATCTTGCTTTATCATTTCCTTTTTCCCCTTTCACGTGGGATCTGAGATGTCTTTAGAACTGGGAATTCATTCTAAAGTGATCAGGTAAAAAGAACAATAACCAGCCAGTGGACAGCTATCCTTCAAATATTTTACCCAATAACCCTTATATCCTTTACCAATAACCCTTATAAACTCTAACTCTTAAAAGTAACCATCCTTTTACTACAATTTATATTGCAAAGGTATTTTGTCTTTACAAAATCTTACTACTGTTGCTAAAGATTATTTTCAACAGGAAGTTCTCTCTCTATTTAGGAATAATTCAATTAAATCTGATTTGGGCTGACAGGAATGTATTTTTTTAAAAAAACCCCAACGTTTCTGCTGTCATGAGTTCTCCAGGATTACAATGTGGTATGATTTATGCAAATTCTCAAAATTTCTCCACATGATGTATGCTTCCTTTTGCTACAGGTTCACAAATTGGATTTCCTATGTCAGATATTGAAAAGGGAAAACTGGAACAGGTCAGTGTTTTAAATGTGATTGATTTCTTCGAAGGAAATGGATGACATGATGCATTACTGCAATAAGATCCTCATATTCCTGTTATAAATCACAGGCTTCTGCCAGGCCTTTTTCAACTGGAAGTCTTGCAAAACTATCTTGAACTGCAATGGGAACTTTCCGTAAAAATATTCCTTTTTTTTTTTAATAATATGTTATTTTTCCCTCAATTTGCTTTGACAGATGGACTTCAGGCATGACTGTTACTCCACAAATAACATTCAAGTTTAGAAGGTTTTATTGAAAAGCCACTCTTTTTTTTTCCCCCGTGAGAAAAACTGTGCAGTTTGAAATGCTCCACAAATGGCAGCCCATAGCTGGTGGCATTAAAATGTGTAATACACGACAGCCTGGCTTTGGATTATTGGGGGGATGTTCCTAAAAATAAACAATCCTCCCTTTCCCCACCAGACCTCACATTCCTTTACTTTTCTACCCTGTCAGTTAGGACTGGGAGCCTTTCTGTGCTACAAACAATCCATATGGAATATATCTAAACCCATTTTAGTTGTGTCCACCTAAAATATTTTGATTTTACAGCAGACTCTTGTGAGTCATCTGCAAATGGACATTTCTGTGAATAAGTGAGTTAAGAGGACCAAGGCCTCACTGCTGCAATCACCCACCCAGATTTCCACATCCTCATTATCTCAAACCCACTCCCAACCACAAATTTCTGACATTATTTTCAGAGGAGAAATCCTGGGTTTGTTTATTAAGCCTTGTCCCCACTTAATTTTTTATTAGTTACAGGAAGTTCCTTGAACTTTTTGCACTTCTCACCTTAGAAGCTGGAATTGCAGGGAGGACAACTCCTTCCTTTGCAGGAGCCTGAGCAGAGCTTGCTGAGGGTCAGCAGAGAAGAGCCAACTTCTGTCATTTGAACAGGGAGCATCAACCAGCACCTAAACAATTAATAAAATCAAATTTTTAAAAAATCTCAACAAAGGTGGTCACTTTTTGAACACCGTGTGCCAAAATATATTCAATTCTCTTTTGCAAATATTAAGAAAATTTTATTTTCCGTTTTGGGGGTGAAATGATCCCATTATTATTTTATGTTTTTATGGGGTCAGCAGGTGGGGACATAAAAAATGAGTGCTCTGAAAGTAAGATCTGCCTGAGCAGCTCCCTCTTGTTCTCTTCCCCTTCCTAATTACACATCACACAAAGATTACAGCTACAAGGTCTTCAGAATTCACTCCCAAGGCTGAAGGGGAAACATCATCCAGAACAGGAAAAAATGCACAACTTCATAAAGTGTTTCCTGAGGCTCTACAAATCCTGTATATGACTTTATTCCCCTTGATAGGTCAGGTATTTTTGTGGGGGCTAGGAAAAAATAATTTAAAAAGACAGCAGCATAGGAAGAAGTAGAATCAGAATGCAGAAATATCATTTGCCAATAATAATGTTACCTTGTCATAAAATTCAGGGTGAAGATCTCCAATCTGTCTACCATCCAGTTTAGAGACCATTATCAAGTTAATCAAAGGATCTGGGATGAAGGATTCTATTGTCTGCTCCAACCACCTTGACCTCAAATCATCATATTCATTACAGTGAAAATGACCTTAGAAAATTAAGGGAAAAAAAAAAATAAACACCCAAAGAGAAGGCTTTATAATTGTTTTTCTGTTTTGTTTTTACAAATATAATTCCATTTTGGAAGTTCTACTGCATTGTTATGACTACCACGGAGTTTACACCTTATGTGCCTGTGTTATTGCACTTTTTAGAATACTAGTGAATTTTTATAAACCTAAATAAATTTCAACATGCTCCTACAGAGCAAACCCTAAACATTTACTAGCAAATCCTTCTGTAGCAATAGACTTCCACAGTAAAACAAACTTTAATCATTACCCATATCCAAAGAGTGAGTGCCTTCCTGGGCTCAAGGAGCCATTTAAATGAAGTGCAGGCCCCACATTATTTCCCTTTTAAATAAATCAAGCATCAATTTGTGTATCTTAAGGTACATACTAGCATTCACTGAGGTATATTAAGAATCAAATTCTTCACATCTTCCATTCTCAGCAACAGTTTGGTCTCTTCAGAAGCAGAGGGTGAAGTGTCGGGGTTTTTTTTCCCCCTAAACCTTTTTAAAGGACAATTCCTATTTAATTTACTTCATTAGCATCGCCTCATTCCTCTAGAAGAGGGAGAGAAACCAGCTGTAATCAGCTGGTGCAGGTGGTTATAGTAATGATCTCATCAGCAGGAGCATAAGGTGCTGTGAACAATTTGAAACAATCATTACCCAAGCCAGCAAATAAACTCGGGAACAGCAATCCCAGCTTGCTTTGACTCCTTGGCCCAAGCTGCTGCTTGCTGCTGCCTTCTAAACACTCTGATCATCTCAGAATCCTTCTCCAACCAATTCCTTATCATAAACCTCCTCCCTTTGCCCAGATCTTGCACATTTCATTTTTTTATGCTCTGCTTTACGTCAGCACACTTAAACTTACCTGTAATAGTTGCACAGCACTGACAAAAGAGGCAGCAGAGGAGAAGCAAAAAAAAAAAGTAAAAAAGGACAAATATTCTAAGATTGCAGGTTACTTACATCCCTGTGCCAACAAATTGTCATGGCTTTAAGTAACTTCTGGAGAGGTAACAGTGAAGAAAAAAAATCCACAGAGCTACCCCTCTTTTGCCTGTCACTCTGCAGTAACCTATGTTAAAGCAAGCACTGCATTTTTAATCCTCTTTTAGGCAAACAGATTTCATAAAACCGTTACTGAACAGCATGGAGCTAGGTGAAACACAAACTGTTGGTTTTTTTCCCTCCACCAGCACCTGGCTCCATTACCTGGAGAGGCAGACTGCAGGATAGCCACAGCTTTGCCCCCTGGTGCAGCACAGAGATCCAGAACACCCTCCCCATCCTTCACCTCCAAGGCCAGCACGGGCAGCAGCGAGGCAGCGTTGAGCAGGTAGTACTCCTTCAGCCTGCCAGGCTGGTGCTTCTGCGCAGGGAACCTGCCAGGTGCTCTCCTGCTGTAGCACCTGAGGGCTGCTGGCAGGTAGGGCAGGGCTGCAGGGAAGGCAGGCTGGTAGCCCTGCTCAGCCAGGCTGCTCTCCAGGCCGGGGCTCGGGCTGAACCTGTTGAGCAGCACGGCGTGCTGCCAGCACCACGGCGAGGTCAGCACGTCCCTGGGGGGAGAGAGGGAAAAGCCATCATATAAAACAAGATCAGTAAAAACATCAATAAAAAACGTGTAGGAAGCCCTTACTTAAAATCTCACCACTCTGGCGTAATTAGAAATGAATTATTCTGGTTAGAAACATACGCAGGAAAATAATTTTAATAGGAAACCAAGCTGATGTTTTTTTCTAATTGTTGCATTTAAAACACTTTCTTCTGAAATAGGACATTCTCAGTTTTTCTTATTTTACGGAGAAGATATAAATGATGAAGCATAATGCTTTTCCTGGTGATAAAGTACTTCCCTCAGGACAAAGAATAATTGTAATATTAGCTGTAAACAACAAAAATAATCACACACACATTGGCTTTACCATGCTCATTCCAGCCAACACTAAAATGCCATTTTTATAAGTGTTCCTTTTTACATTTTATGTTCTACAAACACTGGGCCAGTAAAACTTAAATCAACATAAATTTTTGGAAGACAGACAGCAGTGGTATGTGATAGAAACATGCTTGTTTGTATTTCTGTTTGCTCTTTCAGGGCTTTCTTACATGGATTTCCCCCTTTCTGTTTGAATTCCTATTAGTAATTTGTCATTTAATCTAAAAAATAAATATTCCTCAGGAGTATTCACTGCCTAAAGCAGAAAAACACATTGATCCAATCGAAGAGTTTTTTAAGTTGACTCAATTAAGCTAACGCTATGCATCAATGCCTTTTGTTTTTTAGTAATGAAGTTCTTTAGCAGCTGTGTGACTAAGACCCAAATTCAGTGACAGCCTTTGCCGCATGTGTCATTACTAATTCAATTCCTTCTCTCTGCCCTTCCTTCCATCTCCCCAGAGCCACAGACCTGACACTGCTCCATGCATCTCCCAGTTCTGCCGTGTACTGCTTCTCAAAGTGATCCAGAACCACCTGACAGATCTGCTTCTGGAGCTTCTCTTTTGGTTTCTTTTCCAGCTTCAGAGAAAGGAAGAAAAAGGAAAAGTAGTAAGGCCAAATTAAACCCTCTCTAGTTCTCACTAGAATGAATAAAAAAACATTTTACTGATTACATCAGTGATATTAGAATGCTCAATATTAGACCACATCTTTATGCGATCAAAGGGATTTCAGAGAGCAAAGGAGTTTAGCTATAGCACACTCTTCCTCCCTGCTCGGCTGCTTAATACCCTTCCATATCCACTGTGCGGATAATCCAGTGGTTCCTGGCACTCTGACGGAGTGTAAGCTACGAAAGGAAGGGAAGGAGCTTTTGGTTTCTAAGCAAGCCCGAGGGTAAGCGCTGAATTTCCCTCCCCAAGGGCACCGCGCTGCTGCCTCAGGGCCGGCTGCGGGGCCAGCGGCAGGGCCGGCTGCGGGGCCGGGAATGCTCTCCGTGTGCGGGAGCAGCTGCCCGCAGAGGGGACAGGAGCCCAGGGGACCCTCGCTGGTGCGGAGCAAGGCCAGAGACAGCGCACACGGCACGGGCGGCTCTTCCGCTCGCACGGCCCGCGCAGGAAGCGCCCGCGGCCCTCCCGCCGCGCTTCCGCCCCGGCCCAGCTCGGCCCCGGCCCCGGCCCCAGCCCCGGCCCNGTGAGGCGGGGCCCGGCCCCCGCGCTGCCGAGGTGCAGGGCTGGGAATCGGAGCTCTTCGCAGCGCCACAGAACCGTGAGGGGTAGGAACGGACCCGAAAGATCAGCCGGTCCCGCTCCCCTCGGCCGGGGTGGGGACACAACCCCCTGGAGGATGCTCAAGTCCCCATCGAGCATGAGCTTGGCTTTGAACGCTGCCATGGTTCAGGCATCCCAGCACTTCCCTGGGCACCTTGTTCCCGTGTCTCTCTACCCTCACAGTAAAAAATAAAATCTTCCTAATTTTACCCTTTCGTGCCCATTTGCCAACTCTCGCTATAGAAGCAGCAAACTTGTTTAAGAGTGGATTTAATTAAAGCTTGTGCAGGCTGAGCCCAGCCTCGGAAATCCAGACTGGAAAGGGGTGCAAAGGTAAAGGCAGGAGTGCTATCGTATGGATAAATATTTGCGTTTCAGGCACCAGCTAATGAAGACTAAGTGTTTTTGCTCACCTCACGCAGATTAGCTTGAAAGCTTATTTAAAATGTTTCTATAATGTTTCTATCAGGGTTGTGACAAAGGGCCTGGGGGCAAAAGAGAGACCTCTTACATATCAAATATGAAGGAAACGTGAAAGGCTTTTGAATAAGCGAGTTTTACCAAGAGACAGAGAACAAAACTGGTATAAAGAGCAGTTCTCTGTGGTTGTAATTCTGCCACAGCCAGTACCATACCAGAAATATACACAAGAATTGAATTTTACCGTACCAATAAAACAAAAAGTTCTGCTGGATGAGTCACCTTCCCCTAAATCTATGGCTGCATTCCACTATAGGATAGATGGTGCCATGTGTCTGAAAGCAGATCGGCAGCAAAGCAAAGCAAGGACTCCCGTTCATCAGCACCACCACCATCACAGCCAAACTGCAAACAGCAATAATGCATCTTGTATCTCTCACACGCAAATAAACTCATCTCAAATTACATTTACAACAGGCTCCATTTCCTATTCCATTTACAAATGAAATACTGGCGGAGTCTATTCAAATACTGGTGATGTTCTATTCAAAATAAAGTATTTCAAATGGAATGAATCCCAGGAGCCAAGAAACTAACATGATGGCAAAGTTACCGAGTAGCATCCCGAAGTTACAGTACTAAACTTTCCACTAAAATACTGGAATATATTACTGAAAAAAATACTGCTTGAGTCTTATTTAAAGGGGGAAAAAAAAATTCTGTTGTTTACCTTGTTACGGTCCCATCAATCCTTTCCAATCTTACACCAGAGACCTAATCGATACCAAATACATCTATTTTTAATAATTTTGATTTAAAAACCTTTAAATCTATGAGTAAGGTCTTTCTGTGGCTTCTAGGACGTAACTAAAAGGAAGAACAACCTGGAAAACTTATTTTGAAGCACTGAGTCTCTCACATTAATTCCGTTTATGAACATTTCTATTACTTTTTAGAAGATACTTTTAACTTACCTTTAAAATACTTTGTCTAAATTGTATTCAAGATGTTACACATAGATAATGCAAAATGTTCTGCTTAAATAGTGAATTTCTGTGTTCTTACCACTCCTGTATTTAAATACAAATACTCTTAGCTGCATGCACTGATTCATTTCAAAATGATGCTATGGATGACAAAAAGTCTGACAAAAGCTAATTTGTGCTCTGAATTTACAGTTGCACAACTTTTATTTCTCAAATATTAAGTGCACTATCAAAGCTCTTTATAGGTATACATGTACACCCAACTTATTGCCAATCTATCAGCATATTCTAAATTTGATCACATTTCTCCTGCAAAAATATGCAAAGATTCTGTCAATAAGGACTCTATGTTGCACATTTTAGAAATATGACACCTGCAACCCTTACATATTTAGAGACTAGACTTACTTCCAAAAAATTGTAAATACAGGAAACATGTTGATGCTTTGCATTAGTTTTATTCTATACATAAATGTCATCTTGAGCAAATAAAAAGTCATAGCAGTATAAATTACTGAAAAAACCCACCATATTAAATAATTACAAAGCATATTAATAAAACAAAAACTTATAAAACATTTTTGAGTACTTTGGTCACATACTGGTAAAATTTATTTTAAAATCAAAAATTATGCACATGTCCAAACACACAACACACAGAACACACAGTTCATATATAAGCGTCAATATTTTAATTTCTCAAATTTTGTTACCACAGCAGTATTTAGCTTAATTTTTAATTAAGACTTCCATGACTTTATTTTAGGAAAGAGGAAAATGAAAGGGTAATATATTCCTAGAAATTGAAGCTGTAAAAAAGTAAGTTTGCAAAAGCAGAGCCTTTAAGCCAAAAACGTAAGTGGTAACAGAGCTAGTGTTAGTAAAGTTGAGATTGCACAAAGCAATTTTGTGCAACCTCCCCTCCACTTAGTATTGTGTTGTCTGAAAGGAAAGTTACCAAATCCTGAGAATAATTCAACTGAATCATGTTACAGTATTAGAACACAACAGAATTACTCTCATGCTGGTGGTCACATAGAAATTGTTTCCTCCTTGCTCTAAACTAGCAAACACAGAGGAATAAACCTCTCCCCCTATTGCAAACTTAGTATCCTTAAGACTGATTCTATCTTACTGTTTAAAAATCTTAATAATTTCATTTTAATATGGCAGATGTTTGTGCAACTCCTTGCTGCAAGGGGTGAATGGCAAAGATTTCCAATCCCAAAGTGCTGAACATGTAACACACCACACTGATTCAACATCTAAACGCCACTGGGAAAACCACATTATTAAGAGAACATAATATAAAATGATCAAATTCTCCAAAAATTCCTGCTTCTCCAGACAACCCCCTGAATGGGGGCTTCATCCTGTCTGTCATGAAGTGGCTGAACAATGAACCTTTACAAATACAGCACTGGTTGTCTCTAATGTAACAGTAAAACCATTTAAATAGAAATATAATAATTTGTAACCCTTGTTGTTTAGGTATCACTTCTCTGAGATTTTCAACACATTATATAGAAGTGTTATAGAAATCCTTGAAAACCTGGGGTTTCTTTAGTTTGCAAGATGGTATTTTAGTATTATTGAAACTAAAAACTGAGGGAGCCCATCTGCATACTGGTTGATTCAGTTTCCCATCAAAATTGATGATTTAATTAGTGCAAATTTCCCACTATGTGCAATTTTCTCATTTGTTGTAGTAGACAATACAGTATTCAACTCTATTTTTTTCACAGAATTTACTGCCTATGTCAAACTCAGTTAACAAAACAAAGAAAACAACACATAAGAAAACTTCCAGACGGTTCAAGTAGCATTATTTTGTATAAAATTTATTTATTTAAATTTTTTTTTATTTTACCCTCTGCTTCAGATTGCCAGAAATATGAAATATGTAATCTAATACCTAAGAAAAGGTATTGGTACTGTAAGAGACATATAAGATCAAAGACACTTTATTTTTATGCAGTTGACTATCAGCTTCCTAATGCTCCCTACGTATCATTTTATTGGTAGTAGGTAACAGCTCCACTCAAACTTTCAACTCATTTTATAAAAAGGTAGAAAAATATATTCAATGTATGTTTAACCTTTCTATATTCACCCTGTCATACAGGAATCTTACAAAATGCTTTAGAATCATTTATTCTCTGAAAAAATACCAACACCTGCACAGCACCTGGAGAAAGGTCTCGGTGGGAATGTACAATCCAGTATTACGGGATCTTGAAGGTGTTTTTCTTCAGGTTTACAACCATGTCTTTTCACAAGTAAACCAAAGAAATCCTGAAGAAGAGCTGGTGATTTGAAAAGTAAATTATAAAGTCTGACCACCCAAGCACAACAGGATGAACTCCATGTTCAGCTGTCACATGCTGATAAAATGTCATGTAAAACATTTTCCTCCAAGGGTGGAAAAAAAATGATAGGGTTTTTTAATTACGGTTTTAAAAATTCTCCTTGTGCTCCAGTTAAGCAATGACATCATGGGTATCACTGTTGGGTCTTTGGCGTAGAGTCAGCGGGGGCAGAGGCTTTCCATAGAAATCTGTGGAAGAAATTCCAGAGCAGGAAAACACATCAATCTGTCGCCTATCACCTTCCTGGCTCAAAGAATATTTACTAAATTCTTGCTTCCTTAATGAAAGCCAGGTATCCTATGAGTTTAGAGCTAATTCCTCCAAGCAAACTTGCAAACCTAGAGCTAATTAATGTCTAGAGATGGATTGGCCAAATGAGTGTTTAATTACATTTTGTATACATGCATCAGTATTTACAAGATCAAGCCCAAAGGGGATCGTAAACATCCCTAAAAATAGGAAAGGAGAAATTCAAAGTGTACAAATAACAACTCAAAAAATGAAACACTGAAGTTTCTACGTTGCTGTAGTCAAGGCTGCTCTGCAATATAGTTTTAAATGACTGTAATACTGTGCAGAATCCAAAATTTTGGGACCATTTATACGTGGCATTTATCTTTCAAGCAAAAATAACTTTCTCAAAGAACTATTTCCGAATTTTTATCTAAAACTGCAGCATTTCCTTTCGTCAATAAAGGAATTTAAAGTGGTAAAACTGTGCAAGACAAAGTTAATAAGTACATCAGAAGAGAGTAACAAGTGTTCTCAAACATTTGTAATGGATATAAAATAAAAAACCCATGCAGACTCAACATGCAAAGCACTTCACAAGCAAAATAATATGGAAGATGGTAAGAGGAAAGAGGTAGAAATCAAGAAAAAATAAAAGCAGCTTTTTGAAGCATTCAAATCTCAGTTTTGTTTATACAGACCACCTCTTCCCCAACAAAGCCTTGATGGCCTGCCAACACAAAATTCAGCTTTAATAAGTAATTTTCCATGAAGAATATATCCCACTTGTCCTACAGATGCAATAACTTCTGTTAAAATTGCATTCCTGAGCTAAGATTAACAAAAGCAAACAAACTGGACTGCACTACTTTAAGAATATGTGGGCCTGTCTGTAGGATTGAGGTTTTCATTATCCTTACATTTAGCCAGCAAAATGAGAATACTTTTATATTATTGTCGTAAATACTTTGATTTCTACAACTTATATTTTGATTTCAATAGCACTAATTACAGCAGCAAGAAAACTGCAACAAATTATTCGAAGGTAAATGAAAATCTGTCCAGTGGATGGTTTTATTCATCCATTTCTTGAGGACTGGCAGAGAATTTACCTCCTATAATGAAAGAGGTTTAACATTCTTGCAAATGTATCCTCCACTGACAATAAACAGGCACTCATCACCTCGTGGTGTGCAAAAATTATTAGCATGATTGAAAAAATTACAGTCTTCAGTGAATATAAGTGTGTAATTACAAAGTTTCAATGTCTGAAAAAACTTTTAAACCCGCCTTTGAATTTTGGGCAAAGCTGGGGGAAGGGAAAAAAAATCAACATTGATTTAATTTCTCTGCTGAAGGGACAACCAAAAATAAGTTGATTTTCAGAAAGATGCAATTTAGGGATTATTGTAAAAAAAGAATCCAAGGTAGGCTCCACTGATCTTAGGGAAATTCTGAGTTTCCAGTCAGGAGCAGGTTCTCAGTATGCAAAATATGTAAGAATTCACTGAAAAACACTGTTGTGTGAGAGAAGTGGGCAAGGCCAGATGGGAAATTAAATCAGAGCAAGAGGGACTTGGCAGTGCTGGGGTAACAGAACCAATGATCTTAAGGGTCCTTTCCAATCTCAGTAATTCTCTGATTCTATGGATCTCAAATTGACAAACTTAAAACCCACAGCTGCTTTAAGCAAAAGAAATAAATAAATTATGTTTTTGGAAATCAGGACTTAACTAAAAGTTTGACAGTGCTGGGCTATGTATGCAAAGAACTATTTTCATTTATAAATAGTGCTTTCCTAATAGCTGTTTTCTTGCTAGAATTTGCAAGTGTGAATCTTGTGAGTGTTTCGAAATTCCTGGAAAAAAGAATAAATCTCACAAAGAGTAGGCAATGCCTTAAATTCAGCTATAAATTTTGAGGACTTCAAGTTTGCTCTTACACCTCTGGTCAAGAGATAATTTCCCTACCAACATATTTGCCATTGTTAACTTCCAAAATTATTTCATAATTATACTTATTTTACAAATTAACACCCAGCTTAAGCAGGTTTTTTTCTTCTTTGTCCCACCCATGCTGTTCCTACAGAATGCAACACCTCCCTTAGGCACAGAGAAAAACTGAGTTCCTTTTCTTCCCCTCCCTACCTCTTCATCTGGCTTTCCTTTCTTGTCACCTTCTCTCTATTTGCCTTTAAAAAAAAGAGCAAGATGGGTTTACAATTAAGATTACAAATCACATTTTAAGCACATGAATTTCATTCCTGTGAGAAACAAATATTTTGGGTTTAGAAATCTTATTTCCCCTTCAGCATCTTTTGGTTCCCTGGCAGAGAAACTCCTTGTTCTTGTGTTCCAGATGTCTCCAAATTCACTTTTCAAAATTTGAAAAATAAAAATGTAAGAAAAATGAAGAAGCTATTATCTCAAATTCATGAAAAAAAGTAATTTCCACATATGAAAAACAGTCTTCTACGATCTTCCAAAAATATAAAATAGTCATTATTGAAGCAAGAAATCAAGACTCTGCCTTCTGCACCTTGGTATTTCCAGGTAAAAATTTTCATTTTAAATGCAGTATGTATTTGGACTCTTCAAGTAACTGGCCCCATAACTCTTTGCAATGTGTCCCTTTATAATTTTTTGGTGCAAATAATTTCAGATCATTAACAACTTCTGACATCCCATGCCAATTTAAACTTTATGAGGGAATTGGAGAAAACTCATTGCTTTTCCTAATAAAAAAATCAGACTTGAAAAAAATCAAAAAGATGCTTTCTACTAAGCAAAAGGGAAAGGTTTTGGTCAATGAAAACTGGAATTTAGAAATGAAAAACAGACAAAGAATGAAGGGAATGTAGAAGTGAATGGACGATGGAGAATGGTTTAAAAAGGTACAGAACCCAGAATACTTTCAATTACCAGGATGATGTGTTTCACCAAGAGGCTCAAGTTTTCCAAGTCTATTAAGTTTGGGAGTGCCCCATCCAACTAGAGGAAAACAAAAACTGTGAGAGCATTCCATGACTGCACTGGATTATTCTGAGCTGCACAGATGCCACATCTCCTTGGGAGAAATCAAAGCTTTTAGAAATGCCCAAGCTATGCACTACATTGCATCCACGGTGAAGAATGATGAAATACTTAAAAAATAAACTGATTTACCTTAAAAATATTGGTATTTTTAATCACTTCAATGAGTAATCAAGTTCCTGGCTCTTATTTTGGCAAAATGATGTTTTCCCCCATGAAAGAGGCCAAATCAATACTGCTGGAAGTTCATATCATGAAGTGAGAAACTGCATCAAAGATTTTCTAGAGAGGAAGGTTTAGTAGCTCCTCTCTGTATGAAGACCAGTCCAGTTTCATCATTCACATGTGAGACTTTTAAAGGATTACCAACCACAAATTGAGACATCAGTTATTGTTTTTACACTTACCTGGTGGAAGAGCTGCTGGTGGTGTAGGATTCTTAGGAAGAGAGTCCTCTGAATTAACAGGTTCTACTCTGTGGCCCCTTTTTAATTTTGGTTTTTTACTTTTTTTCTTACTGTTATCTACATCCAACAGAAACAAAACATTACATATCCTACAGTTATATTCAGGTAATATCCTACATCCGATTCTAATACAATTGTTGGGGAGACACATCAGAGTTTTCAGTCCAAACTTAAGACATAAAATTATGGGAAATGTAAATCACACAACATTTTGCTATAAAAAATAAACTGTGGGCATAAAATATATGCAAACTCTACATTTCAATGAAGAAATTCAATTTCTATCACCTATTCCTGCATTTCTGTGTTTCCAATAGAGGACACTGGTATGTGGTGCAATGACAAATAACATGGACAGAAGGAAGAAGCACGTGATAAATCACATGAAATGACTGAAAAGGCAGCACTTTTACCTGAGTCAAGGCATTCTGAGGCTTGTTGGTCACTCTCTTCTGCATGCTGCAAAAGCTGGGCAGTGGTAGAGTTGCACCTTTCCAGCCCACTGTCGTTTGTGTTTTGGCTACTGCTACTTGATAAGTAGTCCTGCTCTGCTTGGGATGTCAAGGCAATTGTAGCCTTTTCAGTCTCCAACTTTTGTCTCTTCTTTTCCTTTTCCAGCTGTTTTTCATTCTAACAGAAAGGACAAGACTTTTTAAAAATTACTTCTAATGCTGTAAACTGACTAGTAAGACAGAAAAGTTATTAAAATTGAAAATATTCCCCAAAGAACCTACATTTAGCATAGAATTTATTCTCAAATAGATGAAGAAATTAAATTTCCAATATCCTATCCAGAGGAAGAGAGAGGGAATTATAAAACAAAAGGATCTTTAGATTTATTGCCCGTTTTCTTGTTATATTTTGGTCCTATTAAAAAAAAACCAAACAAAACCAAAACAACCTTCTACTTTATTTCTCCTCAATTACCTTTTTTAAAATGTGTTAGTTACAAAAAATACAGATGCACTGAGCCTAAGTCTCCAGAAAATGCTATCCCAGTTTGGCTAAGTATCTGTTGTGGCATACAACCTCAATGACAGGCTGCTTCACAATTCTGTACCACCAAATCACCATCTCTGCAATATTCACAGCTGTACTTTTATTTTCTTGCCTTTTTTTATTTTATTGTTAAATGGATTATTGTGCATGTAGCTGCCTTAACATGTTTTGTGGATATGGGTGCTTTTTTCTTGAAAAAAGCAAATATTTGAATTACTTGCTGGAAAAGTTTACATGTTTCTTTAGATTGTGTTATCTCCAGGCAACTGAATTAAAAAAAATGAACTCAGAAACGTAAGTTAGGGAAACTTTAATATATGAATGTGATTTTAATATTTCAAAATTAATTAATATTCTCAAGAGTCTATTTTCAACTGAAAAGAGGTTATGCTCACAAATCTGAATAACTGAAGAAGTCATGAAGATTTGAAATTACTCACCACATCACTAAAACACCTTAGAAGAAACTAATAGACCTTGAATATTTTCCACTTCTAAATCGCAGGAGTTTAATTAGGAAATATTTTCAGTCATGTGTTTACATTTATTTTACTGTGTCTACAAAACTTTTGTTCCCCAATCAATAACAGGAGTTTTCTTATCACGAAAACATTGATTCAATGCACAGAAAACAAGGCTGCTGAGATTAAGAATTTAAAAAGTGCTGTGCAGACTGACTTAGAAGAACTCTTTCGAATGACCATTTTCCTCATTGCCTCTCAGACATTTGTTAGTGGTGGTTCTAAAGAGGTTCCACCTCTTCTCCTACCTCAGAGATTACAGCAGATATTGGCTGGAAGGGGTTTCCAGATTTCCCAGGCTCAGGGTCTTCCTCCTCAGGTCCATTTCCTTCTTCTTTTTCCCTTTGGAATTGTTGGGTTTATGTTGTTTCAGTGGTTTTGGTGTTTGGGGGTGGTTTTTTTTGGGGGCAAGGGGAGGAGAAAGAGGGAGAATGAATAAAGAATTATGAAGAAGCCATAAATTTTATACAGAACAATGTCAGCCCTCCCCACTAGACCTCTCACCTCTCATAAACCCAACATAATCCAACATGGTCAGGAGGTTTTGTGTGTGCAGAGACTTGTGGCAGATTAGGAGCAAAACCATTACTTTAGAAATTTGTGAAATATATATGAAGACCATGTCAGGTTCCAGCTGTTTAAAATGTACTGCAGTAATTTACTTGCTTATTTAAACCAAAACAACCAGAATTTAGTCCAAGACACTTCCCAGCTACTTCAGTAACTGAGACTCAAAATTCTTTGCCTATATAAGGCAGAGCAGAGGAGAGAGGTGCTGAGCAAATGTTTTAAGAATGCCCCAGTAAAATGATTCAAATCAGTTCTTCACAGGCCCCACAGCAGGCTGCTAAAGACCAGAAAGGGCTTTGAAGAGGAGTAATAAATCACTTATCCTGCTTTCCCTCACTGCATCATCTTTAGTTCCTTCATGCCTCACCTGTTGGATATTCTGAAGTTCATTAAGCATAGTATTGAATAAATTTTCATATGTAGTCTTTGGGTTAGAGAGTCTGACTTAATACTTTATTTTAGAAGGTAACTTCAGATTAAATCATGGGAATTACTTTTTAGGTCAGCCTTCTGTGAAGTTATATTAGTAAGGCCAAATTTATTCCACAGCTACCTTGCAATTCTCATTCACAGTACATTTCCAGCAGGCAGCAAATCAAACAAAGGGGATGAAGAGACAAAAACTTCAAGAAAAACTCTTGGCTTGTGAGCTTTAAATCCTGGATAGCCTGGTTCCCATAAGATCTATGCACAGGAATGAACCCAATCTCTTAGGGAGGGGAGGAAGGGATAGAGTAGGAATCCCAGAGTAGGAATACCTCTGTTCCCGTATCCTCCTGACTCGCTCAGCTCGTTCCAGTCTCTTCTGCTCCTCAAGTGCTTTTTGCTCTGTGGTGTCTCTCTGGATGCGCTCATTTAAGGCATCAAAGTCTTTTGCTATGATATGGAGAAGCCAATATAATCCCTTTTTGATTGATTTATCGATTTTTTTCCCATAGCCCATGATCGCTGAGCAAGATTCCTGTAAATATATGGAAAAAGAGGGAAAAAGTATTTGTGGTTCAGACCACATTCCTTGACTGGAAACGAGAAATTAGCTGAACAATTACTGTTCACTGTGAAGCTTGTAAAACACTGAGAAGTATGGGTTATAAACAGTCCATGCTAGATTTGTCAATCAAAATGGAAAAATCTGAGATGAAAGAGAATCAGCTTTGCTTCAGTTCATGAAAAAAAGTTCAGCATGTTCATAAGCACCTCGGGGATAAATAAAATCTCCTGTGAATTTGTCAGAAAAGCTGTCAAACCAATTTTTTACATGAGAACAGGCACTGCACCTCAATTGGAGTAAAACTTTTTGTCATTATACTCTCAGCAGCAAGTGAGAGAAACATGATCTAGGCAAATCTGTTGAAAGAGAAATGCAAACCTCATTGAGAAAATAGTTCTGAAAATAGTTCTAAAGTAGTTCTGAAAGCACATCTGGTAAGAAAACATTGAAGGACCAAGAGTGCTTCTCTTGAGATTAAAACACTTCAGGGAGATAGTGTAATAGCCTTCAAAAACATGAGGTGAAACTGCAAATAGGAAAAGAATAATTTCCTCCTATTTTTTCATGTCAGGAGGACACGTAAAATAGGCTTTAATTGGGACAAAAGAGGCAGGGCTTGATTCAAGCTTGGAACATGGAAAACATGTTCTCTCAAGATCTCTTGGGAACTGTTTTCCATAATGTTTTGGAGCACTGTATGTGTCTTTTAAAACATTCTCTGAATAACAACTGAATAGATCCAGCTGTGTGTATGACATGTAGAGATGATATTTCACACTGACCGTGTTCAGGATCTGTGTTTATGGAGATTAAAAGAGACTCTCCAGTGCCAACATGGGAAAAACTCTCAGTGCTCTCTCCATCTGACAAGCATTTAAATGGCACCAGAATCAGATATGGAATGTACAATTTACAACAGAAAGAATAATTCTGACCAGTGATGTTTAAATTAAGGTACAAATATGAGTCCTTTTCACTATGGAAGCCTGCAATACCCTCCAGCAGAACCCACTCAGGAAGATGTATAGAACATGTATACATCTTGTTTCTCTGAGAAAACTACGATCAAAAACTGCCCAGCACTGGGGCAATGTTCTTCTCAGTTTGCACCAAGATTATTGTTGCTGTAGTTTGGTTACAAAATATAGAAATTTAGAAATATGGAATATACAGACATTAAATAAGGATGAGAGGAAGGTCATTCTCACTGACTCGGTTGAACAGCAAGATAAATTACTCCTTCCTTTTGCTTTAATACTTTGTGGGGAAATTTAAAGATCCAGTGGAAAACTAATTGCAAGAATAAGAAGAAACAAAAGGTTTTTTTGTCACTGCCTAACTTTCTATCTTGTTTCACAATGCCTCTGTTTAAACTGAGTCATCCTACTGAAGGAATTTGGGACCATGTTTCTCTTTGAAGAGCTGGTAAAGAAGGTGTCAATTAGAGCATGAAACAGTCTTCAGAGTGTGTGATCTGGTGTCTTTCCTAATTACACACAAAATATAAATAAAGAACAAGAATAGCATGTCAGAAATTAAGCAATTCAGATGTACTGGAATACACTAGTATCTTTCAGGTCTTTTTTTACTGAATATTTCTCACGAAAATATTTCTGGCACAGAAGTTCCTTGGAAAAAAACAAGGATCAACTTGCAATTTTAATGATTGATATATGTGCATAGTGCAAAGTGCACTAACTGAAGGAAAGCACTCAAATAATCATGACATAATAAACAGAGCTATGCCCTGCTCTAACTCAGTTATTAGAGAAAATAATAGCAATACGTAGTGCTCTATAAATTTTGCAAATCTCCCTAATGAATAAAAATTATTTTTTAATTTTAAAATCCAAAGCTTAAATGGCTTTGCAAAACTGCCTCCTTATCTTGGTTAATAACAGCATAACCTGCATCATCTTTCAAAATGTTTTTTACTGCCATCAGAGAAAGACTGTGGAAGTAAAGCCCTACCTAAGACTCTGGTAGATTAAAACAAAGGCTTAAAGAAAAACTTCAGGGACTACTAATTTGGATATATTATCTGAAATATTGAGCAATATTAAACAGCTTTCATTAAGATTTCTGGTTTTGGCTCCCCCCACAATGACTTCCCGCTAGGTGAAGTCTTTTTCTTTTTCTTTTTTTCTAACAGGACAGTGAATACTACATCTAAATTCCAGTTTTATGCCATATAGCATAATTTCCTACCTTAATGGAAGCTTTACAGAGATACAATAAAACACAGCATCTTAAAATCTACTTACAATTTGACAGAGACACTTGTGTTCATTAACCAGCCTTTCCAGAGATAAGGACTCGATTACATCTGCTTCTGACAGAGCTCCTTCTCTGTCCTGCTTATTTGCCAGCCTGGAGGGAAGATCAAAACAAACACTCAGCATCCTGCCACAAGAGAGACTCACATCTCCAAAAGCTGAGTTTGTGACAAAACTAGAAAGAAAAAAAAGGAAGACTGAGAAAGATAAAATTCTTTGTTTCAGTTTTAATTATTTCTTCTACTTAATAAGCATGTTAGTCTCTGCACCATTTTCATCAGATACTAATGTTAGATAATCACCAAAGTGCTAATAATTTAATGTTATTTCTAGATTTTACAGTTAAGAAAATGGACATAAAAGACCATCCTGCTTTACATCTAAAGCAACACAGGACAATCTGTTGGAGCCTTTGGACGAAAGTTCACAGTTTTGCAGCTTCCCAGCCCGTGAGCATTTCCCTGGTTATAAGTGCTTCAGGATCATCCCAGCTTTGCCTGCTACCCAGCATTTCTCTCTGATGCCAAACAATGTTTTGAACTTGTTCTTCCTGAGTAAAACTTGAAGTGTAAAGGGAAAAACTTGCATGAATGGCTCTAAAACCCAAATTTTATTAAATAGAGGAAAGCAGTAAGCCCCCATATTGCTCCCAAAATAAGTATTCTGTAATATGAAGATTATTGGCTTGTCACTTATATATGGTAGGGAAAAGGACTCTAGAACACAGACATTCATTTAGGAATATAAAAATACAATCTAACCTTATTTTGCACTTTCTACGACATTATTAATCCAAGCTAAGTGCTGTACAGCATTAGAAAATATGAAATTTGTACTTGCTTCTCCCTAAAAAAGGAGTTCCACTAAAATAATGTTGCTCTGAAGTTTAGCAACATTTCAATGACATGAGAACTCTGATTCCGTTTTCTGGATAAGAATACAAATATTTGGCTTCCATGAGGTCAGGGGCAGAAGGTTTTGGAACCAGACATCATAGCCTTCCTCCATAAATCTCAAGTCATTATCATTACCCTCATGAGCTACAATTCATTATCTAATCTTTCATCTTCCTTTTCAAGAAAAATCTGTTTATGAAGGAGACCATAGAAAAGCAGCTTCTCAAATGTCCAGTCTCTCTCAACCTTCACCATTCTTAACTATTTGTGGTCCAAACCATTCAAAGATTCACTTATTTATCATCATCCTGGGGATAAAATTCCCTATGTCCTACTGATAATCAGAACTTTGCTGGCTTGGCCTGCAGAGCTGGAAAGAGCATAAAGCTTTTCTCCCTGCCCTTTCTTGATAATGAATTCCCACTTCTCAAAGCCAGAACTTCTACAGTGCTTTGTATGATTTAGTGCAGGGATTCCCAAACTTCTCCTCAATGCATATAAAGAACCTGTGATATTTTCAATATGTTTATAATACCCTGGCACTACTTCTTTTCACCAACCAGCTGGAACAAGACTTTTCTTCTCAGTATTTAGCTATGAAACCAAAGCTAAACCAGGTAAAAACTGAGATGCAATGCAAGAAAGTAATTAAAAGACTGGAAAAAATTACCTCCATTTTTTTTTCTCCCCCACACAACCTATTTTGTTACAGTCTGGAAATCCTACTGTGCTGCCTCTTAGTCTCAAAAAGCATTCCTCAGCAGTGCTGTCAATTCATCTAGAGCTAATTGGAGGAAATATTTCTGAGCAGTGTTTGTTGCCACAGCCTATTCCTCTCTCACCTGAAGATTAAATAGCTGCACTATTGCCACTATTTTTGCTCTGCACAGCCTACAAAGCACAGCTGAAGCAGAATGAAATGCTGGTAAGCTGCATAGCTCAGTGGCAGTCTGACACTAAACATCCCACAGCTCACAGTGGCTGCTGATTTTTAACCTCTAACACCTTGAAAGGTGTCATATTTGTCTTTCTGGTCAATTAGCTTCCACTTTCTCTGCAGCAGCGCTGACTGCATTCCAAACACATGCCTGAGGTCCTGTACCTGGAAAAGCAGCATATCCAAACAGCTGCCTAATCTCCCCAGGGACTGAAGTGGTTTTGCTGAGGTCCATCTAGGGCTGGACACCCCTGCCCACTTCAGACTTTAGGTCAAACTTCTAAACTGAGTTCAAGTATTTTTAAGATATTGTAATAAAATGCATTATTCTGCAGGAGCTTTTTTTTTCCTCCCACAAACAGATCCACCTACCCTCAATAATTCCTTTTCCCTCCATGCTTTGGTGCACAAGAAAGCAAAGCCTGCACTTAGACTTGCTCTTCCAAGGTAGGCACTGCTGCACTTGCAGCTTCTTAGGGGAGCTGCTCCAAGGCACTTCCTGCTCCTGGGCACTGCAGAGGGATCCGCCTCCCGGCAGGGCTGGCTTTCAAACAGGCACAACCAGATTCCCCAGGCACAAAGTAATCGATTCGCCTGTCTCCTGCACTGGCAGAGGGCAGTTTCACTCTGCCACTCCTGAGGATGATCACACTTGGACCACGATATAAGAATTGGAAGGAGGAAGAATGAAGGAAATGCTTCATGGAATGTTACTCAAGACACGTTACTTAGGGAATATTCTGGAAAAATGTTTTTGGGATTTTACCGAAGCTTAACCTCAGGAGTTCCTGTGTAAAGGGTAAAAGCCACCAGCACAGGATTCAGAGGTAAGTACTTTTCTCTTACTTAATGTTTCTAAATTTGTAAATATCAGAAAAAGGCTTTGTAGTGGAGTTTAAATGGAAGTGTGCCTAAGTGTCAAGACATAAAAAAAATTGTATTTCTGCCTTGCAAGAGTTAGGTATTTCTGTGTGTGAATATGGACCCACAGATCTTGCACAGGAACACCAGGGTTTGAGGCAAGTTTTGTGAAAAAAATCCCCGTTCTTTAGGGAATACATCAGTTACCTTAAAAGACAGACCTTTATTTTAATTTTTCAAGTCAGTTGAACTTCATATATAGCAATTTTTCATGTTTAAAAACCTGTAGGAGGTATATATCAAAACATACTTGAAAGCACAGCAGAGTGGCTGTTATTTTATCCTATTAAGTTTGCTGAGTAAGAAGCTTTCATCTATAAAATCATGCTTGGCTTATTTCAGTTTCACATAAAGTATATTTGAATTGTCTTAGTGTAACAAACGTACCTCATGCAAGAAATAAAGAGAAAGTGGGCACCTACTGCTTTTAGATTAAGTAAGATTTTTCTAAGCAACTGGAGAGCTTTTGAACTTTAAGAGTCACGGGAAACAATGTGGAAAGGGAGTGTTATGTGTGCATTGGCACAACTGACATCTACAGCTCAGTGACAATATTTCTCTTAAAAGCCACTTCTGCCAGAGAAAAAGTCTGAGTGCTATGGAAGTTCCTTGACCTATCTATAAAATCTCTGTTACTGAGCACAGAGGGAGAAAAAACCCAACAGAAACCAAACCAGTATTAAAAGTTTACTTTGCAATACAAAATCTGTAAAAATGCCTCAGATATGCTACTTTTGGGGTTATACTTACTCAGAATCAGTGATCACAACCCCAAAATTTTGGGTCAGATCTGCATAGTGCCCATCAAAATTAATGAAGAGCAAAACATCCCTGAGGTCAAATTATTACAGCATCAGAGCTATCCCCATGATTGAAAACAATTGTAGGAAAATGAATCTTTATGAGAATGGTTTACCTAAGATCAAGAATTAATCTTTAAGGCTACTTCAAGAAGCCATAGCTTTGAGGGATGGAATTAGCTGGGAAAACAAAGATAGAACCTTTGAAATTAACAACAGTCCAAACAAGGGGAAAGAACAATGCCATATTCTTCACTCTACAGAGAACCTTCTATTTAAAAATGCTGCTCTACCTTTTTTCCCTTTGGAATTTTTATGTCTCATCCATTAACCTTTTTCTTGGGCAGTCCTGTGGACAGCCATCAGAAGGATGTTTTATTGCAGAGAAGTGAGGCCTCAGCAGATGCAGCATGAAAAGCTTTGTCTCTTTATGCTTTGCTTATGTTAACATCCATGAAAGTCAAACTCCTGACCCAGACACAGGCAAAAATAAGCGACTTGTCTGCCTGTTTTGCTTGTTCCTTCTTCTGCAATTATTGGCAGTTCACGAGCTTTTTGAGGAAGTCATGGAAAAAAGAATTCTTCATACTTATAACAAACAAACAGGAGAACAGATCAGCCCTTTCAAGTGGCCCACTGAAGGCACTGTTGATGAAGTTCTGAGCCTGCTCTGTCAGGTGATTTTTGCAGATTGCCTTCCAAATGAAGCGTAAACAGACCTTCAAAAGCACATTCTTCTTTAGGTTTCAAGCCTCTGCCCCTTCTGGGTTGCTGACAACAATGAAAAACCTATCAGTAAATTTTGATGGTCACATGGCTCTTTCTCAAATAAAGGGACTTATTTCAATTCATGCCTTCAATGCTCATGCGAAACAATACTTTGAATACTATGGTAAACTATAATGAAAAAAGGTGAATAAAGTGCTACAAGATTATTGGCTGCTTTCATGCAACTTCAGAGAGCTGTAGGAGGCATTTCTGTAAGTCAACATTTTCCCTAAACAGTTCCTCTAGGTCACATTTAAATAAGAGAACAGTTAAAACTAAGATTCTAAACTCCTCCTATTTACAATATCTCTAGGCAACTTCAGTCTCATATTAGCTTTTGAACTGGTCACAAGCACACCAGCAATTATAATTTGTTTCATTTTGTTAAGTGGCCTCATTCTCACCACAGGTCTGAATCGTTTTCCTATTTACTGAAAACATTTCTTGACACACACTCGGCTATCAGTTCAGTGCCACCTCTTGGTCAAACAGGCTGCAGCCAAGGATGTCTGAGCTCACCTAAAGCAAGTTATGTTCAGCTTCCAGATGTGTAATTCCAAAGCAAAGGCAATAAATGATACAACGATATATTTTTGGACAAGATTAAAAATAAAAAAGTTAATTGCTTTCTTATACTCTATTTCACCTTGATATATCAAGGCCTAGGCAAACTAAGTATAGTCAAATTGCCTGTATGTTTTTTAAAAAAAACTGCCGTACATTTATTCCAGGTGAGTTGCAAGGCTGTGATAGGCAGTTCTGTGGTCTGACAGATCAAAGGGGAATGTAAAGCAGGTGGGATGGTACACGGCAAAAATTCTGAGTCTGCACTTCTACTGTCAGGAAGATAAATCTCTCACACCACTGTGAGTTCAAGCTATATATCCTATTAAATGAAAACAATTCTACCTGTGATCTATCCTGCTGCAGCCCTTTCTCTTGCTCCTATTTTTATTTTTCAAATGCTGCTTTAAAATATATCAGTATTTGGACCTTAATGATGTGATCTTGGGCAGAGGAGAGGATGACTTTCTTTCTAGGTTTCTGTGACCTCTAGGTTTGTGAGGACTCTTAAAGAACACTACTGACAGCAAATCTCTGGTTAAACAGATGAAAAAGATCACCATCAAAACATGAAGTTCTTACCAATTACAGAGAATTAGCTGCGGACTAAGACGTGCAGAGTGAGATCACTGCAGTGAAGTGCAGTGTCCATCACACTCTGTGGGATTTATGTCCGCAGAAAAGCATGAACTCCTCACCTCCTATTACCCAAAGTATCAGCAGAAATGTCTGCAGACGTGGCAATGCTGGCAGATCCTTTTCCTCAAGTCTACGTTTGCAGCCACACAATCATAACAAAGATTTCAAAACTCCCAAGGAACAAGCTGAGATTTGCAGCTGATTCATTTTATGTATCTTTGAACCAGATACTTCAAAAATAACAAAACGCCAACACAAGACAGCTACATCTCCTACGACATGACTGTGTTACAGATTTGTGGTCAAAGGCCCAAGAACATATTAAAGTATTTTAAGTCTGTTCTCCCTCTCTCCATGTCTCTTGGAAAACTCACTCCAGAGCAGCATGATTTGGCTACGGTTCTCCAGCAACTTTGGCCTAATTCTTCCCCACCCTATGAATTCTTTGAATACTCACGTCTCCTTTACTACATTTAAATTTCTTGGTTTTACTCAATATATCCATTTCCCCACCTCCCACAATCCATTGCACACTAATTAGAGAATTCCCAAACTACCTTGCTTCAAATGCAGCATTTCTCTTCTTGTACATACTGGTAATTTTGGTTTCCCTGGGAACTTTGGTGGCAGTTTTTACACGGTGATAGGACAAGGCTGAAGTGTTTTAAATGCAAGAGGAAAGATTTAGGTCACATGTTACGATGAAATTCTTTACTGTGAAGGTGGTGAGACTCTAGCACAGGTTGCTCAGAGAGAAGTTGTGATTATCCCCTTTGCTGAAATTGTTACTGATTTTGCACTATCATTTCATCTGTGGCATATTTTTAGGCAGGGCAAGCTCTCTGCCTTTGGTATGTTCTTGTTGAACCACTCCCCCACGTCCCACAAACAGAAACTTGAACTTAAAACTATTTTTAAGTATGTTTTTCCAAGGACTTATCTTACAACAGAGGTGCTTAAGAAGGTATTTTCATCCAACCACCTTGTCTCTCATAATCCTTGGTTTAAGCACATTTGTTGATAAGGTATTTAAGTTAAAGTAAGTTCTTTAAACAAAGGAGAAAATAAACGCTACTTATAGCAAGACATCCTACTTTAGTTACTTCAGATACGTGTTTGAGTAATAGGGCAAGATTCCAAAACACTGCCAAACAAGTTCCTTCTTTCCTTGTGAGAACATGAGAGAGCACAAATTGAATTTCAACTCAAAACACCAGCTTTCCCCAAAGACTACTATAAGGATTTTAAACTATATCCATTTAAATAGTATATGTCTCTCACTAATTTTTTGTTGCTAACTGAAGACACTTAAGCAGTAATCAAGCTCCAGAGTATGACTCCAAGATTTACTCAATGCCATTGTGTTTGGAAAAAAGTTAGATGGGTTTCTCGACACCACGTGACAGAGTTGTAATGTAATTTCATTGCAGCTTGGAAATTAATTAAAAAAAAAAAAAAGTTTAGTATTACATGTAACATGAAATTCCTTTGGGATGCATTGCCTGAAAGCATTATCTACCCAGTGCCCCTAAGTGACTCATACCTAAGGGACAGGAAAACAAACCTACCCTCATTTTTGGTGCAACCATTAAAAAACCCCAAATAAAAAAAAACCCTCCCAAAACAAACCAACAAACAAAAACCCCAAACCACAAACAAACAAAAACAAATAAGCAAAAAACCCCACTAACAAACAAAAACCCAGCAGTTTCAGCAGAGGTAAAGAAGGCAGCATGAGCCAGAACACAGATCATATATCTCAAAGAGCTCTTAAAGGGAAGATTTTGTTCCTTGATTACCTGCAAGTCCTCTTCTCTGGAAGAGAGTGCAGGATGTTAAAACCAAGGTAAGGTGGCAAATTGTATCAAAGGTCAAATAGAAACAGAGCCTTTGCTGTCAGGCATTTTAATCAAAGTGCTGAATAACCAAGAAATAGTGAACAAAAACAGAAATTAAAATAAACAGGATGCTTTGGTAATTTTGGGACTGGGGAAGAAGTAAAATGATCCAGCAAAAGCCAAATTAGAAGCCATTAAACCCAATTACAACTAGAAACAAATGAGTTCCATACGATTAACTTTCCTACTTCACATATCCAATTATGTCTTTTAACTTAATATAGCCCAAATCTTATTTTTGGATGCAGGCTCTGTGTTTCCTGGGTCTACTGATAAATTTATCAGACAGATGGAAGAATATTCTATGTGGTTGCTTTGCAATTAAGCAAGTGGACCTTTCAACTTTTTTTTTTTTTTAATGGGAAAACAAATATAAAAAAATTCATTTCTGTCAAACTCATTATCTTTGAATTCTGGCCATACTTTATCATCATGACAGATTCTAATGGTGGTCCAGCTACCAGGATCTATTATTCCCCTAGTCAGTGTGCTGAGGTAATTGTCTGTATCAAGACTTCCCCAGTCACACCTGGCAGCTGTTTAAATGGAGAGATTGACATAACCCTGTTCCTGAGGAGCAACACAGCCAAGTTATCAGGAGGTAAAGACTCTTGCAATATCCTTAAAATAGATTTGACAAAGATATGAAAATTGCATTTCTGAACCTGCCAACTATATATAACTATAGATAGCTATATATAAAGATGCTTCAAGAAGAACAAACAATCACCAATGCATTTGCATGATAATAACTGCAATGGGCAGTGAACGTAGGGGCCACACTGAGTCACTGGAGTGCTTTCAGTCCACATACTCCATTTACTCAACTCTAAAGAATGGGCATATTCTCCCTTTACTGACAAAAACTTTTAAGCAGTTTGACAGAGGTGCTTTCATCTCAATCAAAAGAAAAACAGGATGTGCCCCTATATACAAACACGTAGGACAAAACAAGGACTCAGTAAATGAACAGAGCTCATGGAACACTCAAGAAGCCACGCCAACAATTCCCAAGGTTATCTCTGTCATGAAGACATCCTCATTTCTTTGAAAACAGCATGTGTTCCAATTGCTAGTATAATCAAGCACAATTATTGGCAAACCTGTTCAGTGGCAGGCTTTGAAGGCAAGCCCGACAGCAGAGAATATGTGAAACTAAGATTCAATTACTTACATTCCAGTCTTTTGTGAGACTGATCTTTAAACAAGAAAAAAAAATTTCCAGTATTTTGTGCTCACTCCTTTGATATTTAACAACATTTACAGATTTGTTTTGCAGTTCTGTGAGGTTCCTCCCTCCAGCCCCTAGGAACACAGCTATCTCAAGAGCAATGCACCAATTCTCTTAGACACAAGAAATCCTTGTCACCTCACAGCATAAGCATTAATGGTGCCCTTAGAGCTTGCTTGTTATCCCAGGTTTGCCCAGCCCTGCTAAATTAACATGGGTCAGCAGATGAGTGAGGCTGGACTGGAACAGATTTTCAGGTCACTTCTCTGAAGCCCTGGGTCCTTTCACATGCCCCAGGCTGAACTTTCCCTGCTGGTGGTTCCGAGCAGCTCTGGAACATTCCTGAAGAATGTTATCTGGGAGAAACTGCCTGACTTCTGCCATGGGGACATCCACTGTAAAGTGCAGCAATGGAGAGTCATTACTGTCATGAAATGAATACATTTTGCATTTTCCCCATTCCAGAGTAACATTCTCCAATAAATAACTTGCAGACTTGTCTGATGACAAGTCGTCTCTTGATGTGAATCAAAAAACACTAAATTCAAATATTAAGGCATTAAGGGGAAAAAAAAAAGCAGTAAGGCAAATTCACACTAGGGTAGAATATCAACATTCTCTCTCATGACTGACCTCTGAAGCATTTCAAGTTTTGTTTTTCAGCTAATCCTCCTGCAAAAGCCAGATTTAAGTCTGTGAAGACATGTCCACACTGCTCAACTCCATGACTTATACAAAAATCTATATAGAGACTTTAAATATGCATAGGGGAGCAGAAATACCAGAGCAGTATAATTTGAACTGTTCAAATACAAGAAAATAATTTGCATATTGACAGGTTACCGGACAGACCCTTTGCAGTTTCTAAAAATGCATCTTTTGGATACTGTTAAGAAATCCTACATTTGCTTGCTGAGAAAAAGTAAAACCTGTAGAATCGGGGTTTAACAAGAGTTGCACCTATTTACAGCCCTAAAAGCTCTGAAACAGCCAAAAGGTATCACTGTGCTGTTTAACCTTTATGCTTGAACAGCCCTTTGAAAGACACACATCTGATTGAACCAGAAGACCCTAAGTAAAAAAATCCCATAATCTTCTAGTCCTGAACATGTTCCTTCTTACTGAAATCTTCCATTCTTGATCACAGTCCAAGGAAATAATTTATGTAGAGTTTGAGAAAAAACCTTCTTCCCTATGATTAAAAATAGTTGAACTTAGTTTCCATTGGGCGTGTTTTAGAAAATATCTTGCTCTTAATTATCTCTCCAGTAAAGCTTGCACAACAGCTAGGGAACAAAACAAAATTATATCTGCTTTCTGTTAAAAAAGAAACAGCACTGAATTGTAGCCCACTGTGGTTCACAATGCACATTTGCATCAATTTTATGAAGAATGTAAATGGCAGTGTAGGAGTAGATAACAGTAATTCAAAAAAGACTTAGAAAATCCTCATGCTGCAACATTAGTGATATGGATTCAATTCCACAAAAACTCAAACATAAAAAATTAATTTATTTTCAGGCTAAATTATTAGAGTTCTTAAATGCTGAGAGTTCTGTTGTTCTGTTTGGTTGTCTAACTCCCCAGGCAAGGAAAGGCAAGGAAAATGGAGAAAGCTTTGAGTGTGGCCAAATTAATAATCTAAATTCATGCCAGAATGCTGATTCGTTACAAAGTCTGTCTCATAATCTCTGAAAAAAAATGAAATATTTCCTACTGAGAATCAAGAAATAGCACAGCCACACTTACTTCTATTTCCATAAAAATTTATAGGTTGATTTGCTTTCATCAAGTAAAGCATAATGATAAACTAATTGGAGTTACTTCTCTCTTCCTCCCCTAAATAAAAGTTCTCTCCACGCGTCTCTGATCTAAGTTCTGTGTGCTGCATCACAAATATAACACAAAAATGGCCTTGGGCTACAAATCCCAGTTTGTTTAGAATATCCCCCATTTCCAGTTCATTGCTACTTTTACTTTGGTGCAGAGGGAAGTAGCTCTAATCTCCAAAAACTACTGTTCATATATACATATAACCACTAACATTGATTTTTGTTACATTTTGCTTACAGGGCAAAGGAACAAACCAAACAAAAAAGACATTGGAATCAACTTCCTGTGTTGCAAGAGGAGAGGAAAAAAAAAAGGCTAAACAAAACAGGAAAGAATCCTGACCACAAAAACCATGAGAGATCGTCTGCAAGAGCTCAGACTGAGGGCTAAGGAACTACAGATAGCTGGGGAAAACAATGGTGCAACTGTACAAGAAGAGGAGCAGGAGGAGTTTGAACAGCAGGCCATTATTTATGAAAAAGAGCCCATAACTGAAAGGCACTTGCATGAAATCCAGAAGCTTCAGAGCGAAATTAATAATCTGACGGAAGAAGTCAACAAATTCAGCCAACAACAAAAAAGCCTCGTGTCTTCAATGAGAAGATTCAGCGTTCTCAAAAAGGAATCTAACATAGCAAGGGAGATCAAAATCCAGGCAGAACACGTCCGCAGGTGTTTGGATGACCTGTCAAAAGCAGTGAGGAAAGCTGAAGGCGAGCAGGGGCCGGCGCGAGCCGCGGTGAGGATCCTGGCTGCCCAGCACGCCTTCCTGTCCCACCGCTACCGCCAGGCCATGCTCGCCTACAACGAGGCCATCACCACCAAGCAGGACAAGTGCAGGACCTTCATCCTCCGCCAGCTCGAGGTGGCTGGCAAAGAGGTGTCGGAGGAGGAAGTCAATGACATGCTCCAGCAAGGAAAATGGGAGATTTTCAATGAAAATCTACTCACTGAAGTCAGGATTACTAAAACTCAGCTGTCAGAGATTGAGCAGAGACACAAAGAACTGGTCAATCTGGAGAACCAGATCAAAGATGTGAAAGAACTCTTTATCCAGATCTCAGTTCTGGTGGAGGAGCAAGGGGAGATGATCAACAACATAGAAATCTACATGAACAACACTCAAGAATATACTCAAGCATCTAAAGAAAAGTTTGGGCTTGCAGTCAGGTATAAAAAAAGAAACCCTTGCAAAGCAATTTGCTGCTGGTGTTGTCCGTGCTGCAGATGACACCAGAAATGAATGCTTGAAATACCAGTGGTTCCTCCACACCAGACTGATCCTGGAAAGCACTTTTGGGATCCCTCAACTGCTTCACGTCTCTTCCCATTTTCCCTTCAGCAGAGCTCTCAGGAAAAACTGCATCCGTTTTTCAGAACAGAGTAAAGCATTTTATGGTTTTCACAGAAACACGTGAACTACAGGAAAGAATCAAAGGATAAAAGTGACTTTTTTTTGGTTCTTATAAACTCCTTCAAAGTTTAGAAATTCTGTAATTTAGTTTGGTTCTTCAAACTAAAACAGTGTGGCAACAAACTCCTTGTGCTGTTGGACAGCATTGAAAATACTGTTAACCTCAAAGACAGGATTCATAAAAAAGTTTTATTTACTTTTCACAAAATAATAATAAGTATTTTTAATTGCCTTGTGTTTTTTTAGCACTTATATTTCCTTGCTCAGATTCCAAATGTTTTTCTTCCCCAGGAATCTGAAATTCTACAAAACAAATCCACACATAAAGCAGACACCATTAGTAACACAAACAAGAGGTCAGAAAACTTACCAGGAATGTTTCAATACTACCTCTATAGGAAAAGTTCATAAAATTTTCATAAACTGACACAGAGATACTTATATTATTTAGCTCAACAGGCAGAATTCTCTTATCTACCAGGATAGGGGAATATGATCCTTAATTACACTCTCACAAGGCACATTCTTAATGCTGCCTATCCTACCTAAATATGCATTACATTTGCAGTCTCACTTCTGCTAGCACAAAAATTAACAAAAAAATAGAATAAAAAATAGAACTCCATCTTTACACCCACTACTCCTCCCCCATAATCTAGAACCAGAGAATAATTTAGGTTGGAAGGAACCTCCTGTAGCAAACCCCTTTTGGAACTGAGTGAGAGACAGCTCTTCATGCAATTTAACAGACAACAGCAATGTAACCGAGACAAAAAACTTATTTCCAGAAAGAAATGTAAAAAGAAATTCCACACTAAAACCAAACAGCAAACCAGAAATGTATTCCTGAACTGCTTTGTGCTGTGCAAAGACACAATCAACACCACTTTATTTGGGTACTCAGAGAAGGCAGAACAAACTGCACTGCAATTCAGCAAGACACTAAGTGAACTGAGTGTCTTTAGTTGCATGTAGTGGGGAAAAAAAACCTAATCTACTATCAAAGTCATTTTCACATTGTGATACTGAGAAATAGTTGGATTCTTTGCATCCCAGATTAAAACTGCAACTGAAATTAACTGCTATCAAAATACAATCAAAGGTCTGAACCTTAAAGTGAAAGATATTATTTACACAGTAGCAACAGAAAGTAAACTTACATGATGACACCACTGAAATTATTTCATTAAATATTCTCCCCTTAACTGCATATATTAAAAATACCTTTATGTTCCAAGGGCACAGTGGAAACTAGCCAATAAACAGTTGTAGAATAAAACTCAAGTTTTCAAAATTTAAGTTTTAATACTTAGGAAGACAGCTGCCTGAATAAGTCATTTCCAGATGTAAATTGGTTAGAAACAGGCAAAACAGATAAAACACACTGAAGGAGAACTGGGAAGTGAGAAAGACTTGTGGAAAACTTTTCCTTGATAGAGGGTACTATTAACTGAAAATAAATAGTATGAAATAATACTATTAACTACAGTTTACACTGCATTTGATATTGAGAATTCAAAAGAATTAGCAGCAGCAATTTTGCAGTAATCATAAAGTAACTTGCCAGTGTATGTTTTCAGTAGTTACATAAATATGCAGAAAATTAAACAAATTAAAGCCAGGCTGCAAGTGTTCTGTGAAGAAAAGTGAAACATTATTAGCTATAATCCCTTATCACCAAAATAACAGGTAGTAAGCAGCTTTCTCCTAAACAAATACCTGCCCAAAAATCTCCTTGGTATGAAATATCAGTCACAGCACAGCACATGGGTTTGCATTTCCTCTTGCACATGCTCCATGTCGACTTAAAAAAAACCCCAAAACAAAACAAAGACTCCAAACAAACACAACTAATCCCAAACAAAACCAGCATTTGCCTGCATAATATGATGTCTGTGTGCTCCTTTCTGATGAAAGAAAGGACAAAAATAATCCTAAGTGAAGAAAATTTAAACTTATATATACAAGCCTTGAGGATGCTGCCAGAAGAATTTACCCATAAACATAAATTAGGTGATAACACTGAACAGTGAAAAAATCCAAACGACAAGTTTAACATCTCCAAGCAATTTATACCAAGAGACAATAAAAGACAATACTATCAACGCTTGAGGAAAATTGTCTTAAAATTATTCTGTGACACCTCCACGGACGCTTCCACAACATGGAAAAACAGCAATTCAATTTGTAGAAAATATCACACTGAACATCAGATTCCTCATATTCCCATATTTCTGTAAAATACAGTATTTAGCACCAATTTTATGTCCACATTGTGCAATTCAGCCTATTCTGCACAGATTAAAATGCACTAATTAAAAAATGTAGCAAGGTATTAGGGAACTTATTGCTACATGGGTAACAAGTACCTAATTATTAAAAATACCAACAAAACCAAAAAACCCACAAACAACATCTGAACATTAAAATTAACAAAACATTAAAAAAGGCTAACTTTCAGCGTAAATTTGGAAATAAATCTGACAATACAGGAGAGAATTCTGAACTCAAGAGGCAAGGTCACACAGGGAGCATAAACCAAAGAACTACTGGATCCCTCCACAGAACTAGAACACTGTGAAAGCAAATTCTGATCAAAGGCTTGAAGTTTAATCTAATAAAAAGTAATCACATCAACAAACTTGGCTTAGTCACCATTAGGGCAATTAATAAACACACTCTGCCATCTGATTAGCTACTGAAAGGGATCAAAAAGTAGTATCAAGATCCAGGGAAGTGAGTGAGTTCTCTGCAGGTCCAGCCAGCCACCCAAACAAACTCCATTATAAGATTAGAGCATAGAAATTTCTACCAAAACAAAACAAAAAACCCCAAAAAACCCCAACAAAACCAAAATACAACCCTACCCCTGCCAATAAAGTTGTATTTCATTAAAAAACAGCCCAGTTTTCCACTGTCACAGCTGCATTTTCAAACACATTTGAGTTAAATTAAGCTGGCTTTATTGCCTTCCGTGCCAGTAACATTCACAGCAATGAAAGGTAAAATCTAAACTATTTTCAACATATACACCATTACTTTGCTGAACTACCCTCCACTTAATCAACACAATTAACCAGGCTCAGCTTCACACCAGCAGAGCATCACTATTTCTTAAAAATAAGAGGCCTCTCCACTTATCTGTACAGATTCTTTATAGCACAGGGATGTTGTGCAATTTATGCATCATGGAGGTCTTATGCTCACCAGACATAAAGATACTAACTTGATAAACCATTTTAAACTTTTAGAGTTTATTTTTTAACTTCAAAAAATATTTGTTATCAATATTTTTGGTGTGGAAATATTTTTAGTGTGCAGTTTAATAAAGTATGTTCTTTCCAATATTTTTACAAACCCTGTTAAACAGAGAAAAAGCAGATGCCCAATACAATTAAAGCAAGCCTCCTTTAAAGAGGTTTTGCTGATCATGGATCAGCAGCACCACGTGTGAAGTGAACAAAGACATTTATTGCTGAGAGATCACACTGTTGCTGAATATAATCAACCATTTACCATTTAATTAATTGATGTAGGCATAAGTAGCAACAATATTTGTACATCATGTTGCCACGCCAAATTTGTAAAGCCTTTTGACCTAGCATTTCAAGTAATACTGCAATTTTAAAGCGTTACAAAATCCCACCTTGGCTAATGAAAGAGGAGAGAAATAAATATCCCTGAGAAGGATTAAATAAAACATAAAACCATAAAACTAATCATAATATTGGTTAGTGCTAAAGTTACAGCAGTATTAGTTACAGAAATAGTTCTTTAGGTCTAAATTCACCCAATTTCAGATTATTAGGAAAACATTTATTACATTACTTACACTAACACAGGTTTTCCTGATATCTTAGGGCTTTTTAAAACTTCTGTCATGGCTTGTTTTGTTTCTTCCATTCTTTCAGTGTCACTGGAATCCACCACAAATATGACACCGTAGGACTCAGCATAATAATTCCTCCAGATACTCCGAATTCGTTTTCCACCTCCTAAATCAAAGATGGTGACTTCAAAGCGTCCCTGTTTAAGATCAATTTTGGAAAACCCAACTGTGGGAGCCACATCTTCAGGAGACTCTGTCAAAGAAGAAAGCCTTCAGTTTAAAGAGGATTTTATAGTGGGATTTGCATAGCAAAATTCACATTTTAAAAACAGGGGGCGAAACCTCCCTGTTAAAAATTGCTGACCACATTTTTGCTTACATAAAGATTTCCCCTCTCCTCAGGGAATTTTACATTAACTAGTCTCTGAACTAGTTACTTTACATTAATTTACATATGAGTACTGGGGGAGTAGAAAGGGGGGAGAAAAGAGAGGGGCCCAAAAGGCAGATTTTAGTATTTCACATCACAGTTTCACTGCAGTGGTGGTTACTGTACAGTATTTTCACTTCCACTCTCATTTCCATAGTAGTAATTCAACTCTGAGAAGGAAAACAACCAAAACAGTTAATGCACTATGACCTGGGAACCCTTGTGCTCTGCCAGATTTATTCTTTTATCCTTCATGGTTGCCAAAACAGCTTCAGAAGTTCAAACCAAGGGCTGAGATGAAATGACTGAAACTATGTTCTTCTGAGATGTAAATTATATGATTCCCTTTATTAAGGCCTTTGTTTGCTTATTTTTATTTGCTGCTTTTTTCTAATTTGCCCTGCAATATGCTAAAAAAATTATAGATTCCTATTTAATACTTTTGCTTGCTGTCTCTCTTTCCTGAGGGCAAAGAAAACCTGGACTCACCTCACACCACTAAGCTGTGCCTGCAGGGCTGAGATAATTGGATCTCTGTTTTATTGGATCTCTGTTTTATGCAGCTGGGTAGCACAAGGCAGGAAAAACAGGTAAAATTCAGCTTGTTGAGAGGAAAAAAATGAATGTCTGGCTACAAGCACTGAGCTCTGAAGAGCAGTGCAGAAACTGAATCCCCACCAGCCTTCTGCTTCTTCTTTTAAGACAGCCAAGATGGGCATTCAGGATGTTGAAGCCCTGGGGAACACTCAAAGAAATAAGAACTATCTTTTCTTGGAGTTTCCCTTTAGAAATACACATCTTTATCTCATTTTCTTCCCCTGAAAAATAGGCCTTTTAGAACTAACTGTTACATCCAGATGGTAAAGATAGTAAAGGTGATTTTCAAATAGAATGGAAGGCTAAATAATGAAACACTCCTGTTTTCAGGGCAAAGGTGGAGGCATAAGACAGAATACTCATGGTTTTATTTGTGCTTTAGCAAGTCTGTGAACTTACATAACACAAGTAAACAAACTCGAGGTGGAGTCTCCAAGTCTGCCAAAACACTACTAAGCAAACTCTTGTTCTTGCACAAGATGAAAGTTATTTAGAAAGACAATCCCTCAAGTGGAGGAAAAAAATACAGAGTTTTTGTTTTCATAAGCATGAGTTTTATCTCAAATTATATCCTGCTTGCATGTGCCAGGGCAAAGTACCTTTCAAAATTGAGTGTTCTCTTAATGGCAATATTAATTATCATAATTTTCTGATTATAAATAATGATGAAAAATACGTAACTCTAGAACCATCCTTAATGTTACACACACCAATTTCCTTCTTTTAAATCTTTTCTGCTTATATATACTTACTCACAACACTGATTTTTATATAAAGTTTACTGCTGTATGCACATTGCTCGAATGGTCACCTGAAAGCAACTTCAGCATATGCACACAAGGAAAAAAGAGAAAAAAAAACAAGTCCACTGATTGTATTGTCCATTGTAACATTTGTATTAAGATGTGATATGTGTGATATTTGGAGGGTACAACCACCAACATTTTCTTTCAACAAGATGGGAGGGAGAGATACATTAAGAGATGAAGCAATATTTTCAGATTTAAATGACTGAAAATTAGGAACAATACTCTCAGTGCTCCATTTGGATGATAAATTAATCACTTACCTCCTTGAATTCCTCGGACTGTAGCAGTTTTCCCGGCATTATCAAGACCCACCATTATTAGTGTCACCTTCCTCCATAAGGAGAAAAGAAAACAGGAAGATATTTAATTTTTTTTCCTCTAGCTACACATCATTTAATCTATTTTTTAAACACATGCATAGCAAATTTACCACCAAATAACAGAAAAAGAGGTATCAGAATACCAAGGCACTGTTACTGTTGTGTGTCTGGTGTTTAATATGTCCAATCATCTGATTAGACAGAAGAGCAGAACGAGGTAGGAAATGGAGTCTCATATCTAAGTTTCACAAGAGACAGTGATTCTGCTTTCAACTAGTACTTGCCTGCTGCAATTTAATTTCACAGTACTGTAAATTTTATTTGGTGTGGTCATGGTCCCTTTAACAACTTCTGTAATTGCAGTTCCATTCCCCTGTATTTTTACTATCTATCTGCCTCAAAGTTATTCCTCTATTAGAAAATTATTTCTGTCTCCATCAGTGTGTCTGAACAACACCACACAGTGTACAACACTTGTGCAGACAACACCAGATGCTGGAAATATGTGGGACTTACCATGCCTTTGTTGTTCTAGACCATGCAAACCAGTGGTGCTAGGAATGCACAATTTATTGGCAAACTGGTATACAGGTTAGTATTTTCCCCAGGATAGGATTTTAAAAGCCACAGGAAAACCATATTTGTGTGTGTATACCTCAGTTCTTCCTCCTATTTGCAAAGACTCAGTGGTCAAATCAACTTGCTCAATTTTATACCCCCTTAAGTGAAGGAATTCTAAAAAACATTGTTATTTGCAGACTTAAAACTATAATAGTGTCAAACACGAAGTATAATTTATACAAGTTCTTTCAGAAGAGTAAGAAACCTCTGAGAAAATAACCAAAAATTAAACAAACTATACTTTAGAATCTCAAAATGCAGAAGCTGGAAGAGTAAGGCAAAAACCAAACAAACTTTACCCTGAGCAGCTTAGATGCTTTCTGTGATGGAGTGACCAGAGCAGTGGCCAAAGGAAGGATTACAGATATAATTTATCTTGACTTCTGTCCTAACTGGAGAGCTGGCTTCAGTGGATGCACTGGCAGCTAAGGAACTGCTTGGACAGTCCCAGCCAGAGGGGAGTGGTGATAGCTCAGAGTCCCAATGGACACCAGTGACCAGTGGTGGCCCTCAGAGGTCCATGCTGGGACTCCTAATTAACTGCTATTTAATATCTCCATTAATGAGATAGAAAAGGTGCTGGGGGCATCCTCAGCAAGTTTTCAGGTGAGTGGTGAGGCTGACACACCTGAAGGATGGGAAGCCATGCAGATGGAACAGCACAAGCTCAAGTGGCCCATGGGAATATCAAGAGGAAGACCAAGTACAAGGTGCTGGGTCAGGATATCAGCACAGCCTGGGGGATGAGCAGATGGAGAAGAGCCCTGGGGAGAAAGACCTTGGGGGTGCTGGTGGGTGAGAGGCTGGAAGTGATCAGATATGAAACAATGAATAAAACACAACTGGGAAGGTGAGAAATGTAAAATACTTTCCCATGTTTACCTGACAGGTTGCCTCCACCGTTTTAAGCAGCTGCAGCAATTTGCCATTAGATTGAACATCCCTCTTCACCGGCCATCCAGAGCCACCAAAGCTACAGGAATCATGTGGGCAGGCCAGAGCAACCCAAGGAGACTGGCAGAGAGACTTCAGAGCCAAGGTCTTGTCTTGTTACTCCTAGAAAGAAAAAAAAAGGAGACAAAAAGTTAGGCACTCTGTACAAAGAAGGCAGCAGCCTCCTGTTCAGTGTGTTATGTTCAGTCTCGTTACCCTTCCCTTTTCCATCCTCACACACTTCATCCACACCCCTTTTACAGATCTGGGCAGCCACCACACACTGCTTATCCCAAATAATAATGCCAGGCCACAGCACAGAAGGAAGCTTGTAAGTTTAGAAGAGCAAGACACATCCAGCTACAAAATTTCAGTGCTTGTCTCACCAACAGGTCTCACAGCCCTGCTGACTGACAGAGAATAAGGACCAATTTCAAGCATGAGTAAGAATTACAAGAACATAACAGGATAAGGCATTAAAAGCAAACAAAGAACATCCCTACCTGCTAAGTGTAGTAATTTAACTGCCAATTTCTGTTGCACAAAAAGAGCCCTGTGGCTCTCAAGGAAACTGTTCCTCTCTTTTGAGGAACTGGCAATGATATCTAGTAATTGTCACTAAATCAAATAGAAGTACCAAGTAGCTCCATCATCCCACAATCTTACTTTCCACTGTTCAAGCAGAAACAAACAGAATATTCCTCTTTTTGAGAATTACCATAGCAGGTCTCCTAAAGCTTGTATCTCAAAATTCCCTTCATATTTTAAATTATAACTAACCTCAAATTAAGGTAATTTTGAATGATGCCAAAAAGTGAATAATTAAAGATTGTAACAATCCCAATAATCTGTGAGAGCTTAGGTAATTTATAGAGGTAGGAAGTGAACTCCTCCTGATCTTATGAAGCTCATTTTCAAGGATGCCTTTGCATGGATCTGCTGTCATTCAGTGTCAGAAATGGGTCAGGTTTCATCCAAAGCAGAGACAACAGATACTCTTTAAACATTTATATTCCATTATCCAGAAGAACCTGAGAATAGCTTCTCCATGGGAGAGCTGAGTGTATGAAGAGTAGAGAATTTCTAAAAAAAGAGCAAGATGATTACACCTGTTGCAAGCATTAAAATCAAGCTCTGAAGAATACAAAACCATAAAAAAAAAAAAAAAAGCCCACATGCAGTGGGCTGTGGTGCCTGAACCCACGGGCAAGTCTGAACAAAGCTCACTTTGAGAACAGAGCCACACAAATTTCTAGAGAGCAAAATGTAACAGCTCAGTGAACAAAATGTGCCATTGTCATTTTGTCAAATGACAAAAATGTAACATTTTCAGTGCCTGAGCATCCCCACCGAACAATTCCCATCCCATTTTATACAGACTATCTGTGCAAACTGTCACAAAATTGCTCTTGAGCCTGGCCCATGGCCCAGATGGGATTCATAACATGAAGTGAATTTACTCAAGAGTGAACCCACAGAGCAACGATGCTCTAGCACGAGAATCTTGTTCAAATACAAAACCATAAAAGTGGGTGGGCAGGAGTTGACAAATTAGATTAAAATTTTCAGAAACAAGCCATTCCAGGCCATTCAACACTGCTGAAAATATTACTAGGGAGGCAAATCCCATTCTGCTATGCCAGTTTGGAGACTGGATCTCTGAAATATGTCCAGAACTTAAGACAGGTATTTTATATGTTGCACTAACAACCCAAACCTGTTCCAGATATTACATCTGTCAGGTGGCTGAGGGTCAAACAAAACCAACAAGGCCAGAAACCTGTCAAACTTAGCAGTGAAGCCTGCACACCATTTAGCAGAGGCTTTTACAATACAGAATTTATTTCAGTCACACCAAGCTTCCACAGTCCTGGAAACACGGCTAAACAAATCATTCAGAGCTGACCCTCCTCACGCAATTTAATTCTTTAACTTCCTGCTGCCGTGTTCCTTGTGTGAATGTCAATTATAAGGGCGCTTGACTGTGTTAAATTTTGGACAGCAAACCGAGTGATTGAGCAGCAAAGCAGGCATATTCAGCAAAAATTTGTGAATGCCATCCTCTTTGCCAAATTAACAGCTGAGAGATAAATAAGGTGCAACAGCCGTGACGTCGTGACAGCCCGAAGCACTCAAATCTTTGTGCAGAACAGCTTTAGGACCATCATATTTTCTGTAAAAAGATGTTACTACAAATCCAGCACTTCAAGAGAGCATCTGCACTTTCCGGCCACGTTCCCAACCTTCCTCTCCCGTTTCCAAGACAGCAACAACTCCAAAATCCGGGCTCCGCTCCACGCGCGTGCCGCTTGCTCGTCTCTCCCACTTTTTTAGTTTATAAGCCCAGCGCTTTCTATAAAACCCCCTCTCTGAGGCCGAAGGAGGGGCCCAGCCCTCGTGCTGCCGGTCCCCACCGACGCCGCCTCCCCCGGGCCCTTCCCCGCCGCGCTCACCGCTGCCTCCGCCCAGGCCCCGCACCTC
>VWZP01009615.1:2863255-2913537 GCA_013396995.1 Dicaeum eximium
TCCCGCTGCTGGCGCTGGCCATCGCCCTGGCCGAGGCGGCGACCTGTGAGTGAGGCGAGGCGAGGCGAGGCGAGGCGGGGCGGGGGAGGCGCGGGGCCGTGTCTGGGGGCGAGGGCAGGCCCGGAGCGGGGCCGGGGGCACCGCGGGCGCTCTGCTCGGTGCGTGCGGCTCCTGGGGCTCGGGGTTGGAGCTGTTCACGGCCGCCCACGGAAAGGTGTCTGCACGGGGAGCTTGGTTCCCGTGCGAGAACAGCCCCGGCAGATCGTGGTCTGCTGGGAAGAGTGGCTTTGTTGTGCGGTCCAGGCAAGCGGCACTGACCCTTTTTTGTAAGTTCGGACCTCTCAGCTTAAGTAAGAGCTACTTGCTCTCACGTACACATTAAAAAAAAAAAAAAAAAGTATTCTGTCTTTGAGCTTAATAGTGGAAGAAGACAGTGTGGCTGAAACAAGCAGAATTGCAGCTCCAAGTAAGCCTGTTTCTGACCTGTTTTACTAATGATTAAACCGGCAGAACAGAAACTGAATGTTTACTATTTTGCAAGGTGCTGGGGGTATCTGACTTGGGAAGGCACAGTGTCAAAAGATGAAAGTTCATTTTGTAACGTTTTTAACAGGTCCTAAAAATAAACCGACTAATAAATATTTCATAATGATCTTTTCTCCTGGTTTTGTCACGTTTTCGGTTCCATTTATCTTCTCCACTGCATACCTTGTCATTTTTCATAACAGCAGGAAATCAACTCTCCTGCTCATCTGAAATTTCTATGGTCCATATTCTCCAGTTTCCTGGCACTGTTCAGATCCAGGGATTTCTGGAATGGCAGGGGGGGAGAGGGGGAAGAAGAGAAAACAGCTTAATAATGCAGCTCATACGGCTCAATAATCATAAAGTTGCCTCTGCAAGCTTCAGTGCAGGTGGATTTGGTCAAACATCAGGTGAGGGACGCATTTTGGAGAAGGTGCAGGTAAATATTAGTGGCTAACTTTATTTTGTTGGCTGCATAATGTCACTGAGGAGCTTTTTCAGGATACTTTTGTCACTGGAGTTACGGAGCTGTGCAAACAAGATTGTGCCACTTCCTACAGTGGTGTCGCTTTTTATTCAGTTTTATTCAGCTTGGCTGGGTCTTAGGTAAGCAGCTCTAAGTTATGTTTAAGTGGCCCACTTTAAGCAGGTTTAAGGTTGCATCTGCACAAAAGAACAGCTGTAAGAAACCACTGAACCTCAACCTCTCCCACGATGTTTTTTCTGTTTTTTAGTAGCATCACTTTTAGATGCTTGATAAGCATTCACTACAGAGTGGCTGTACACCATCTCTGGAAATTGTTAGGCTCTGGAGTTGCACAAGGCTTCAGTGATCACCACGTGAAGCACCCCGAGTGCATTAAGGGTTAATTTGGTTTGGCAGGGTCAGAAATGGGCTGGAGTTTCCTGTAATCAGACTGGCAGCAGCAGCAGTAGTAGTCAGGATTTTTGTTTTCGATAAAGGTCCTGTCATAATCTTTGCAATTAAAACACAGATGAATAAATACACTGCTAATTCTGTGGATGGGGATTGAAATATTTGCACTAAAAAACCCAGTGGAATTTGCTCTGAGTTCCATGTTTTATTTAAAGTCAGGAGTTATAGGAAATCAGCTTGGGAGAGGGATGTAGAGGAAAAGACTTGCTCCCATTGCCCCACTGTATTGAAGACATGAAGTAGAAAGTGTTACATCTGTTTGTACACTGAAATGTCTGAAAATGTCTTTTATTTACTGCAAAACCGTGTGAAGATGACAATGATGTAGCTAAAGGTCAAAACAAGATGGTTTAAAGTCAGCTGTGAATTAGACCTCATCTACACCACAGAGCCCCTGCACCACAGCTGTACCAAGATCTTTGTGGGGGCAGAAATCTCCCATGGAAATAAACCCAGCAGCTGTAATACACAATTTTCCTATTTTTGTTGTCACTCCTTTTGCCTCGGGACAGATGGTCTTTCTGCATCTTTCTTATTAGTGAGAAATAAAGCATTTAGTTTAATTAATGACACAGCTTTCATTTCTAAGCAACTTGCTTGTTGCTCTCCGAGGTAGAGGTGTGCTGTAAAACCTTGGAGGTGAGCTGTGCTACATCCACCTTATGCTCAGGAAATCTTATTTACTGCCTTGCCAGGATGATTAGTTTTACCAGAATGACAGCAAATAGATTAGTTTGTAGTTACAAGCTCAGCCCACGTCCAATTCACTCAGGAGGCTGTAACACAAAGGTTTCTTCAGGTCATTAGCTAATGTTGCAGCACTTCAGAACGTTCCCTGTCACTTGACAGAGAGCTTTAATGTGTTTAGGATGATGTGCTTTTAGTTAAATGTTACCTCTGTCTCCTTTCAAGCTCTGAGCCTCATTAGCTGCTCTTTCTAGTCAGCTTCTTTATTTATTTTTTTCTTTCCTGTTAGTGCAAAGAACCTGAGAGCTCTTTTCTGGCACTTGGCTGCTGGTGGGGCTCGTGAAGGTGCTCTGGGTTTGAGGAATTGTCACAGGCAGTACTGGATGGACTTTGTGTGCTCGAAGGGCTCTTTTCTGTGGAGCTGGGATGAAAATGTGTGGCCACCACACCTGGTCTGCACTGCAGGTGTCACAGCCCTCAGAGCTGGGCAGCTCTGAAAGGGGGAGCTGTGCAGAGGCTGAGAAAAGGAGGGCAGGTGTAGAAGTGTGGTGCTCTCCAGGTAACATCTGTCATCTGCACCCTTTAACCCAACCAGCTGGACTTATTCCAGTTGTGCTCATCCATTTTTCTCTTGATCACAAGCTAGATCCAAAAATTAAACCAGGCAGTCTAATTTAGAGGCTGTTCCTGGAGTGTTGTGCGCTCTGCAAAGAACATTGAAGCAGACATCTTTCATTTTTAGTGTCATTTCTCAGTGTTCACTACTTGTTAAAAGTCACTAAAATGACAATAACCAGATACATGAAAATTAAGTAATGACTCTTGCTGGATCTGAAACATAAAAGTTGGCTAGGATAGTTTTACCTTGTAAAATGTGAATGTATTTGTAGATTGTCTGTCTTGATATTCCTAGGAAAGCATTTTCACCTTTCTCTTGTTCTTCAATGTTCTGAAAAATAAAATGACATATATGTTAATTATAACATGTAGGCCGACTTTTTTAAGACATAATTTTGGTCTCACATAAATTAAATAGGGTCAGAATATTTACTTGCAGATCACTGAAAGTGGTAGTGTAACCAGCTTTTATAATCTACTTGTTGCTTACATATCTCACTTTGTAACAACCATAATCCAAACAAATAAATCTTGTCCTGAGTATGACATGTGAATTACGCTTCAGGCATGAATGCTATTAGGGATTAACAGCACAGATTAAAGATTTTTTTATCAGAAACAGCTCCCACATACAGAATCCTAGAATTTCTTGCTTGCATTTTTCAAAACAATAGCAAACATCAACTCCTGACTAAGCATTAATTAAAAATTTTGTCTTAAATTCTCATATTTGCTCAGTGTTTACAGCATGTTTCAGCTGTTGCAAAAGGAGATAAATAATAACAGAGTTGCTTTGTTTCTCCCAAGTTTTACCCCAGCAGTATGCCTCTCAGTTCCTGCTGAGGAAACGCCGAGCAAACTCTTTCATGGAAGAAAGTAAGAAGGGAAATCTAGAAAGAGAATGCATTGAAGAATTATGCAATAGAGAAGAAGCCAGGGAAATCTTTGAAAATAATCCTGAAACTGTAAGTATTTTATGAGTATCTATGACATAGATAGTAGTTTGCAGAGGAAAAGACAGAAGCACATGGAATTCACAGCTCCAGATAACAACACTGGGCAAGATCCTCCCATTTAAAGAGACAGTTTTCAAAGTAATTTTCACACCCAATTCATTTCATTGCCTTCCTTTTGCAAGTGTCCAATTCAGTGCAATATTTTAATCTCTCCACCGAGACTTATGTGTATTAAATAATTTTCTGCTTTAGCCCAAAGTGCAGTCATATAGAAAACCAGACCTGTATTCTGTGACTCAAAAGTAACTTTTTCTTCTTTTGTAGTTATAATACCAATATACTTCAGAATATATTCAGTGATGTATTTTGCTGTCATTTTACCTACCTGAAATTTTTCTTAGCCTCCATTTTTTCTTTTCTTTCCACAGGAATATTTTTATCCCAAATATTTAAGTAAGTACAAAATAAAAAAAAACCCTAAACAACTGTAGTGTATGATTCAGTGATGCTCTCATTTGAGTAATACTGGTTTAGTTTTTCTACCCCTAGCACTGGGATGATTTCCATGCTGATTATAATGCAGAGAACATCCTGTGTGCTGAGATCCTCACAGAGGCTGAAGGTTGGGCTGTGGTCAGCTGTCCTTAACATGCCCAGACCAGTTTTGCAATTCAGGCTGTGGGAACAGGCTCTTTGATTGCAGTGTAATTGCAGTGTAAATGAGTTGTTTGGGCCCTGAGCTGATGGTGTGGCTTTGCATTTGCAGGCTGCCTTGCCTCCCATCGAGCAGGGGTGTTCAGGGTGGCTGCAGGCACTCCAGACTCTCCAGCTGACCTCAGGACTTGTGTCAAGGGTAAGTGCAGGTGTTGGAACACATGGTGGCTAAAAAGCAGTTCACAGGGACACAAAAAGAGACAAATAACCGTTAACTCAGTAATCAAAACCAGAAATTGTCTAAAAAAATGTCAGGTGAGACAGAGCATTTCCAGAGAAGGCAGTTTGAGTGACTGGTTTTAACTTTATAAAGTTACGCAGTTGACTGCAACATGGAAGGCAGAGTTCTGCAAACAGAAGTGTCCTACACCAACCCAGCAATATTCCCCAGTGTGCCCTCTGTGCTCTACCACATCTTTAACAGTTATGCCAAACCCTTTGCCTCTAGCAAATCATGTTCTGTCAGGTAGAGTAAAAGATTCTCTTGTTAATTGTCATTTCTACCACTCTATGGCCCATTGTTACATTAGCAGCTGAAAAGGTCAAAATTTCAAAAACAAAACAAAAATCAAAATATTATCTGGAACACTGTCATTGATTCCAAACAAAAGGTCACAAAGCATGAAACTTGAGATGTTTCTCAAATGTTTGATTTTTATGCCTACACATTCATAAGTCCAGCATAAATTGTGTTCTTTCTAGTAAATTCATAGCAAGCCATTTTTACTATATTTCCTACTTGACACAGTTTAAACATCTCTCTAAACCTCCTACAGCCTGGTTATATCAAAGAAACTTCCAGTTAGTTGGAATAAGAATACTTATCCTTAACTATCTGACACTGTTTTTATCATTGAAAGCAATAGAAGGCAAAAAAAATCCTTAATAATTACACTGCACATGGTCAAGGCTGAACATGTTTTCCAGATCAGTTTGTAACAGTGCAATAAATCACCAGTTTCTCTGTCTGACCACCCTTGAACAGAGAAACTCAACTCTCTAATCTGGAATTCTTAAAACTTTGATCTTTCTAGTGAAATTTGTGGTAGTATGATGGGGGCAGAGCACTGTTCTTTAAAAACTGAAATACATCTTTTAAATATAATAATATCAAGTCTGGTCACATCTTGCAGGGATTAGCTTAGCAAGTAATTTGTCTTCTAGTTGTTTTCTGCTTGACAAAGTACTGGTGGCTTTGTATTTTCTCACTCACCTAAAACTTCTTGCTGACAGAACGAGCAGCAAGATTGTTGTGGGAGTCCCTCATGTTATTCATCAAGACATTCCCTGTTTTATGACAGGTACCTGTAGAAGAGAAGAAGAAAGACTAAAGTGATTCTTGAGGAGAAGTAACCCCAAATAACAAGGATTTTCCATGTTTTCCATCCCACAGAAATCTCAAACCAGTGCAGCCCCCTGCCATGCCATAAAGATGGATACAAGGACTGCATAGATGGACAAGCCAAGTATACCTGTGTGTGTAAAGCAGGATGGAGAGGAGAGAACTGTGAGGAAGGTACAGTCTTCAGTTTCACCTGATGTTGGTTCTCAGAACACAATTACATCTCTACTATTGAATAAGAATATTCTTCCGGCCTTCCTCTCAGCAGAGAGTTTTATTCCCTTTTCTTTATAGATATAAATGAATGTGAAGATTTCAATGGAGGTTGCAGCCAACGCTGTTCCAATTTCCCTGGGAGCTTCCGTTGCCTGTGTGAAGATGGCTACTTCATGCATTCCAACAAACGGGACTGTGGAGGTAGGGAGACTTCAGGGGAACATCTTCCCATGCCACCACAGTGCCTGCTGACCAGAGAGAGGGAAGGGTTTGATCCAATGGTTCTATAAATGCTCTTGCATTGTCTCGGAAAGATCCAGCCCCGGTTTAATTTGGCTGCTCATTCCTTACACACTGCAGGCATGGAACTCAAATAATGGAACAAATAATGAACCAGATCAGGAAGCAAGGAAAGAAAGAGGGAATGGCTGTAGATGAGATTCTGCTTCATTACTGGAGCTCCATAAAGTTCATTTAGGTCTCTCACCAGTTTCACATATCCTTTAAGCAGGCTGAAACAAGAATCTAAAGTGATGCAAGTAGCTGATATTGTTACCAAGGAAATTCTCTCTGGTAAACACTGATTTAGGCTAAATCACTCCTAATTAGCCGTGCTGCTCTTTCTGCCGTTTGAAGTTTATTGGAGAAGAAACTATTAATGAATCAAAAAAAATCTCTTAATGGAGAGAAAGATTTTTCTTTGATTCAGCCAGCATAATGTTTTATGTACATGCTTGTGTCTACTGTTGGCCATGACCTACATGCTTCATTCCATTCCAAATAAAGACTGTGTATTGACATAATTAGCAGTTTGTACTGCATAGATAGAAGAAATTACATCTTCATTCCATTTTAATGTCATATTTTATTACCAAATTATGACAACAGTTTTGGATGATGTCAGCTAATTTTAGAGGCTAAGCTTGATGGCCATCTTCCACTGTCACTTTTTTTAGTCTAAATATTTTTGTGAATTAATAACTTCCAAAGACATGCCAGAATGACAGAAGACTGTGGGTTCATGAAAAAGGCCAAGCAGATAAATTGGTTAGAACCTCTGTAATTCTTGGAAAGACACTGGAAAATCTGGTAAAAAAGTAATCAAAGATAAAAATAGACTAATATACCCTAGTGCCTTGAGTGTTAGTTCAATCATCTGATAAACTGCATTCAAATATTTTATTACATGCAACTACAAAGTTAAACAACCAGGAATTTGGAATACACTTATTAACTGTAGAAAAATAGTCTGAATTCAGGGCAGCTTTGAGTTAATACAGTTCCAGGACTCCAAGCAAGCCAGTGGCAGAATCTCCTGTGCAGCACGATTCCCACAACTGCTACAAACCCATAGAGAAAACCAGAATGATCCCTGCATTCTCAAGTAGGAGTGAAGTACTACCAGGGATCTGATACTTTTCTGTCTCAAAGACACTTAGTAAGATTGATACCATACCCTGAATCCCACTGTCACATCTGCATTGGGACAATGACATTGACAAATTGGAAACAAGACTGAAGATAGACACTAGAATGGTTTTGAGGGATAGAGAGACAGTGAGGGACTTGAACACCTTTCAGCAGAGCCAATTAAAAGAAAGCTGACATGAATTGATTGTAGCATGGAAGAATCTCTGATTGGATTATCTCTTGTCATTCTGGGTGTCTTTTTCTAAGATGGAATTTTACTATGCAGTCTGGTTTAGTTTATGGGAAATCTGCAGCCTGTTTCTCTCTCTGCCTTCCTAGACATGCATCCCTTTCTCTGTTACTTACAGAAAACATGAAGGGATGGGAAGGATAGGCAGGCAGAGAATTTTTTCACTGGAGGCATGCAGAAGTGTCTTTTACAGCCCTCTGGAAATCTTTCTGGCTGTAGCTCTACTCTGCTGTGACAGCATGGTAGAGCTACCAGGAAAATTTGCCAACCTCACTCAGTTTGCACAGTGTTGGATAAGTTTGGGAAGAAAAATGGTGTGCAAGAGTGGGAGTTGTTTTTTAATAACTTGTTTGTGTTTCTAGATATAAATGAATGTGTGCTATATCCAAACATCTGTGGGACAGCCATCTGTAAAAACACCGAGGGGAGATATGAGTGTGAATGTCCAGAAGGCTACACATATAATTCAACTTCCAAGAACTGTGAAGGTGGGTCATTGCCCCCAGCTCCCCCTTTCTCATATCTTTCATCTTCCCCCTCCCCTTTTCTTTTTTTAATCCACTGCTATACCAAACTCCTCATCGAATGTTTCATAATCTTCATATTCTAAATTAATTTATTAATTTAGAACATGAAGATAATCAATTATTAAATTAATTGTTTATTAGGTTGTCGGGCTGTATTACATGACAGCATGGCAGTTCTCTAAAGATTTTTTAAAGGATTTTTATAAAGACCTCAAATGTCAAATAAAACTATTCCTAAAAACCTAGAGAAAGAACTGTGAAAAAATGAGCAGCTCCAAAAGAATCTTTCCTGAAATGAAAATCTGGAACTAAAAATTTCCAAAGTTCTGTAATAATTATAGCAAAGTTGAAAAGTATTGATAGCTAGCAGTGAAGTAGCAAGAAGCCACTCATACAAACACCATAACTTCTCCAGTCTTGAAAGTATTTGCATATTTGTCTTTGAATATGTTTTATTTCTCTCTGCTTCATAAAGTTTGTTTACTGCACATCAGAAATTAAATTTCAGTTGTGAACAGATATGAAAGCTCTTGGAGTTATACAATGAAGATGAATTTTCTACACTGTCAATTTAAGGAAAATCTATCAGTGACTGGTTTTTATTTTAAAAGCTGCCTTGTGTTACTGCTTAAAAGGACACAAAGGCAGCTTCCTGGTGGCCGTGAATCTTTTGCTCCATGGCTTTTCCTGCAGGTCTCTTGTGACAAAGCTCTGCACAGGGGCAGTGATTACATATCCAGGTGTCAGCTCTTTGTCCAGTTACTATGGCATTGAAACACTACTGACAATTTTCTGTTCCTGCATGCACCAAAGTGAGAAAAACTTCACAGTAATTAATTCTTACTCCTTTAGGGTTCCCTTCAGATAAATTCAATTTGATGCAGCCCATGTTAAGTGTTGTGCTTCTACTGGGACATGGATTCAAGAGGTTCCAACAGGGAAAGTCTTACCTCCCTAGCAGGAGGATTATGCTGCTAAGCTTTTAGACCTTGTTGTAACCACATTAAATGAGTCACCAAATCCTGTCTAAGGACAGGATTGTGCAGCCTGACAGGAATGTAGCCTTACAGAAATACTAAATGACATGAGCTTTTCATTGTCATATTGCTTGTAGGTGGCTAAACTCAATTATGCTTATTAGGAAAATTGAATTTACATACATTTATGCACAGCTATTTCTATAATGACAGATATTATTAAACTGCAGAACAGAACAGGGTTTGTTATCTTTTTCCTTACCTCTCCAAGCAACAGAAAAAACAAAAAGTATTTTAGTCTTAAAAGACCCAGATTTAAATGCATGCATTGGTACAAAATATTTTCTTCCCACTAGAAGGGCTATTTGTTTCAGAATAAATTTTGCAGTTGCTTTAGTCTGAAACCCAAATCACCCTCATTGGAGTCTCTTGTCAAGGAGAGATTTTGTTTCTATATTAGAAATGTAAAATTTACATTGGCCATTTAAACAGCCTTTCATTTCTAAATTACTTACTTTGCACAACCTACTAAATACAAAATGAGGTTCTTTTAGTTGGTTTAACTTAAATCACAGCTCAAATCAGACTATTCTTCTCCACAAGGAGATGCTGTCTGAAATTTAGGCATTATGAGATTATTGTATGTTATTTTAAAAGGTATTTTGCCCTGAGATTATTTGGGGTTTATATGAACAAAGCACATCATTACTTCACATATTTGCCATTTATACTTCTAATAATCTGAGCTCTCATAGTGTCTTACAAGGAAAGGAAGAGATCTGACCCAGAATGGGATTTGTGCCATCTGTATAGCAATTTATGAGGTCTCTCACTCTTCAGCCACTTTGTGCCTCAGAAATCAGACCAAATTGTCTCCAGCTCTGCACTCCAGGCCTCTATCAGATTACTGGATCACCTTTTGGATTCATGTTATTCCAGAGAACTTCTCTTGTCCATTATTCCATTAATTTGTGTTAGTTTTCAGTCCGTGCCATGAAAAAAAAACAACTGTCTGCTTCAATTTCCCATAGATATTGATGAATGTGCTGAAAATATTTGTGCTCAACTCTGTGTGAACTCACCAGGAAGTTACAGCTGCTATTGTGATGGCAAGAAAGGGTTCAAGCTCTCTAAGGACATGAAGAATTGTGAGGTAAAACTGCACTATGTAAAATTCCATGTGGAAAATCACAAAGTTTGGCATTTCTTGATGAGAGGATAACTTAGATTAAGGGAAATAGGAAGCTATTTGAGAACTGATTTAAAATTCCTGAGAAAATGCTGGGGATTCTGATCTATGGTTTGGCTCACAAAGCAGCAGGGATTTGGATGCCATTCAGTTCATGCATGCTCATTTACAGGAGTCCTGTCAAAAGCAGCTTGCTTTAGCCAGGCATCTTTATTCCCTGCTGCTTCCAAAATAAGCCTCAGCTTTCTCCTATCAAACAAATAATTCCTGTTCAGCCTACTCAGAGACAGGATGTTCCTTTTGTCCATATGTTCCCAGATTTTCCTTAGGCTGTGCAAAAGTTTTCACTCACTGTTTCAGAATTACTGTTTGGATTGAAAAAAAAAAACCTGGATTGTTTGCCACAGTTCTCATCTGCCATAGCTTAAGGAAAAGCACTCAGTAATACTTGCCAATTGGAGAACATCTTGCAGCCAAAATTGGCTGCTCTTGATCAATTTTAAAATTTACACTTCTTAGGAGCAGAAAGTTTGAAACTCCAGAGAATCAAGATTCAAGGATTGAAGTCCAAGGATTTTTTTGTAAGTGGTTCTCCATATACTTTGAAAAGTTCAGGCAGTCTGAGATGTCATGTGAAGTGAGCTCAGATAACTGCCAACAATAAAGCACTTTTAACAACAATAAAACACTTCTAACAGAGTATAACAAAATTTGGCTTAAGCTGCAGGAGCAAGATCTGACACAAGTTGCAGGATCTGTGTATTAGGTCTTGTTTGTAGTTTCTGAAGTTTAATGAACAGCACTTGGCAGTCACTCTATTTAATTTTGCTCATCCTTGAAATGGTGAGATGTAATGAGGCTGGAAGATGCTCTTATTTTCAGTACTGTTGTTCAAAAGTGATTAATTCTCTATCTGGAAGTTAGTTTCGTGCCTTTTAATTGGGGGAAAAAAGTTCAGTCAGCTGAAAATACATTCAATCTAAAGACTAGTGACGCCAGCAGCCATAAAATGAAGTAGCCATAAAATTCAAGAAGAGCACCTTACATTTAATGGAACTGCTGCATCAGGAATAGCAAAGTCAGAGTGGAAGACAGTCACAGGATGTTTTGAGGGATTCAAATTTGATCAAAGAGGCTTTGAGACTCCTACTTGTCCATAAGCACTGTGACTCTTTAATTTCTCTTTAACACAGTCTTCCCAAGATACAGCTCTGGCCCATTCCCTTCTAACACCTGAGCAGGTTTAGATCCTGCAGAACTTTAATAATGGAGCTTGGTGGTTCCCTAGAAGGTGGGTGTCACATGTCCCTGGTGAAAGAAAAGTGCCTGATGGAAGATTGGAATTCTTAATTCAAAAACTAAATATTTAAATATTAGTTTCACTCCACCAGAACTGTGTGTCAACCTGGATTATCCTCCAGCAGTTTAAATAATGGATGTTTCAAGCAAAAGCAAAATCACACCATTTCATTTGTACATAGGTATTCAGGTTTAAAAAAACCCAAAAAAACCCAGAGGTAAGCCATTATTTTAAAAATAAAAAAGGCTAGCAGGCACCAACAGGAGTTGCTTTATAAGCTATCACAATGCATTAACAGCTTTTTTTTCTCTACCATTTTCAGTCTGTTACTGAGTGTATCCCACTGAATCTTGAAAAGAATTATCAACTGCTATACCTGGCAGAGCAATTTATAGGAATTCCTGTTCTCTACTTAAAGTTCAAACTGCCAAATGTCACAAGGTAAGCATTTGCTGTTGATAAAAGTATGCACTGGAATGACAGACATTTGTTTCCATTCTTTTTCTGAGGGTTTAGGAAGAATGTACTGCATGCCTAAATTTTATCACCATCTCCCCCTTGGATAAGATCCCTTTATAAGATGAATGAATGAACAGGAAGGCATTTAGAATTATCAACATAAAATTCAGAAGTTCTATGAAAAGAGTTACAGTATAGCTTCCAGTTATACATGGGAATGGCTTTAGTTTGGATGTTGCTGCTGCTCCACCCCTGCTCCGGGTAGAAGCTGGGACATGCTCTGCCCATCCTGCTGAGCAACAAAATCAGGCCATTACCCCCCTGCCCCTGCCTGGGCTTCCTTTCACACACAGAGTGTTCCAAGGACACCCACAGAGCACAGTATCTTGTCTGGGGCACCAGCTGGATGATTTTCTTTACACCTGTCAGAGCCATTGCCCGTGGCACTGACCCCTTTATTGCTCTTGGACTTCTTTGCTGCAGCAGCCGAAATTGCAGCGTTCCCTGACTTAGCCACCAACAACTGGCAGGTGACAGCAGCAGCAGCTGTCGAGCTGGTGATCCCAGAGCCTCAGAGCCGCACAGATGGACATAAATACTGAGAACTCTGTCCTCTGCCGCTGTTTCAAGTTGACCGGGCATTAATGCTGTCCGGGAAGAGCTTTCAGAGGTGATAAATGTTTGGAGTCTGGTGTAAATCCAGAGCGGGTTTGGGTGCGTCTGGCGAGGGACAGCCCCATCTAGGGGACACAGAGCAGCAGTGCGAGGGACAGCGAGCCCAGCTCTGAGTTGCAGCTGCCTTGGCAAACCCCAGCTTCCAAACGCTTTGTTTTCTCCTGTCACCCTTAGTCTGTTTTGTCTAGTCCCAAAGACTGTTTTTTGCTCTACTTCTACTCTCCTCTCTTCCACTGCACAGGAAATCCTAATTTTGCTACATACACACACTCAACCTAGACCCAACCAACAAATCCTCAAATGAGAGAATGGCATATAAAAGGCAGAGTGAATTTCTAGGTTGTAATTCTTTCAGGACAACACTTGGCAACCCAGCTGTACTGAAGCACATCATAGATCTTCTCTTTTGTCTGCATTGCATCCCTACAAAATGCAATAGAAATATTAATTACACCTCTCTTCTTACTCGGGGGAGTGGGCTATCCTTCACAAGTAAAGCTCAGAGTAAATTTGGGAACTGCACCAAGGTTCTTTCAAATCCCAGGTCAGGGTGTTAACCTGAAAACTTCCCACTGGATTTGAGTGAACAAGGCTTATGTTCCATCCTGCTTTTAACTAACTGTGCAAAAGATCACAACTGCTCAGATACAGACACCAAAAGTTATTGTCTATGAACTGTTCTCTAACCCTGCTAATGAGTTATCCTAGGCTGTACAATATTTCACCTTTCCTGTCTTCTTATTAAGATTGCTTCTTCACACCTCAGATTCACAGCAGAGTTTGATTTCCGGACGTACGACGCAGAGGGGGTGATCCTGTATGCAGAATCCCAGGACAACTCAGCATGGATCTTGCTTGCTCTTCGGGATGGAAAGATTGAGATTCAGTTCAAGAATGAGTTTGGGACAAAAGTCACCAGTGGAGGCAAAGCCATTAATGATGGACTGTGGCATATAGTAAGTTGGATTTTCTTCTCCCACTCCCTTCTTTTTACTCACTGTGGGAAGATGCTGATAAATAAAGTAGGGAGAAACTGAGCAACTACTAAAAGGCTTATAGTGATGCACTCAAACCACAGATGTAAAAACCAACAAAGAAATGCACAGGAATGCCTTGCTTCAGGAAATCCTGCTACCTTTTAACAATCAAGGAATAGATAATTACCTCTAGCTATCAGCATAGCAATTATTAATTTCAAACATGAAAAGGAAAGTGGCAGGATATTCAAAGCTGTGATTGATTGCATGGTGAAGTGCAGACTTATTGGATACTTTGTGTTTAGAGCAAGTTTTACATCTGCTAGACCAAACATTCATCTTGCTTTTCAAGCCTTCCTACCTGAGATGAAAAGCCTTTCTCACTTACACAATCTATAGAGCATACCAAATTTTTAATGTTAGTTGGATTTTGTCTGTTATCCTCCTGTGAATGTCCCTAGATATGGACAGCTGTCCTGCATCAAGTTTAAATAGAATTTACATAGTGACTTCACTAAAACTCTTTTACAAGGTAGATATTTAAGGAAACATTAGTCATGCTTCATAAATCTTATGTAATTAGTATTTAATTTATTCTACATTTTTGTATGTGTGTATATGTAATGATTTGTATTTTATTCCAGGTATCAGTTGAAGAATTAGAACACAGCATCAGTGTAAAAATAGCTAAAGAGGCTGTGATGAGTATTAACAGCCCAGGAACTCTGTTTAAACAATCCCAGGGTTTCTTGGAAACCAAGGTGTACATTGCAGGGTTACCTCGCAAAGTGGGCGGTGCTCTTGTCAAACAGGTAATTAAATAATAATAAGGCTAATATTGATTGATCATGTTCTGTTCAGTTTTGTACTCTTGGGAGTCACAGAAGAAGCAAGCCTGGCATGGAACTTGTTTAGAAAATGAAAATGTGGTTATTAAACCACTGTTTTGAAAATAATCATGTGTGAAGCTTTTCAGTCTGCCTTCAGTAAGGCTTCACTTGTAAAATCACAGCACTTCTGGTCTAATCTTTGAGGATTTTGTAGCCTGTTTCCTTATACAGCTTCAAGATTCCCTAAATCACCACCACTGCTGCTGCTGAGAGTGCATTTCAGGGTGATTCATGTCCTGGTCCTGGCTTTTGCTAAACTCTAAATAAGTGTAGCATTCACAGGGTAGGCAGCATGGTGAGCTTTCGTTTTTACAAGGTTTCACAACAGCCCAGGCTGGACAAGGCCCGTGATCCTTTCAGCCTCCCAGCCTCAAGAATGGCTACAGTCAGGTTGTTGCAACTGTCTTTACAGTCCAGGAGCCTTCAAACTAATTGGCAATCTCAACAGAGAGTTTAGATTTTAAAAAAAAAAAAAAATATAAAATCAATATTGCTCAAAAGCAAAGCAGATAAAAAATCATGGAACAATACAATAGTACCCCTTTATCCCATAGAAAACAATTCCAGTAATTTCTTTGTACTTTGGTATAAAGATAAAGCTTTGAACAAGGAGCATTGCTAGTGATCAGTTTCTTTCAGCTACAGAAAATCTGCTGTCCTTTTGCCTAGGTCACAACACGAGCTTTAAAAGGGGAAGCAATCTCTTTTTGTCCAGATCCCTGGCAGCAAAGTGGGAAATGTTAAACCAGAAATACCTTTTGAAGGCTGAGATACCAAATGCCTGCCACTTGGTTTTCTCCCAGCTTCACTGCTGTAACCTATGGCATTGATAAGAATGGTATTGACTACATAGAAATAAGCTGATATGTTAAATAATGCCTCATTATTAACATTTTAAAACAAATTTTGGACTCAAACCTCTAATGCTGTCATTCTGCTAAAGATTAACCCTCGTTTGGATGGTTGTATCCGGGCCTGGAACCTGATGAGCCAGGGACATTCAGGAGTAAATGAAGTTATTCAAGAAAAACAAAGCAAACACTGTTTAGTAGAAGTGGAGAGAGGATCCTTCTACCCTGGCACTGGAATGGCAGCATTCCAGATCAATTATAGTAAGTATTTTTCTATTCCTGTGTTTTTTGGTGGACTGGTGATGGAACTGATGAAATTTTAAAAGAAATAAAAAAGGCACACAAACTAAGCTATGCACTTCTGCATCCACCAGTGATTCCCTTAACTTCTGTTAGGAATTTGCTGGAATGAGAATTCTGATCACAGCAGTGTCATCTGTTCAGTTTCTGGAGTGCTTTACATTCAGAAGTTTATTTGCGAAGGTTGGGCACTATTGAAGATCCAGGATTAAAAGTTAGCTGGGTTTTTGGGTTTGGTTTTTTTTTTTTTGTTTGTTTGTTTATTGATTGGGTTTCCCTAGAATTACAGTGCTTTCTATAAGTTCAAAAATTAGCACTAATTTTTCCACAGTAGGGAGGAGATTTAAATACTAATTTTTAACCCCATATTAATTTTTCATCAGCAGGTGGACTTACTAATTTTAATTATTCTCTTTAAAACAGATCATCTTGACAGTGCTGAAGACTGGCTAATAAATGTGACTCTGACTATTCGCCCATCCACAGACACTGGTGTTCTGTTTGCCTTGGTTTCTAATGAAACAGTGCCTCTTGCCTTGTCCATAGTGGACTCTGACTCACAGGTGATCTTCCAGTTCTCCTAGCAGCTGACAGGTGAAAAATCCAACTACAAAAAAAGCTCCTCATGCTACCAGTGGAGCTGGTAGCCTCAATGTTTTGAAGATTAGATTGTATAATAATGTGCAGAAAATATCCCTCTATTAATGATAGCTGCAGCAGTGACTAAGCACTAATCACTCCTGCCAGGGAGATTACATTATGTAATCTGAGCTCAGATCCATTACATCATGTTTTCTTTAACCTTTCCTTCCAAATGCACAGAGCAGGAAGGGAACTGTGGCAGCAGTGTATACAGTAAGGGCATCATGCTAGTTCCAAACTGTAAACAGATTTTGTTGTCCTTAAGTTTCCATTTACATCCCTCTACATCAGCCATCCCAAGCTAGAGCATAATTATACACCATGGCTGTTCCAGGCTTTTTCCCAAAAAAAGAACCTGTAGTGAACACTTGGGTACCTTTGAAACTGTAGGTGAAACAGGATTTCACCTCAGAACTGTAGCCAAAGTTGCTCCCTGTAAAACATTCTCACTTACAAATTTAAGAATGGCCTTCATCATCAGAAGTGATGGTTACACATCAGCTTTTCCAGCTGAAGGTACCAGCATTAATATTTTCTTCTACTTGCAAATACAAAGTGCACCAGAACCAAGTATAATGATTTGTTAAAGTTACATGTGACATCTTTGGTGATCTAACATTCTTCCATCTAGAAAATCACTGTGACCATTGGGAACATCACTGTTGCACAGCTGGAATCAAAGAAGTTATGTACCCCCAGAAAAATGCAGGTTGGACTTGTAGTGACCAAAGAGGAACTTGAACTGGCTGTTGATTCACACACAGACAGAAGCAATTCTGAGCAGCTCTCAACTCTGCATCAAGCAATGATGGCAAATGTTGTCACCTACCTGGGTGGCCTGCCGGGTGAGCCTGTTTCTTTTCACTAATTTGGTTATTTCTACAAGCCTGACTGTATTCAGCCTTACCAATGCTAGGAAAAGCCTACAATAATTTTTAAAAAAGTGTTTTCTCCCTCAGGTGGCTCTTGTTTCCTCCAGTCATTTCAGCTTTGTAGGCAGCCAGCTTTTCAACAGTAGCATTATTTGGACATTAAGACCTGGCTCTCTAGAGGTTTGAATTTGGAAAATGTCTTGGTTTCTGAGTCGGGTGAGCATTGCACGTTTCTGAAATGCCACCATCTGGCACAGTTGAGGAACTGCATCAAAAATGTAAGAAAAGCAGGCGTTTGTAAATAACCCAAGTGTCAGAGGTGCAGAAGGGGAAGTCAGGATGGTTTCAACAACTCAACTCTGGGCAAGAGATGACTGGCAATCTTTATGAGACAGAGAGTGTGTTGAAACAGCAAATACTTTGCTCAAAGCAAGCTTCAAGTTAACATTATTGAGACATAATGTTAACATTATCCTTATCACAAGGATTATTTTGTCCAGGAAGTGTGCACATACTTCTATAGAAATGGTTTGGCTTCAGGCTGAATCAAGAGGAAAAATAGCATTGCCCCAGGTGAGAAATAGTCAAAACCTGAATTAAAACATGAAAATTGCTAGAGGAAAGCTGCCATGGTTATAATGCTGCTACTGGTAGAGCTTTTCTGTATCCTCTATTATTTTATGGAGAATTAATCACAGTTCCTAAGAAAATGCTACAACTTTGACTGACATGTCTTGAATTGACAAGGAATGAGTCAGTATTTACTTAGTACAGGTGAGTCAGCAGCTTAACAGAGCCACAATAACTAAGATTCCAGTCATTTCTTGGGCCTCTTCATCTTTGTGATGCTTAAATGATTCTTTTTTAGTACACTGCCAGCCACAGATAAATCGACATCTTAAGAATGAAGAGCTTTGCATTATTCAGGCATCCCAAAGAGATAAGAAGCAAGTATTAGTTACTTGCTTCTCCTTAATCCCAGTTTTCTGTCATCTCTGTTTTAAGTTTTTAAAGGTATCTTAAACATGCAAATGGACACGATAAAACAAACAAACAAAAACCCCCAAAAACAAGCCTCTGTATTCAAAAACCCCATGCATTTAATGAAGATGATAAGTACCCATTTTTGATATCCCTTTCTACAAGTTTCCACTGTTCTAGTAACAGTGGTGGCAGTATTCCCCTGTTATTTCAGCACAACCAGTGCAGGTTAAATGAAACTTCCATGGTTCTGTCACAGCAGTGTTTTCCTCATTGGGGGTAAAAAAGCAGAAGGGAGCAATTCTACAGGACTCTCTGCAATACCTCAGCTTACAGCAAAATAATATCATGAGAAAACAGCATTTCTTTTTCCTAAGATAACCAAATCTATCTCCTAAGGAGGGATAGGGTGATTACCACCTGAAAAAAGAGAGGGTGCTTTTGAGATCAGCTCCTGATCACCCTCATTCTCATTGCTGAAGGTGCTTGCATTGCCTTAGGTTTACCTTGTAAGAAACCCTAAGACTTGAGAGCAATGCCTGCTTGATTTTGTGCTTAACAGATTGTTTCCTGGGAGCATATCCATGATCTGGTGCTGCCCTAAGCCAAACAATACCTAAAGGAGCAGAAGATAAAGTGAGTCTTTCACTGAGAATCCACTTGGAAGCAGCAGTGAGGAAGCAGGAGAATGTGTGAAGTTCCCAGGGGTGCCCCAAGTGAGAAGCTGCAGATTTGAATCTAGAGTAGCTTCCTGGCAAAAGCAAGACAGTTCTTTGTGTGACCTCTAAGCCCAGAAACAGCTGTTTGTAGCTCAGGACAAGAACAGTGGGTTCAGGAAACAAATTCTTGGATCACTGTTGTTAATACAGGAAAAGCTACTATGGAAAACATTCCTGGAGTTCAGTTTCTGGATGGGAACAACCTTCTAACGCATATTTAACATTTCACAGGCCTTCCTCAGCTTTGATGACTTGATCTCTATCTTAAAGAAAAGGGAGAAGAACTCAAGTGTTTCCTGCCAAATTGCTCCTTTTCTCCCATGACTAAATAATGGATGGGGAGTGACGTATTCCCCATGTTTTGACTGATATGAAAAATCCATAGGAATTTGCCTAATGCCTTGGCCTAATAAACGCAATGTGTTTCTGTGCAGATGTTCCTCTGGGTGCCACACCAGTGACTGCTTTTTATAATGGCTGCATGGAGGTGAATGTCAACAGCAGACAGCTGGATCTGGATGAAGCCATTTCCAAACACAACGAAATCAGAGCTCACTCGTGCCCAGTGATCATGCAGTCACTGTTCAGATCTTAATTTAACTTTTTTTTCCTTTCAGATAGAATTTGTGTAATCAGTCTCATGCCATAATGGAGCTTGCATTATTTCATGCAAGATGTGCCAGGGGAATAAGCAGCAGCATGGTTTTCTCCCTTTTAATATAGAGTGGAGGGAAAAAACCCTCTCTGCTCAGCTGGAAAGAGACAATCAAGATCAACATTTCATTCTTTTATATATCAGTGGAAAATCTTAAAGCTAGATTTATCTTCTATGTTCATACTATGTCCTTTGACATACTTAGCTTGGAGAGAAAGTTTAGGAATTTCTGTTTAGAAAGAATTTTACATCTTATATTTCATATATCAGCCCAAAGTTACAAGTTGCAAATAATTTTAATGTATTAGAATCTAAATGAAACCAGACTTATTAAACTTTTCCAAGCATAATGTACAAAGAAAACTCTCTACAGGTTTTGTAATACGTGCTTTTGGTAAAGGAAAAAATACCCTGGAATCTATAGCCCAAACTCTCTGTGAATATGTTTACAGGTTGTATCTATGTTGGTAAAGCAACTTCAAAATGGAAGTGTTTCTTTAAGTAGCTCAGTTTTTGAAAACAGTTTTAGTTATACTGGGCCAGCTTTAATTTGTCTGTCTTTAGAACCCAGCTTTAGAGTTTGAAATGAGTTCTGGATCAAGTCAGGTCATTTACCTTCAAAGTGGGTTAAAATACACCCCAGGGCAATTTTGAAAAACAGAGGAAGTGGCTTGAAGGAAGGAGCTCTGCATCACAGGACATCAAACTGGAATTTGCTGAGTAAAACCAAGGAATTGCAGCAAGTACTTCTCCATCAAATCTAGCACTGCTCAACATAGGCACAGTCTGATGATCCATCATGTTCCCTTTATTTAGGGTAACCTTGCCTTCAGAGAGCTCCAGAGCAGGTTTATTTCTGAGCCCTGCTGCCATTGAAAGCCTGAATTCTGCCAGTAACCTCAGAATGTAAAGCCATATTCTGCTCAGCCAGCTTTAATAAACCAACAGGTAATTAGAAAAGTATTGTTTTCCTCAGGTGTGCTGATTTCAAGCATTTCCAATATTTCTTTAACATCTTTTGAGTGTTCTTTCCACTTCCAAGCTCATTTTCACACCACCAAAAGCCTCCCTGTGCAGCTCACCTGGTGGCTTTGTGAACCCCAAACCAAATAAATAGTAAGAGAATTGCTGTGAGGCATAAATATATCCTCTCATTCATCAAGTACAGGGACATTTATCTGCCAGCATTCCTGACCCCAGCTCTGCTGTCTTCACCTGAGACACTGGAAAGTGGAAATGTATGTCCAGAAGGATGGATTGTGACTATATTCATTTGGAGGACTGCCTTTCTCCAGGGATGCTCTGAGTGACATCACTGAGGTTTCTCCCAGTGTTCAATGCAAGGGTTAGTGCAGCAGAGCTGCAGAGTCTGAGCCCATCTCTCAGTGTTATTATTGCTGTGGCTGAACTTCTTGGCAAATTCACTTCCCATTTGGGTGGTGCAATGCAGGATTTGCTCCCAACTTTCACCCAGTACAGCCCAGCAAGAAGCTGACACCCAGGGGCTCATTGCCATCAATACTAGGTCACTTTGCTAGGACGGCATGGAAAGCAAGCTTGGAATTCTGACTCCCTGGAGGGGAAATCCTTTCCTGCAGTCATCCTTCCCTGCTCTTCCACCATACCAGCACCCACACTCTGCATGCAGGTCTCAGTTGAAGAATACCTTGACTGAAACAAGCAGGTTTTGCATGCAAGGCAGAGCTGAATTGAGATTTTTGACATCAAATAAACACACGGTCACTTTATTTATAATATCTCTGTGGCACCCATTAATCTTGGAAAGCCCCTGGGTCAGACTCTGCCTCATACAACAAGCACAGAAAGCAAGAGATGAGGAGCACAAAGCTAAGTGGCATCAGTGTTTTAAGTGCTTCTAGCCTGCAGGAGCAGAAGAAAAGGGTTTTTCACTGTTGTTTTTTAGGTTTTGTTTCTTTAAATGTGATAAATTGTATAGAAATGAAATGAAAAACCAATCAACTTTGTCACACAGACACAATTTCTCTTTGTTTTCATGGAATATTTTAGGGTTTTGTAGTTAATAATGAAACCTCTGCACTTATTTTTTAATGTAAAAGTGCCTCCCTATTGTAAGAATTAAATAAAACAGCATTTGCAAGTCTCTTTTCATTTGAAGTTGTATTTGCATATTTTTGTTCATTTTTGCTGTGCAAGGCTTGTTCTAGTGGTCTAATGCCTTACTCAGGAAATTGTGATGATCTTCAGCATCAAAGAAAAGAACTTCAATTAATGTGCTATCCAAATAGGCATCCGTACTCTCTGGATAATTAAATTTATTCATTGTTTAACAGTACCTCAGGAAATCAGACTTTGCTTAAAGCTACATGTGGAAACAAAGAAATCAGGGCAAGTAACCAATTCCTGTGTTTTCTCCTTCATCAGATGTATTTCATTGTATTTTGAGGCAAAATCATTTCAGCAAGGGCCATTCAGGTTTTATAGACAACAGCTGGACCTGCTCTGCATTTTCAGCTCCCGTGCACTTGTGCTACAGCTCCACGTGTCCCCATTTCCTTGAAAGTGAAACCCAGTCCTGAAATTGGTTCTCAATTGTACTACAGCAGTTTAGTTTACATGCTTTGATGCCTGCATGTTTTCTGGTAGACTGAGGGCTCTTGATCATCTTCAAAGAAAGAGAGGCCATGCTCATTTTTGTCGTTTTAGTCCTGCCTGTCACTGGGGCATTGATATTAGTCCTTTAATGTCGTTCATCATATGTACATACTTAGTATTTTATTGCCTCAGAAACTTTTTTATATCAAAATTACCACCCTGATTTGGGCACAATTTCACATTTCATCTGCCAGAAATAGAAGTTATGTACCTCCCCCCCCAGAAAAAACGCAAGGAAAACCATAATAGCTAATACCCAATAGATAAGTAAGGCACCACTTTCTGAGTAAGAACCAAGGTACTGAGATACTCATGATTTTAAAAAATGCTCTCAGTCCACAAAATAGCTGTAAGCTCCTTGTCACACTGGGCACATCCTTCTGCTTAAGGGGCAGCTAAATTTCAGTAGGAGTATGTGAATAAGCAGATAAAGTGTAAGGCAGCTGGTCTGTTCCTTACAGGCACTTGGATCAACTGAGTGGGTGCAAATTGATGCAACTTGATGTAATTCAGGACTTCATTATGTAGCTTTTAAGAAGAAAAGTTTTGAGGTTTTGTGGTTTTTTTGTTTTTTTTTTTCCCCCACAAATTTCTAGTATCTCAGCAAATAAAAGAGTCAGAAACTCAACCCACCTTGGTACACTGGTTTCTGTCCACTGAGGGGAGGGACACACACAAGGAACCAAAATGACCATTCAAAATTAACACTAAACTTGAAACAACCTCCCCCCCAACCCAAAACACACACACAAAAAAAGCACCAGCAATGCTGCCACCCTGCATGAGGAACCTGAGCAAGTGTGAGGGCTACAGAACTGAGGAGGAATATTTCTAGAATTCATCAGTGGCCACATTTATTATATCATAAATAAAATATTAAAAATCTTCATTTCTAAGGCATAAGACACATGCTAAGCCACATGTGAATTGTTTTAAATTTTGGGACTTACAATACCAAATAAAAATGGCTTTGCTTAAAACATGCCCCAAGAAAGAGTGGTTCATCTACAAAACAATATTTCTGACTACCACTCAGCAATATCTTACCTTTCCAGGAATGGTTTTTTTTTCCCTTCTCGATTTCCATCAGCCAGAACTCAGGTCACAAAAACCTCTCCAAAGCACAGCTGTCATAAAAGCAAGGCTTTCTCTTTCCTGGCCTATCACAGAGTGCCTGATCATTGCCACCAGCTGGTGACAGACTCCTGCTAACTCAGCCCATGGAAAAGCAATCTGCTCTTCTAAACCTGGGTAAAATCCAGCCTTTTGCTTAAAGGTTGTATTTTTTTCTGGAGGTCATGTGGGTTTAACAAACCCATTTGCCTGGAACAAACCCCATCACCTTGCAATTCCTGACTTTATACAAGCACCACGGGCAATAGAGGCATTGCCCAAGCTGTGCAGATGAGCTGGAGTTTGTGTCTTGCTGGAGGTTTAAACTCTCACAGCCTCTCAGAGGTTTCCTGAGTAGTTCACTGGCAGCTTCACAAACCCTCCCAGCGAGGTCATTATTGCTGCATTTGCTCTTTTCCCACAGATGGGAACCAAGCTGACATCAGGGTCTGCCCCAAACTGCCCTTGCATCTGCTGGGGTGGGTTCAAACTCCAGGGCTTGGGGTGCCCTCCCTGCAGGGGAAATGAAATGAGTCTGGGTCAAACAGCCCCGAGAGGGACTGGTGTCCTGTCCCCACAGGAGAAGGCTCAGCATTTTAGACAAAGGGAAATGAACAGCATTCCCAAGCACACTCTATTTTAAAAAAGTGTTCCTCTTGGAAAACACAACCTATAAAAACAAACACTTCACATGAGCACACTGCCAGCCTTTTTCAAGCCTTGCACTATTGTTTTCTGAACTTTGTTTACACACCAAAGACTTTTAACAAAGAGCCTGACAAGAATTTGAAACACAGGCTGATTTTTTTTTTTTTCAAACAAGTGAACAGAATCTAATCACAATAATTTGGAACAAGAGTGATTGGTGAGTTCTTTACATGTCACTGAAAAGCCCAACCACTGATGTCAATGGTGTGAGTCACCTTTGCATATTTTGTTCCCACAGAAAATAAAATGGGTTTTAGAGCTACTGTAAAGCAGGTAACTTCAAAGGTTACTCTCTCACCTTTTTGCACTCTGTAGCAAACTTTCTTCTCAGTTGGCTTTGGATTTAGATCAAAAGGTGGGGATCCCAGGAGTCCCAGGTTCCTCACCACTAACAGGATTAGCAGTGGATTTAGCATTTAGCTCTTGCTCTTTTTTGGGTGTCAGTGATACCCTTAACTGAAGCTGGTGAAGCAGAGCTGTGATCTGTGATCTCAAGGGGTGAAAATGTCATTTAGGTCATCTACAAGAAAGTAAGAACACACTTTGCCAATATTTGAAATGTCGAGCTACCACCAGAAGCCTGGAGAGATCATTGCTAATGAAGGATGAAATGGATTTAATCAGTTTTACTCTATGCCCTGTTGTAGGTCTTGATAGAAAAAGAATCCTCCATCCCTCCACTCCACCCAAAAACCCAAAAAACAAACAAACAAAAAGCAACCAGTGAAACTTAAAAAGTGGATATTAATTTCTCAGAAGTTTGCACAGTGAATACTAAACAGAGCCCCAAAGCTCTTTGTGCCTCTACCCAAAACCAAATGGTTTTTTTTCTTTATGTGCACTGATATTTCTGCTGCTAATGCTGGGTTTAACTCCTAAATTGCAGAAACAGTTTTTCTAGGCAAGTGGCAGAACAATACACAAAGGAATGATCTCCAAGGGCACAGAAGGAATTTAGGCATCCCCTTGCTGTTGAAAGTCAACCACCCCACCACCCTTCATGCCTCTGGAAATGTGTCTTGTTACACTGAGGATCTTAAAGCCAAAATTTAGGTTATGTGCTGCTCTTCACCAGAACAAAGATCTGCCTGGATGCAACTGCAGAGGTTTATGTTTGCAGTCAGGGGAGAAAGGCAGCAAAGATTCTCTGACTTCAAAGAAAAATAAAACGTTTTTGTGGCAGTCCTACATGGGGACACCAGCTTTAAGCTGTCCCTGCTGCATGATGTATACAAAGAGTGAGAAAGCAACTTTCCAGACAAGCCAGAAATCTGATGACTTCCCATGTCTGCTGTACATTTTGCTATATATAAATGCACAGTATAAAACCTTTAAAGTGTTGAACATAAGCCATGATGCCTTTCTGCAGCAATACCAAGTTTAAGCTCCCACTAGGAACTTTCTATCCAGACTTTCAGTTCCTAACGGTTAAGGAAGCTGCAATGATACCAATGCAAAAATGTCCAAAGTGCAGCTGGGTTTATTTGCCACTGCCAGCCCATTTGTGCTGCTCTGTTAGGGGGAGAGAAGGCTCAGGTGGCTCAGGAGCTGTCCTGTCCCTGTCCTTTGTCTCCACAGACCCTGCAATGCTCATGTGATGATCTACAAATGTACTTACAGCAATTCCACATCACCTGCCAGGCTTTGTCTGCTCAGAGCCTTTGTGCTGCTGCCCACAAGGTTCACTTTGTCACTGAGTGCACTGCTGGTTTTGTTACCCCACCTCACAGGGCGAAAGCCAATTCTGCCTCCTGACTCTTACTTTGTAAGAAAAGGTCTGTGCCAACACTGTACCGAGGGAAATTGTCTCTGTTAGTCTCCTCCTTTCACGTGTGAGGTGACCCATTCATCATCTCCCCCAGAGAAAGTGGATTCCTGCATGTCCTGCTGCTCAGAGTGCCCACACAGAAATTCACCTGAGTGCAAACGAAGGATTTTGAGATCCCTGCGAGTGTCTGTGCCTGGCCTGCTTAGCTTAGCAATAAAACACCTTTGTTTGCAGTGTAAAAGTTATGCTGGGTTCTGCCAGGCCCAGCCACACCTGTACTGCAGAACCCACCACTGGTATTTAATTATCAATTCCCTTGCTGCTTCAAAAACCAGGAAAGAACCTGGGCTGGTCACATGGGACATTACCTCTTTCTCAACTTCTGTGAAATCTCATCTCTTCCACTCAGTTTTTCTCAGCTCCAAGGTCTCCAAGTCTCCTCATGCTTCTGGATGAGGCAGTGCCTACCTGAGCCTCCTTCTCTGATTTGCCTCACACTTGTTGGGATTCAAAGCACCTGGTGACACCCAACAATATTTTGGTCTTAGTACTTCAGTTCAATAGCTCTTCAAGCTGTACTTCTGGAGAACAGAGCCCCTTGCTGTTCCCCTGGGCCAGTCTGTGGTCTCTCCATGGGAATATTCGCTTCTAGGGCTGTACTGAGATGTTGTATCCTTCTGGGACGGAGTCTTGAAGGGAAAGGTGTTAGCTATCCTGGAGAACCTGGATTTTTAGCATTGTCAGGGTGGAGACAAGGCAGCAGAACTTGTCTCTAGCCCTGTGAGGTGACATAACCAGCTGCTGTTGAATTCAGTACCTGGCCTCACCTCGGGAGCTGAACTTCCATCTCTCCCAGCACAAGAAGCTGATGGTGCTGGGATTTCCTGGGACCAGGGTCTGCTTTCATCTTCTCCATCACTGTTTTTGAAACTTTTATTTCTTTGTGGAAGAGTTGGGCCCTTGTTTCAGAAAAGACAGGTCCTGACCCTTCCAAAACTCTACTGCTCTGGAAAAAAGAGACCCAACACTGACATTAGACAGCTCCTGCTTAGCTCTGCAGGGGAGAAATGTTTTCCTGCTGCTGCCCCTTTGGAGCCTGACTCTTTACGTGCTGTTAAGTGCTTGTCTTCAACAAATACCTGGAGAAAGTCAGTGGTTTGGATCTTTTACTGGAAAAAAATCTGTAGATGGTTAGCTGGTCATGCAAATTGTATTGTTGCTACACTTATTAAATATCTAATTATCTCCTTTGGAACATAAGCCCCAGACCTGACCTCTGTTTCTCCTACCTGCTGAGGGCAGAGGAAGAGAGTTAAACAAAATAGTCTGATTCTTCCAGGAAATACACATCTGGACTTGATGGTCTTGCAGAGATGCTGAGCAGCTGCTTGTTTATTAATTCTCTGGAAATCTTTGTCTTGTTTCCAATGAAACACTTTCTGTCACAGTTTCACTACATTTCCCTAAGACTGGGGCACTGTTTTTCATTTGTATCCTCTGTTTCCCGGCCAAACATTGCATTACAACCAGAGAGAGCTTGCAGGAATGTAGCAGCATATTGGGGTGGAAAACAAACAGTCCAGGGATATTGCAAGTGTTTCCAAAACAAGCAATGCACCCTCGGCAGGGTCAGAACCAAAGTTCATCCCAGAAGGAACACAAACACTCGATGTTTGAGACAGCACAAAGGAGAAACCCCATACAGAGCACTCTGAATTGTGGGGCGGGGGAGCTGCTGCCAGCAGGACAAAAGGGGATGTGCCATGTGCCATGTGCCATCAGCCACGGCGAGGTGGCCACTCAGACACTGCCTCTCCTCCTTGGGCACGTGTGTTTAATTAGGACACCAAAACCAACCAGAAAAGGATGTTTCTCACACGGCTGACTACTGAAGTGGAGCCTGTGTTAGTGGAGAATCCCATATTTTAGGGACAAAACGCAGCATCCCTCCCCACTGGAGAATTTCTACCTTGGCTGGCAAAAGTCCTTTCATGTCAGACTGCATTATTTTGCATGAGCAGTTGCCAGTTTCTCGCTCAGTGCTTTGATATAATGTTATCTTGTTATGTTTATATGAGCTGTCAAAGCCGGCACAGTTACCTGGAAACACACAGACTGAGCTTGTGTAAAATATTTGCTAATAATATTATCAGTCCAGAAACATCAATTGGAATTTGGTGATCTTTCCTCATGCTTCCCAGTGATGATTTACATTTTTTTTTCCCCCTGGGGATCATCTATCCATCCATTTGCTGTTCCATAAATCAAATTTCCAGGAGTAAGGTCGCCTTTTAAAGCTTTTGTAAGGTTTGCCCGTAGAGTAAATACACGAGCATGTATTGCTACCTGTGAAAAACCTCTCTGAGGCTGCTCAGGCACGGAATTTCCTGGTCGGGCAGTGCAGGAATGCCCGAGGTGCCAGTGCTGGGATGGCCCGGGGGCACCGGCGTTGCTGTGGAGCCCAGCACCGGCTCGTTTCTTATTAAATCACCAACACGGTGCCCATTCCTCGTCCCGGACACCCGAGGGCTGCTCAAACCCAGCTCCAGCACCGCTCCGAGGCTCTGCAGGCGTTCTGAAGGGTTGGGAATGCCGAGGCTCCCGGGGATGCTCCCGGAGATGCGCGGGCAGCGCGGGGACCGGAGGGGACCGGAGGGGACGGGAGGGGATGGGAGGGGACGGGAGGGGATAGGAGGGGACGCGCGGTGGCGCTGCGGCACCGGGAGAGCGTCGCATCCTCATCCTCGTCCTTATCTTCATCCTCCTTCTCATCCTCGTCCTTATTCTCATCCGCATCTTCATCTGCATCCTCTTCCTCATCCTCATCTGTATCCTCATCCTTTTCATCCTCATCCTTATCTTCATCTGCAACCTCATCCTCATCTTCATCTGTATCCTCATCTGCATCCTTCATCCTCATCCTTATCTTTATTCTCATCCATGTCCACATCCTCATCCTTCATCCTCATCTGCATCTTCATCTTCATCCTCCTCACCCTCCTCCTCCTCCTCCTCCTCATCCTCCTCCTCATCCGTTTTTTTATCCCCACATAACTCTCGTCCTCATTCTCATCCTCCTCCTCATCCCCATCTTTATCCTCCTCCTCTTCCCCACCCTCATCCTCATTCCCATCCCCATCCCCATCTTCCTCCTTCTCCTCCTCCTCTCCTGCAGCCCCTAGGGCAGCTACAACCCCCATGATGTTTTAAGCAAGAAAAAGACCAGTGCAAAAATGGTAATTTCTGCATTTTTTTAAGTTTTGTTTTTTTTTTTTTTTTTTTTTTTTTTTTTTTTTTTTTTGGTGGAAACACTGCGGGGAGAAACGGAGCACCAAGTGATCTTTGGGAATAGGTGTGGTACAAATTAACCAAGCCCTGCCATTTGCAGACTTGTGAAGTTCTGTAAACACAGACATAACTTTTTTTGTTTATTTCAATTGATGGGCAGAGAGGATTTTCCCCCACCAATGCAAAAGGCCTCTACCTTTTGTTTAGATGAACGTCTGAAATGGCAGGTGAAGATTTCATGGAGTAACTGTGGCACATCTGAAGTAGATCTCAGTAAATTCATCCTCCCTTCTACAAGTCATATTGTCTGTGAATTAAAGGGAATTAGGATGCTTCTGTTTCAGTTTGTATGGAAGTTTCATAAAATTGGAAAAAACCCCTCATCCTATGAATTGCAAACAAAGACAAAAGCAAAAAATCATTAGCACAGGCAGCTATGATCATCATAAATAAAAAAGGATATATTTGAAGTATATTAGAGAGGAACTACTTACTTTTCTCTTTTAGCTAGCCCAAAATATTTCACAAAAAAGTATCAGCAATATACTCTGAAGGCATTCTCAGGTCAGCAGGTGATCCTTTCCAGTTACGTGTTCAAGTGTCTCTGAAAGGCCTGCTCATTCCTGAAGGTTTTGCAGGCAATTCCAGCACCCAAAAAGTTTTGTGTCTGACAGTAAAGAGGACCAAAAACAGAAGCTCAAAGTACAACAAATGCAGCGACCACTTGGAGATGCTCGTTTACAGTTACTGTCTCCATGTGCCATTCATGACAAGGGGAAAACCAAAACAAAACCTCAAATAAAACAAACAAGCAAACAAGTGAGATGCATTTAGGGATCAGAAGTCAGTGCTTAAGATCCTCTTAAGTACAGCTGTTCCCCCTTTTTGGTAAAGCTCATCTTTATGTTCAAATAAGTTGGTCAAAGTTTTCCAGCTAGGAACAACCACCCTGTTTTTCAAAAGTAAAGCTGAAAAGTGAAATTAAACCTCTACCTAAACTGAAAGTAGCAAGCCCACATATCACCACACCACCACTCTGTGTATTTAAGAAGCACTGGGATGGAAATGAGCCCATCTGGTTTCTATCAACAGGCACTTGGGGTTCATCTCCACACACACAATGTGCCAGCCCTGTACCCCCAGGCAGGAGGAGTTTTGCTGCACAGGAGTGGGAGCTTTGTGCTGTTACTGAGCACAGCCCTGCCACACAGACCTTACCTGCTCACAACTCCTACAATGCTTGTGTACAGCCTGAGGATGGCACTGACTGTGAAAACAGAGGCAAAAAAAGGGCCAGATGAAGTCATTTTCTGTGCAGAAGATTAGCAGGCACAAGATGGGCAAAATGGGTTTTTATCCTCAAATGTCCTTCAGTCCTCTGTGCAGATGGCAGCGTTTGTACCAAGGAATGGGAGTGCTGAAGGAAAGGGATGAAGAGCAGAGCTCTAGGCTTTTTCCCTGCTTTCCAGAGCTCCAGAGGGACCAGAGGAAATTGGATATGAGCTGGCTGTTCTGACTTAGGCTGGTGATCAGGCAGGGACCAGGTGGCTCTTGTATGTCTTAACCAAAAATATCACTTAATCCTTATTTTCCCCCTGAGCACTGGGGACAGGGAACAGAGCTGAGGCCAGCCCTTCAAACCAGCCACACTGATGCACATGGAAGTGGGAACACCAGCTTTTCTCCCATAAATATGAACCACCAAATGTCTCTCAATCCCTGTTTGATTTTTAGGTGGAATTGTTTCTTCCTCCCCACTCCAGATGGGCAGTGCATGAATCTGAATCAGACTGGTAGGCCTTAAAGCTGGAACAGAAAGTGGTCTCCTGTCAAAATCAAGCAAAGATAAACCCCCAGTATTACCTTTCAAGTGGATTTGGAACAATTATTCATGCAAAAGAACTGAGGCTGGAAATTTGAGCTGTTTTGCTCTGCAGTAAGCATGGGCTTGGGTTGGGTTTTTTTGTTGCTGTTTTGCCTGTAACAAAGGAATATTAGATCATTTGGATATATGAGAGTCAGACACATATTTTTCATTCCCTGGTTGTGCTGAAGCCTTTTGGAAAAGCAGAGTCAGACACAGAATACCATAAATCTCTCAACCAAGGCAGACTGAAGGGGTAAGGTGCCATAAGAGGTGGCTGCTCCTTCGGTTTCTTTAGAGCTCTTGCAAAAATTGCACCTGTACCACACGGCCCTTTCCCCTTTTGCTGTGCTGATTTATTCAAACCCACTTTACTATCACACTGCCCCAGTACCAGCAGATCCTCAGGACAGTCCCCAGAAATTGGCTCCAACAGGGAAACCTTCCTTAATGAGCATTCTCCCTTGTGATACTTTCCAGCTTCTCTTGTTCTGGCCTTGTCCTTCTAGAATGGTCTTTCTACATTTCAGTAATATATTGTCCCCATCAACTTGCTGGCAAACTTCCTGCTTTTGATGTATGCAAAAAAAAAAAAAAAAAAAAAAAAAAAAAAAAAAAAAGTTTTATGGTTAAATTTTAAACCCTTCCTCCTCAAAATCATTTTTGGCCAGCTTTGTTATGGCTTCACATTCAGCTTGCCAGAATGCTTATTATCTTTTCTGCAATCTCCATTTGGACTCCACTTATTGAAGGGTGTCTTTTATAAGTCTAATAACCTCCTTGGTTTGCTTTTAGCCTCGCTGGCTTCCCTTCTTGTCCCGGGTTCTCTTAGACTTCAGGAGTGTTGGACTAGACTCCAAACACTCTTTCTGAAAAGAAAAAGTATGCAACTCCTTGAAAGAGACCAGAATTATTTCTTTTTTATTTATAGTGATTTTTCAGTGCAACTGCCCACCCTGCAGCAGAAAATAAGGTTTAAAGTAGCTTGCTCCCTCTCAGACTCCCCCTCAGAGTCATCACAGTTTTCCAGGATGAAAACAGAAGCATCTGCAAAGCTGAGGGAGCAGAGCTTTCATGTGGGGAACCCCGTGAGCCAGCAAGGTTTAAGGATGAGATGAAGCCCTTCAATATGCAAAACATCCACTCTCAGGTCTGAAAGGTTTAATCAGATCTCATGAAGCCATGCAGGTTATTTAACATGCCTGGGAAAAAATACTGAGCTGTTGATGGTGCAGGCAGCCCTGAAGTGAGTAATTTTTAAAGCACGTGCATGGAGCTGGCAAAGACTGTTCAGACCCTTAGAACAGTGGTCAAGAGGGAACGTGTGATTGAGTAAATCAGTCAAGCAGGGAGCTTTCATCTTTGGAGCCCTGGTTTATGACTCACTTAAGGTGTTAATTATAAATGTCTCGGGCGTCCATCCCTCACTTAATTAATCTACAGCGCTGGTGTGAAGTGTGACTGCAGCTCACAGCCAAAAGCTCTCCCAGCACAGAGGGTCTCACCCCCGTGGAGGAGAGGAGAAGCTGCTGCAGGATTTACACAGCGTGGGAAGACAACCCCAGCCTGAAGGTGTGCAAACACCTGTGCACCTGAGGGTAGAGGATTTGGCTTTTTTCCCTCCAGCAGTGTCTTCCAGCTCTCAGGTTCCTGCTCAGAACAGGCATCCTCAAAATGACAGCACAGCAGAACATCCCACCAAAGGAGGTTTTGCAGGTTTTGGTGTCCCCCCACCTCTGAAATCCCCGTTGATGAAAGGAAAAGGAAGAAAGGTCACATAAAAGTGAGGGAGAACAGAGATCAAGGAAGGACTGGATACCAAGAAGAGAAATACATAAAATAGGATTTAAAAATATAAAAGAAGACATAGGCATGTCAGAGGCAATTAGATTTAGATGCTTCAGGACGTGGACTTTTCTCACAAAGTACATTAAGGGGGGAAACACTGGCAAACACAGTTTGTTTCACTGTGCTACACAGAGCACTCACTAATTAAAAGTAAATAAATCAAAACTTACATTTCTCTGCACATTCTGGTCTTGTTACCCATGTAACTTGATTTTTAAAGATTTTTGATGTCTTCTAAAGCTTTTTAAGTTACCATTCTATTCAACCATCTTCAGCATGAACATTCTTCCTCTGTGATTAGTCTTGCACATGAGTTAAAGATCTAATTCCATAATGGGAGCTTCTACATCTACCATTTATGCAATCCATTTATTACTGAAAAGGCACACACATTATTGCAGAGCATTACTAACCACTGTAACAACCTCTAAGTGTTTTTTAAGAACTTTATTGTTGCATTTTTCTGCCCACAGTCAAGCTTTAATTAAGGTTGCAGTTAACTGAGGCCTCATGGGCTATGTCTGGGTAATTTTCAATTTGGAAGCTCATCCGTGTCTATATTCTGGATTGCTACAGCACAACAATTTTCAGAAGCTAAAATTTTCTAACCAGGGGATATTATATGGAATATCTGACCTCCTTTTTCTCACCTAAAGGAAGGGAAACCAATATTTTTCAGGCAATGCAATCTTTGCCTGCACTGGATTTGGCCCTGAAACTCCAGGTGAAGATCATGCTTGATGAATAATCACAGATTCAATGACCTCAGTCCAGCTTTGCTTCTGCTCAATATTTGCACCAGATAAAGTGTAGTTTAAAAAATCAATTTAGGCAAAAAATATTTATTCTAAATGAACATATGAATAGTTTTATCATGAAGAGTTTTTTCCCTGACTGTGAATGCATAAGTTTTACTACTCAGGGTAAAGCTATGGTTTCACTATCATTATTTTAATGGAGACTAAAACAACATTTCCACTTTCTGAGCAGAGCCAAATGTGTTACAGAGGCATCTGTTTATAGCTGTCAAAGGTCTGGCTTCTCAGCAGGTGTGAAATCACCAATAACTAACATACCTGCGAATTCCAGTCACTTTTTTATATGGAAACAGTCTGGCTGATGATGCAGAAGTGAAACACAGACAAAAGACAGAGGTTTTTCCACCAAAGACCTGGCTGGATTTCAACAGATAACCTAGAACTAATCTCTTTCACAGAAATACAATTACTATCAAAGCACAGAAAAATATATATTTGCCATATCACCCTCAGGGTTGTTGCAATACTTGGATATGTGCTGCTTAAAAGCTTAGCACTGGAATTCAAATTGAGAGCACTTTTTTTATTTCATTAAGACTTCTGATTTGGCTTCGATTTCCTAACTTTTCGTGACTAATTTTTTTGAGCACTTGAGAATGGCATTTTTAACTACGTTTTTCTTCCAGTTAAGGTTAACCAAAACTTAGCTTTCTAAATCTGATTTATTATTTTTGCTGCAAGCTCTGTGTGTGCAGACACAGGTAAAGGATCATGGCTTCATCTCCCATGGACCCCAAGTGCTGCAGAGGAACAATTTCACATGCCATTACCTCTTTGGACACAAAAGCATAAAGTTGCAGCTGCATTGTAAAAAGCTAAAAACGAATCTCAGCTTTTGTTTTACTTGGAACCCCGTGGACAATCTTTGGTTCGGAACTCGACCAGAGGAAGGATCGCATTGTGACGGGACAAGAGGGAATGGCTTCACATGGAAAGAAAATGGCTTTAGTTTGGATTTTGGGAAGGAATTCCTCCCTTTGAGGGTGGGCAGGCCCTGGCACAGGGTGCCCAGAGCAGCTGTGGCTGCCCCTGGATCCCTGACAGTGCCCAAGGCCAGGCTGGACAGGGCTTGGAGCAGCCTGGGACAGTGGAAGGTGTCCCTGCCATGGCTGGGGTGGCACTGGATGGGCTTTAAGGTCCCTTCCAACCAAAGCCTTTCTATGACTTTGTGATCATCAATTCATTGCTCTTGAGCCCCTTAATTTCATTCTACACGACGAGATAAAACAATTTTATCACTTAATCTGGATATCTAATGTGGCCTTCCACTCCACACAGGGAATATAAAAAGAAGACCCTCTTAAAAAATACAAACTTCATACAAACAAGTAGGTGCCCCAAAAAAAAAAACCAAAAAAACAACCAAACTAAAAAATCACTGAGGGATTTTTTTCCCCCACTCAAATAGATTATATTGTAACACCACTCACCAAAATGCAATGCTTCAAATGGTTCATACAGTCCAACCCAAACATAGGCAGAAATTCCACAGCCCCCATGACAGTTTGCTTTTTTTAAAAATCTCTTTTTGAGTCTACACCTCTGCCTGTTTGGGGGCACCAGAGGGGGGTAATGCTGCATGGTGTTAAGGGTGACAGCTTAAATAAGAGCCATCACTATGTAAATAGTTTGACAGTCATTTCAATTTCATTTCTTTGTGATGGGGACAGACATCTGATGGCCTTATTTCCACATGTGAGAAACACATATTTTAATAATCCCAGCATTTCTCACCAGCAGGCTATGAATATTCAAAAAATTGAATATTAAAAAAAATTTTTTTTTCTGAAGTATTTTTTATCCTGGCCTTTCTTTTCCTTCCATATGAAATGAAAATAAAAATGTGGGAAAAGTCATAGCTGCTTGCTCTACATTCTCATTTTTTATCTTTTTTGCTGTGGGCTTGCATAATACAAAAACTGTTCAATAATCACAAGGAATCCTGGTGTCACAGCTTTTGTTCTGCTCTAATGCTCATCCTTAAGGACTTAAAAAAAGGCCAGAAAGTGGTAGCCACTACAACTTTATCTGTCATGTTATCCTCTCCTCTGTGCCTGTATGACACAGAATAAAAGATGGTATAACCTGTACTAGCCTGACACCAGAAGAAGATTGAGCACAAAGTTAATCAGAAAAAAATGACTCTCATTCCTTTATTAAACTTGTAACCCTCCAGGACTGGAGGAGCACAGGAATTGTGTCCCTGCTGATGCTCAGCTGCTGCTCCTTAAGATTTATACCCGGGCAAGGATGACAGTTTTGTTGTGCCTCTATAATGCCAACTGAATATATAAATAGATTAAGGGATGTTAATCTAGAATCCACCAGGAACCACAAATATTTAGGAATTCTTCTTAACTCAATGGAAGCATTATGACAATTTTAATTAATCTTGTACAAGCTTCAAGGACAGGGAAATACAAGGTTTTGTTCCTGTGACTACCTTACACCTATTCTGACTTCTGCTACAATGTTGGGGTTTTTTTTTCCCCAAGCATTTAACAGGAATAAATATTTGTATAGGTGCTACACAATTGTGCTATGGGGAAATGTTGAATTACAAACTAAACTTCGTTCCTGAGAAATTGTAATTACTGCCCAGGAGAGTGTACAGCAAGAACCTGCTTCCTCTCTGGTGTGGGAACCAGGAGTGTGCTGTGCACCTGATCAGAAAAAGAGGAATAAATCCCTGAATTTAAAAAAAAAAAAAAAAAAAAGAAACCCCACAACCAGATTACTCACACAGATTCACACCAATATGTTTGGGATTTCAGAGTTCTGCACAGATGTCAGACAGGGGACTGGGATAAGAGGGACCAGTGTCTGGTAATTATGGTTACATGAGCTGACAGAAAGGGAATTTGAGTTTAGAAACCCTCTCCCAAACCCAGAGGACAGAAGAACAGCTCCTGTTTAGAATTAACCCCTTTCACTTCCACAGCATGGCTCCAGATAACACAGGACACATGCAAAGGGCAGGATCATGTCTTGCTTTTTCCTCAGTGATGTATCAAGGCTTCCAAAGATCTGCCACCATCACCTCAAAGCATTTAAAAAACCCTCAGCTATATGTCCAGCCTCAAAATTCCTGAGATATGCTAAAAAGTAAGCCCAAAATCAATAAATGCTTAGTTTTTTTAGTCTGCCCACCCACACTCACAGTATATGAAATTCACATATTTCAAAATTCATCGGGGGCAAAAAATCTTTTCCAGTAAAAACTCAGGTGAGAGGCAGATTTCAGTCCATATTGTGAAATTCATGAAGCCACTCAGCTGTGGCAACGTGACAAACTCAGCTGGATGAGAGCAAGAGCTGTGTGGCCAGCCAGAATTTCTTCTTGATAGCCAGACCAGCCTGCAGTGGGGCCTTAATTCTTCCCATCTTCCACATCAGGTAAAGCCAGCCCAAAGAGAGAGCTGCAGTTTTTGGTTGCTGATGTAGAAACCAAAGTTCTCTCCCTCCAAAAGTGCTTCCATGTAGGTGCATTCTGAGCTGCAGCATTTGCAGGATCGCAGCCTTGGTGCAAGCTGCTGCTTTTCTCCGTGCTTGAGTCGCAGGAGCAGGGCTGTGGCACAGCTGGAGACCCTTGGAAACCATTCTGGTTTACTGGAGTACAGCACACAGTGCTGTGGGGCTGCCCCTCCTGCTCCCCTGAGGCCAATCCTGCGCTCAGAAAATTCATCTTCCCTTTCCACACCGCCGGTCTCAGCCCCCCTGAAGGACTGTGGGCTTGTAGGACACACTCTCTGGAGGGTGGAGATGTGTCATGGACATTTTATAAGTTTCTTACATGCAAACTTGCTGAGTTTTTCCTTCCATGGGAAAGCTCACTTCTAAGCAGATTTCTGTAAAGACAAATCTGTGTGTGTGTGGTTTCAAGGACATGAGTGTCTGGCTGTTCTGTCTCCCACAGAGGAGATGAGAGCTGTTTCTTTTTCTTAATCTATGAGGTGAACAATTCTTATATTGGAATTCTAAGCATTCCAGCAGCCTTGTACTGACCATGAAGGAGAAAGCATGTTAGCTCTGAGCATGGGCACCTATAGCCCAAAAGCCTTCTGAACAATGGAGTCATTTTAATAAATAATATAAGCCTTCTGATAATGGAGTCAAAGAGTCATGATTCATCACCCCACTCAAGAAACAATTGCAACAGAGATGTGAAAGCCAGCTCCAGGGCTTGGTGGGAGTGCTGATGCTGGGCTTTGCACCCAGCAGGATTCCTCTCCCCAGGCCAGCTCCAGCCTCATTGGGAACAAATGCTGATGTACCCATGCACTGTCACTGAGGAGGAGGATGCAGGCAAGCAAATATTCCTTCAACCTGTATGCCCTGTGGCTTCCATTTCTGTAGAGAAAATGTGCATGTTGCCTGCCCAGGTCAAATTTTTCAGAGGTATTTGAACTTGTAATTAAGTAAAGTTTCCCAGAGAGCTGCAATCAAGGGACTCCATCAAGGAGAGGTGCCGCACTGATGGGAAGCAGACTTCCTGAAACATTGGAGCATGTTTGTCCACAAGGAGAAGGAAAACCTGAGTTTCCAAACAGAGAGATTCTTCAGAGAGCAACCAAGTCACCTCTAAGGGCCTGTCCTCTAAATGTCACTACAGTCCATCCAATACTGGCAACGTGATTATTCTACTTTGGCCGTGACACAAATAAGCAAAACCTGGCTCATTAATTTCCTTTATCCATTTTTGATTCAGGAGCTGAGAGTTTCAAATGGACTGAGCATCTCAGGAACACACATTTGCCACCTTAGGCAGCTCCAAAATCATGGAGCTCATTGAATTTCTTGCTCTGCAGGAATTGGAAGAGGCCAAGTCTTCAGCGCACTCTGTGAACAAGTGAAGCTCATTTGGCTTTGAGAGTGATACACTGATTTCCTACAGCTGTCAAACTGTCCAGAACAGCTTTAAAATACACTGTAGAGCAGCAGGATGAAAGTCCCAGTATATTCTCATAGAGCTGCAGAAGCTGTGATTTCACGTTCAATCTGTAAGTCTGAATTTCTTTAGGAGAAATGGATGTGAGTTCATTTCCTGGTCGTGCTAGTAAAGGACCTCTGTGATTATAAGGCACAGGAGAACCAAGGCTCTATAAATGTGAAGTAATAAACTTTCCTTACCTAAATAACGCAGGGGCTGCGTGTTCCTGTTTGAACTACAAGCTCTGGCAGAACCAGTTAAAGCAGAGTATAAGTTAATTCATCCAGGGGCTGCTACTGGATAAATAATCCAAAATAATGGCAAATGGTGCCTCACAAAAGGCATGCATTGAGTTGGGCAGTGTGATTCTCCTCAAACATGGAACTGCCTGCTTGCAGGAAGCCTTTAGTTCTGATTAATCATTTGTAAGCTGATCAAATGGAAGAAAGCAAGCTGCCTGGTGCTAATGACTATTTTCCCTTTCTTAACAGCTGACCCAACAATTGGGCACCCTTCTGGGCTGAGGAACAAATTAATATTCCTCAGCTGACTTGAAGGCATTTAAAGACTGAAACAGGCTGCATGTGGGGATGCAGCTAGAAGTAGGTTAAGTAGTGAGCAATTAGCTGCAGATAAACCATGAGTCAGTCTGGTTGGATGACAAACTGTAATTTCAGCTTCTGCCCCCTCAGTGTGTTTCACTAACACAATAGGCAGGCTCACCCTGAAATGTGAGCAAAATATGACTCTTCTGTTGAGGGAACACATTCCTTCCTGCTCTCTAGGAACCAGGGGGAAGGTTTGCTGTGGACGCTTTTTCAAGTTTGTACAATCAAGCCCTTTAAAAAATCCCAGGAAATTATTCACGTTACCATGTGAGTGCTCCAATGGGAAAGGAAAGACATCACCAGTGTGATGGGCAGATCAGACTGTCTGTTTGATATTATGCATTGAAGCACTTAACTGCCTGTCCATAAAATCTGACTGATGACTACTGAAAATATGATGTCTTGTAGCTACAATTTTTATTGAAACTAAAGCTTGTATTTCATGTGTCTTTGTCAAGACTGAGGCTTCTTTAGTATTAAAATATACTAAATATTTACTTCACTACCTGAATTCATAAAGTAAAGTTTCTACTCATGTTTGAAAAGGACTAGAGGTTACAGAAAAGTTCAAGAAATGCCAAAGGAGCACATCACCAAATTGTGCATGTTTATTTCCTACTACACACACACAGAGAGAGGAAAAAGGCCCTTTCTGTAAAAAAAAATGGAATCAGGGCTACAAAGGGAAACTGTTTTTCAGAGATGCAACTTTCACCTCTGCTTTTCTTTAGCCTTTCAAAATTCCATGGCTTGCTTTTGACCTCCGACTTTCTTATTGCTCCTACTCCCATACATTGGCATGCACCTTCAAACACCACTAATGAAAGTTATTTGTATTTATAGTTTATATTTATATAGTATTTATATTATTTATATTTATATTTATATTTATATTTATATTTATATTAACACTGGACCAAGTCCTGACTCTTCTCAGAGTTTTTCTCTGCATGCCAATGTCCAGGCAGGGCTGTGGGATTTGCTGCAGGCTCAAGCTGTGTTCCACCTTCTCTCCAGTCATGAACCTGTATTTCCCAACCTCTGTTTCTAAAATCAAGTCTTCTTTGTCTGAAGTGGGTCCTGGAACACATTCTGATAGTCAGATAGAGACAGGAGTGTTTTGGAGCTGGTGTTTCTCCTTACCACAGTTAACAACAGTGAAGAAAGCAGGGAAGTTACCTGGAAGTTTAGTACCTTAGTTCTGGATGACAAATGGAAAAATTATCTCACCTTGATAGCATTTTAAGGAGGTATTTACAGACAAATAGAATAGATAGAAGTGCTCTTTGTGTGTTCCTTTTGTAGAAAAACCTTACGAAGTGTTATAAGCATTTAATACATATATTTGTAGAAGTTTACTATAGTTGAATAGAATTTACCTATAAAGGCCTGCAGTAACCAAAGCACTTCTGCCCCCAGCAAAGAAAGGCCAGCTAGGAGACTGTCAAATAACACAGAATGAAATAATTTCTGGTTTTAACCATCCTATAGAGTCCTATGCATGTGATGTAATTCCCAGTTCAATTCCACAGAGAAGCTGTCATTTCCTATTAGGGTCCATGGGGTGTTTGCATGTAGGTTTCCTTTCACAGACTCCTTAGCATAGCCAGAAAATTCATTTTCTCTGTATAAGCTAAGTGGTGAAGCTCTTTTTCCTCTTAAGTCATGTGATGTCTGTCACCACAAAACCCAGCCTAACTCTTGTTTTGGAGCCTATTTCCTTGCATATGGTTTCTGGATGGAGGCAAAATCACTGCACTACTCAACCAACATATTGTCATACAGTGATTAACTTCTCCTTCATTTTCAGCATGAAAATCTGTGGCTCAGACCCCCATGTGGTAAAATAATAGGCTGAAAGATTAGCCACCACCACCATCTGTTACCTGTCCCTGACTTCACCCACTTTTCCAAGGGCCAATTGCAACTTCAAAATCCGTCACTGAATGAGTCTATTTTCTTTCACGTTATTACCTAGATGACTTCAGTAATTCTGCCTAAATGGGGCCTGAAACAGAAGTGCTGAGAGCAGTGAACACAAGTCATATATTTGCATAATGCAGTGGAAGAGGGAGTGCTGTGAGAGGGAATTCTCAGGGCTGGTGTCTCCTGTCAGTGTTTAAAGGAGGGCAACTCCATTGCCCACCCTGGAGTCACTCCAGAGAGCCATGAGAGAGAGAAATGAGGTTTTCAGCATCCCACTCCTGACCAAAGTCATCTATTCTGCACAAGGAGTGAGAGAGATAACAACCCCATTCTTCTTTTAGCATGCCTGTCTATCCCATGCTGGTTTTGTTAGATGAGTGTTTATATAGGTGAACTTATCCTGTCCAAAACATAGGGAAGCAAAAGGGATGGGGGAAGAAGGAAGGATAAGGAAACCCAAGCAAAAAGAGGAGATAGATCTTAGGAAAATATGAGGGGGAAATCAATAAGAGAAGTATCCTGTGATCAATATCCCCATTAATTAAGGGGACTTATGACACTGATGTGCCCTGTAAGTCTGGCATGCAGCCCTGCAAACACATGGCAGACTTTGCAGGGGAACCTTTGCCTTTTGAGGGCTCAGCACGGGGGGCACAGCCCACTCTGGCTGCACAGAGCTCTGTGATAGCAGGAATCATTCCCATGGATCAAGGTAAGGCAACCAAGCCTAGGAAGCAAACACACATTTAGCCTGTGGCAAATCCTACTGGAAGCAGAAAGAATCTATACTATCACTCTTCTCTTTTTTTTTTTTTTTTTTTTTTTCCCCAAATGAGCAGGAGACTAACTCCCACCTTCATGCCTTTAGACACAATTGTATATTTAAAGGTGTCCTCTTCCTTCTCTGTTTCTGTGTGCAAGTTCTAGCTGAGGTCCACCCTTAAGGCTGAAAAGTTTCCCTTGTTTTAACTTTGGAACTACATGGCATCAATAAAGATTGACACTTCAATATGTGTAAAATGCTAAACTTCTTCAGCAACAAGGTGAAATTTTGCTATCAAATTTCTAATTTTGAGTGAGCAATTGCTTTCTTCCAATCTATCTTAAGTAACACCCTACAGCACCTGCACCTAAATTCTCTTATTTTCACACAAGCACAGAAAAATATTTAACCCAGCTGAATGAATGCTGATGTGTCATGATTCACATCACACATGCTCTGAGCCACTGAGGTGTGGGACCACAAAATCCCACTCCTTTAGTTTGGTTTTGGGTTTCCCTGCCTGGACCAGCAGTCAGCTTTGCTGTCTAAGTTAGATTTGGGGCATCCAGCACTGACTTCTGTGCTTGCAGAGCACCACAAACAAAAACCCTGCAGAGGCACTTCAGGCCACATGCAGGGAGCTTTGTTCTCTGGATCCACCCCTTGGATTGCTCTCCCTGGACATCAGGGCAGATTCCCAGTGGGAATAAGCAGCTCAGCCTGGCCCTGCATGACAGAGCTGCCCCCAAAATGAGCTACTAATGTTTATTGCAGGAACAGCCTCCATGTCACTCTCATGTCTGGCTCACGGCTCAGAAGACCAGAACTGTTTGACATAACCCATGTATTTGTTATTTTAGGGGGCTGGTTGGAAGGAGATGGCAAAGGTTTAGGAGTCAATGATCTCCATCAGCTCTACAAACAAGGCAAGACTGCTGGGCTTTGTTTTCTTTTGGAAGCTTTCCAAGCATCAGTGCTTTGCGAGTTACCCCCATAGGCAATTCAGTGTCTGTTTCAAGTTAATGTGCTTTGTTTTTCAGGCCACAAATAAAATCAGAACAAAGCAAAAGTTCACGTTTGTTTGAAAACAACCCAAACTGTGTATCGTGTGAAAAGAAAGGTAAAAAGAAGGTCAAGGAAGCTGGGAGTGGAGAGGGCATGGGATAGGGAAAATCTCTCCAGAGGAGGGAAAGTGGTTTTTAATACTCAGAAAAAGAATACACCGAAGAGAGGAGAAAAAGATAATAGTGAGAAAGACTGCATAATAATAATTCTGAAATATTGTGGCTCTCTTTTTCCTAGTGAGGTTCTGGTCTCACTCATAAGAGGGTCACAGGGACTGAAACTGCTCTCGTATTTCCATTGTATTAGAGACACACGAAGGAGATGACATCAATAAAACCAAGACACCAGGCCAAATCCTGCCCTTTATTACAGTCATTCAACTAATCTAAGAACCTTGTTCAATGTAACCTTTTAATTCTCTGATTCCTGAGAAAGCCAGAGCGACAATGGAGGACTTGCATTAATCAGATGTCAAACACACTCATACCTTTGTTAAAACAAACTTAACCATGGATGGATTTAGAGGGATTTTTCCCTTTCTTTCCTTGTAACAGCAAAGATCTGTTTCCAGATCTGTGAATGTGGTGCTGTGAGAGCTGATTTCCCCCCTACCTTTATGCTTTCATGCCACAGCTGTTTTCTCAAGGATGGCACCAGAGTAAGGCTGCTCACCTGGTTCTTGGAAGACCTATTTTTACAATTCTTGGACCAATTTTTACAATCCTCCACCCCTTTAGAAATGCTGGATGAATCTGGAGACTGTGGTCCCCACCTGTCAGTTGGGGATTACACTTTCCACAAAACAAAAATAGGGCAAAGGAAAAGGATAAGAGTATGCCTCAGTGCTGAGCTCTTTTCTGGATTGACAGCTTTTCTTGCCTGTGTTGGATTTATGAAGTCACCCTCAGAAATTTCCATTGACTACCATGGCAACTGCACTGGGCCAGTAGTAGCCATAGTGATGCCAGATGGTGAGAAGCTATGCATATGACTGCCACAGAGAATTGCTCACTGAATGCTAAATTCAGATGAGGGCACTGGATCCAAAGTAAACAGAACTGAGCACAAATGCAGTCAGGGAACAATTTCCCCCCAGTAAAAACCTGTTAAAAATAATACAAGTATTTTGTGATAAATTAAAGCAGGATAAAACCATGTTCAGTGGTACAGCCACCTACCTGTTCACTATCAGTGGGGTAGTTTCACCCCATCATTCACTGGGCAGGTTTATCTTACCATGGATACATGCGAAAAAGAGAAAAAAAAAAGGCCAGAAGAGCTGATTTGACTAAGATGACTGCTGAGCAGTGCAACTGGCAGGTTCAATGAACTCACTAAATAAGAGATGAAAGCTTTGAAATCCATGTCACCACCTCAAGACTGGCTTCAAACCCATGGTGACCCACGGCCATCACAATGCATGGATGGGGTTTTGGTATCCTCCTGCCTTTATGTTCCTAATCCAATTAAGAACAGTTGTTCACATTAAGCAATTAAAAACCCAAACCTGCACTCTCAGAGGGCTGGAAGACATGAAAAAACCTAAATCTCATTTGTGACGTCGAAAGGAATCGTGTTCTTGTCAAGAGCCCGAGATTAAGAAGGCCAGGGCTTCCTTCCAACACAGCTCTAATAGTGACCCTCAGTGCCTGGATATTACAAGGACAGCCAAGGACAAATTCCATGAATGTGTTGTCACCTGGGATAAGAAAGGTGGCAGAACAGACAGAGATTTTTATTGCTCCTGTAAGGTGTGGAACTACTTTTTGCAATATTTTTGTTTATTTTTTCTCCCTGGAAACAACTGAGAAAACTGCTTATGCAGAAAGCACAATAAATGTAAGCTTCAACATGCAGGGAAAAAACTGGAATTGTCCAGTTATCTCCTTACCCAAAAATTTTATTTCCTCTACAAGAGGGAAAAAAAAAATCCTTGCCTTTCAAAAGTCCCTTAATAGAAACAATGAAGAGATGCAACTGAAAATCAAAGCAACGTTTTAGTTTCCTTTCATGACAAAGTTGCAAGGTTCTCTGTCAAGAAGCAGTGTCAGGCAGGGAGAAAAGCATGCAACACACTTCTCTTTGATGATTTAAAAAAAAAAAAGAGTCATTTCAGTAAAGCTGCAATTAGAAAAAAAGGAAGTGTTTCCTGCTGTGGATACTGATAGAGGAGCAGCCAACGTGGTGAGATTAACAACAGCTTGAAAATGTTCCTCCACACACAAAATGAACACATGAGGGAATACATTTTTGTGTTGCTTTTAGGATTAGTTGACAGATGAGGCGGTCACTTACCTGATGTCTCCATAAATCGATTCCCACAAGGAGGGATGCTGACACAACAGCGATTTCATGCAAAGCAAATCACACCAAACCATTGATATTCTGAGTCCAGCAGCTGATCTTGCATGGCTGCTGACCCATGCAGGCAAAGGGACTGCAGTGACTGCAGCAGTGAGCTGAACCCATGTCCCACATTGGCTTGGAGATGCAGTTTGACAAGAGCTGCTGAAGCAAACCCGAGCACGTCAGATATTTCCCAATTATTTACTCGCCACAGCCACTCATAACATAAAAGCCAACAATCAGTCATTAGCACGCAGCAGAGGAAGCTTTCCCAGGGTATTATGTATCATGTTTGGACAGTCAGAACTCACAGCTATTATTTATTCACACCAGCATAAATTATTCTCCTCCAAATGAACCTGAGTCACGTAAACGCTGACTTGGGCAGAGGCCTCTCCTTTCCTGCAGCATGTGTTTTTTCCTTTCTAACAAACTTCCTGCCTAAAAATGGGAAACCAAAGTGAAGCTGAGGTGTTTAAAATCAATGCCCTGGAGGCACTTTGGCTAAAACTTGCTGTGTCCCTTTTAAGGCTCTAAATTTGTCAAGGGGTAAAATCATCTCAGCACTGCAAAACAGCACCAGTGGAGCCTGTGAGTAACTTTCATGCTGGTGTAAGCATCAAATTATATTTCACAGGCTTTTGCCTTCCTCTTTTTTTATTTTTAATGCATATTTTGTCCTGTCAAACAATACCCAACTAGGGACTTTAGACATGCACTGTAAAACCAGTGCAAACTTCCTGATGGGCACCGACGTCATCCCATGGATGTGGTTAACAGGGGCTGGATTTAAACCAGAGAAAAGGAGGACTGAAAACTCCCTGGGAATAGTTATCAACAGCCAGAATCTGGTGCTGAATTATCACTAAATTGAAGCCATTTTACCATGTATGTGTGGTGGTCCATTTCCCCAGACATGTACGCAAACAGCGGATGAAAAATATCTCTCCTGTTAAAAATAGAGGGAAAAAACGCCAAACAACACAACAAGAAATAAAACAAACCAAACAACCATCTAAAGGAACAACAACAAGAAGCACACAAACACACTTCCCAAAATGAAACCCCCACCCTACCCAGACTGCTTTCTGCTATATTCTGGAATTACATGATTTTGGAAGAGAGGTACCAAGCGTGAACTGGCAGGAGAGAAACTGAGCTGCACTCACAGCTCTAAAGGGTCTTCCTGGGCTCATCCCACTCCTGATGGAAATAAATTAACAATGCAATGCCCTCTGAAGTGATCTGCACTGTTGCAGAGTCAAAGCCCAGCACTTTAATGGATGGCCCTTAAGCACAGACCATGTTACACCATTCAGCTTCCACAGCAGCTCTAGAGATACCCCAGCGTGGTTTTGGGTCCAGGTATCCAACAGGCAGTGATCCAAGCAATGACCAAGTTGGAAATCTCAGTAGAAAGCTAAATTTATCACAGGGTTTGGTACTTCCTGCATCACTCAGCCTGTGATGAGCACAGCAGACCCTCTCAGCTGTAGTGTTCTCAGAGATATTTGTGCTACAACTCCTGTGCCTGACTTATGTGAGCACTCAGATCTGATGCACTCTGCTCTGGGGCCAGCTGCCTGCTCAAATCTCTGACAGCTTCATTGTCAGGCCATGGCAGAAGGAGATACCTCCTTAGAAAATAACTTGAAAATAACTTTATCGCTATTTTAGGCACCTCTGACACTTCTTTGGGATTTTCTGTCTGCAGCTCCAGCAGACACTGCTGGGAGAGGAACAATTCTATTGACAAGCTGTCCCTGCTGTAAATGTGATGTTGTGCTTCACTTGCACGTTTTGGAGATGTCTTCTTCTTTCATCTGTTTGGCAAAAATTGTCTCCCACATGCTGGAAACATCCATGCTGAAGAAAATTATTGTTACTAAACTCACATAAACACTGCAGAAGGTATTGGCAAATAAAAGGGTTGACCTCCACTGATTGCTGCAGCCAGAAAATGTCTTTGGATAATTGTTTCTCCAGAGCCTTCCAGAATATGAGACAAGTAGTTTTAAATATGTGTATCTTTAACTGCTTTGATAATTTATTCTATGCTTAGATACATCCATCTCCTATTTTGTTTGAAGACAGAACCAAAACCAGTCAGCCACTGTCCAAATCAGGTAAATCTGATGTCACCTTCATCTGTCATTAAAGCTTGAAGAGACAGAAGCTCCTATGGGCTAAAATCAAATAAGATCAATTTTTGCAAGCTCAATAAGACCAAATAATGTGAACAAGCACTGAGAGAGAGATCTTTGATTGATATGGATTGGGACCAATGGTGTACACAAATTAAGGGCATGGCCCTGAGCTTTGGCATTTCTTTTGCAGGACCTTAGCTTTGAACTTCTGAGGTTCCTATTTACTCATTTCCTTGCAGAGAATGTTTCCCATTTAAATAAACACTATCAGGGCTCTTCACATAGCACAGGATTGGGATTCACTCAGGGTCTTGCTGAAGTGAGTCATTTATTATTTCAATTAATTGGTCAGCTATACTTATATGTTTGCTATCATTCTACCAGGTTTTGACCTCTTTTTAAAATTTTTTCCCCCCTCATTCTCAGGGCATGATCTTTGCAGGAAGGGGCTGCACAACCAAGGCAGCTGCTAAAGAAATATGTCACTCATTAGTTTCACACTGGAAAAGTAAATATGCTAGCAAAAGTCTTACATGTCTGTTTATTTGTGACAACGTCTGTGGCTGAGCCTTACGAGAAATAAACCAAAAGAAGACAAATGTCAACACCTCGGCTGACAAATGCAAAACAAAGGGCTTTACCCTAAACTGAGAGCCCTTTTTTTTGCCTGCAGGAGAATGTTTGCAGCCCTGCTTGCTGCAGAGGAGAGGCAGAGCACAGGAACTCAGCAGAGCTCAGCCACACCTCGCAGCTCGTCCGTCTCCAGCCTGGGTGGGATGGGATGCAGCTGCCCAGATGTTTGCTTGTCCAACTCCCCAGCTCTGCTCATCAGGCTCTGCTCCTGAGCTCACGGCCAAGTCCTCCCCTTGACCCATCCCAGGGACTCCTGCAGCCTGTGGGGAGCCAGCAGAGGCAAGGCTTTTCCCCCTGTGCTGAAAAACAGCTCCATTTTCAGCACTTCATTAACCATTGCAGCTGCAACAGACCCACGGCAAGCGGGGAAATGGAAAACAAACCAAAGCAAACCAAAAGGCAAACACAAATCTCATCGGTGCTGCACCACGTGGCCACATCCAGCATCAAGCATGGCGCAGTTCACACCTTTTTTTTTTTGCCTCAATGTTTACAGCTGACAGATACACCAGCTTCCCTCATCCCTCCAAGTTTCAGGATCAAATCAGTCACTGTGATCTGGGACTCTTGAGAATCTGAATTTCTGCATGGACCACAGCCTTCTGCACTCTGCCTGTCCCACATGGTCCAGAACCTAACTCGGCTCTGGAGGGACCTGTTAGCATGTCCAGTTTGCAGCTCATCCAGGTTGGGATTTTTCCCTAATCACTTCAACCTTAGGCTGTAAAATATCACTAAGGGGTTTGCAATAGGCTGATGTGCATGTAAGAAAAACACGTACAGGAAGTACAAAGTTCTGAATTTCGCTGTTCAGCAAAGAAATTTTAGTTTTCCTACAAACGTTTTTAGGGTTTTTTTCCCTTTTTTTTTTTTTTTTTTTAAATTAAAGAAGAGCTATTTCCTAGGCCAGTCAATTTGCATTGGTAAATGAATTCTGCACACTAGCTGAGAGTCACACTGTGAACTGATGCTTTGAATAGAATACAGGATGTATTGGATTAGGGAAAACTTAGACTACACAAAATCTCAGTTGTTTCTTTCAGTAGATTTGCTGCAAAAGGACTTTTTCCCCTAATCCTACCAGCTGAGACTTTCTGAGTGCACATCCTTAAAGCTGTTTTTATAATTACATAATAAGAATTTAAAATCTCATAAGCCTTGATTGAACACAGAACTTGGGCAATTCATGGATTTTCCTGTCCCTTATGATCTCCCATTTTAAAACAGTTGTTAAAGCATCCAGCCACGTATGATAGGAACTTATTTACTTTTTACTTATTTACTTTTTAACTTATTGCCTCAATGTTTACAGCTGACAGATACACCAGCTTCCCTCATCCCTCCAAGTTTCAGGATAAAATTAGGATAGGAACATGATAAGAAAGGAAATCCAAGAGGTGGTTCCCACAGGAATTTTGAGTTGCTGCTCACCCCTAAGTGGTGCAAGTGTGTAATGCAGAGTTTTGTATACACACACCTGAAAAATTAGGGTTGGATCAATGAACTCTGACAGGGACCATTCAGTAAATCTACCAGGGCAAAAGATGGAGATGGTGATGACAATTATGCAAATAAATAAAGCCAAATAAAAGATATACTTTAACTTGAATGGGACACAAATGGAAAGCCCCTTATTGAGGTGTTCTAAGCTGTGAAACTGCCTCTTTAATAGAAACTATGTACAAAACATATATATTTTTACTCTCTCTCTAACAAAATCCTCCCCACCCTAATCAAATTGTGTTGATCTCTGCTAACTGAGATTTTGACAGTCCAATTTTCTTCATTTGACTTTGAAATTTGCTAGAAGCACAAAACTGGCAGAAAGGCGAATTTCCTGATTGCCAAGCAAACGGACTGCATCGTGTTGGCAAAGGCTGTCTTGTCCACACTGACCTGGAAGGAGATGTCTCGGGGGAAGAGGGTTGAACATAATGTCACAAGAACGCTGTATTTTTGCAGCTGAACTGCACATCACTCCCTGCACACTGTGTTTTTGCAGCTGGAACACCTAATTTCTCTTATTATCCACACCATGTGGAATCTCACAGAGAATCCAGTCGCAGAGGTACCAGGACAACACAAACGTGTGTAAACCCCTGCAGTACATTTTGCCTTCATTTTTATTGTGGCCACAGCAAAAAAAAAAAAAAA
>VWZP01009615.1:2913548-2944652 GCA_013396995.1 Dicaeum eximium
AAAAAAAAAGAAATTGCCTCAACCAACCTGATGCAGGGCAGAGAATCAGCTCTTGCAGGTACATTTGTGCTGCACTGACATGAGCTGAGCATACGTGACATCTTCCTGAGCTCCTTACCCAACTCCAACAAGCTGCACATGCACTGACTTGGCTCACAGGGGCCAAAATCTTGATGAGGGGCTCCAAACACAGGGTAAAATTCTCACTTTTTAGCAGGATGGTTGGCAGAGAGGAGTCAGTGCTCAGAGCCTAAAGCTTCAGCTTTAACCACACTGTCATGTGGAGGAGCACACTGCAGGCAGACCCTGCATGCTGGAAGGATGGGAGTTTGGAATTAGTTCCTTCTCCTCACGCCTCATTTTAAACCAGAATGCCTTAGAAACCATGAGAATTACTGTTCTTAAAGGCCAGAGAATTTCTATGGACTGTTCAGAGGTTTTTTTTGTGGCTTACAAGTGTCCCCCTTCACCACAAGCTTAAGAGCACCACCCCGACAAGGGGAGCACAGTGCCAGCATTTTGGGGGAAATTTCTCTAAGTTCAGGTTCATACCTGTGGTTGATCTTCACAAAACTAATGCAGAACCTGTGCTTTTGTGTTTCTGGAGCTCCATCTGCACAAACAGCCAAATGTTAATCATGATCTGCCCATGTCCAAAGGGACACCCATTGATCCAAGCACTGTGCAAACGTGATATAGACTGCAATTTAAATGTCACATTGCACAAAACCACCCGCTCACCTAACTAAACTCAGCATTCCTTGCCCACACCAAGCCTCAGCACACTCTCCCAGCTCCTAATTAAAAAAAAACCAAAACAACAAACAGAACAGGGAAATGGCTATACCTGCTTGTTGTTGTCTAAACAAAACCAGTTTTAAAAGCAGAGCCCAAGGAACTCTGTGAAAGAATGTGGTTTTGTGCTGGATGTATTTTCTGTAGCAAAACCAGTGTCTCTTGCTGCCCAGTCACTGCCAGAGATCTTTCAAGTGAGGATTACAGTTTATTATTCCAAATACCCCTTGAAATAACAAAAGAAAAAAAAACCACCAAAAACCCCACAAAACCAACCAACAAAACCCCTCAGAAACAAACAAAAACCACAGCCAGTCAAGAAACTCCCAGACTCATTTAAAATATCTACATTGCTGTCTGTTTATCTTCACTTAAATCAGCTTGTCTTCACTCAGATTCTTATCTAGTTTAGGTTGCTATGGTAACTGCATAGTTTTTAATTTGCAAAGAGAGGAGTGTAGTACTAAATGCTAATTGAATGTTGGGAGCCTGGGAGCCTCCCAGATGTCTTTTTACAGACTCGTAGAAACATTTACCAGACGTGGGAAGAGACTGAAACTTGTGGAAAATGGCAGGAAAAGAAATCACCTTACCTACTCCCCTGGTTTCTATTGGAGAAGATGAAGTACATTTTACTTACAAATAGCTGGTTTGAGGAATATAATCATATTTCAGTTTGGTTTTTGCCAGTATTTCCCAGGGAAGAAAATGGGAGAGTCTCACCAGCATATGTAAAAAACTACTCAAACACAGAAAGGATAGCTCCTCTTTGTTTTTCCTTTACTCCAACTTGACATTGAATTTCTCTGAGGGCTCCTAGATTTAGCCTCATGCACTCTTTTCCCCTGGATGCTCTGCTGTGCCCCACGTATCACGCAAATTCCGGAGCTGCATCTATTTCAGATGCAAGAAGGGGTTCTCTGAAAAAAAAATTGGGTAGAAAAAGGGCAAAGCAGACTCCTTTAGCCTTTGACAGAGGGATGACAGCTCTTACACTGCCTACCACATCAAAGACCCAGGGGTGCAGCCAAAGCAGAGATGCAGCAGCAGGTTTTCCCTTTCTGCATTGCCAATTAATCACAGAGGCAAGGCTCTTTCAGGGCTGACACTGGCATGAATTTTGCAGGACTCTGCCTTCCCTGGCTTAGCACCACTAATTAATAGCTCCTCTGCTGAGCCCCCGTGGTGATGAGCAGGGCAGGAGGGGATGCCAAGCCTTGAGGTGCTGTGATATCACAGCCTCGGTGTCTCCAGAGCTGTGGCCCCGTGTCCAGGAGCCAAAACCCGAGAGCAGCATCAGCAAGTCTGCCTCGTTAGCCCTGTGCCAGGCCAGGACTGGCTCTGAGCTCCTGCCTGCCGAGCTAAAGCCCTGCCCAGCTGCCTGGCTCAGCTCTCTGGTCCTGCTGAGCTCAGGCAAAGCGCTCCTGGCCGCTTGCTGAACACGTGTAGCTGAGTGTGGGCATGGCAGGAGGTGAACAACCCCTGACAGCTCAGCTGGTGCTGCCTGGGACCTGCCAGGTCCAGGGGACACGAGGGGCACCTGCCCTGCCCAGTGTCAGAGGGCCAGGCTGGCTGGCAGCTGCTGTGCTTGCAGCCCTCACTGCTTCTGGGGGATTCAGCCCTTGGGGTTGTCTGGGTGGAAAAATAGAGACAAACCCTGTGTGAGAACCCCAGCCTACACTGCACTCCCTGCAGCAGTATTGCCTGAAAGTTACCTACAGCTCTCTGCTAAAACCAGCTCCAGGCTGAGCTCAGCACACCTGAGGCCAGCCCAGTGCCATGTCTGAGTGCCCAATCCCCACCCTCACCCACGTCCTCCAAAACCATTCTTCTAAATGGTTCTAAAACCATTTGGACTCCTCACCCACATCCTCCAAAACCATTCTTCTAAAACCATTCCCCAAGCCTTGCAAGGGGATTATTATTTTTTTTCCCTGTGTGTTGATACCTGTGTTTACACGTGCTGTAAGGTGTAATAGTTAGGATGCAACCTGTTTGTTCAAAGCAAAACATAAAATTTGTTGTGTTTACGTGGTAGTTTTCAGAAAAAGAAACGAGTGTCATTTCCCGCTTGAACACATTCAACGAATCAAGAATTCCAAGCACTTTTTCTGTGACAGCAGGGGAAACAAAAACCTGGAGCACCTTTCTCCTTACTTGCTGGCTGCTATTTGATGTATTTGTTTATTCAGCCCAAACTGTGAGAAAAGCTTTCTGCTTAAGGTTATTAGTCTCCAGAAAAATCTGTTAAAGGGTTATCAAGGCTTGCCATAATTATGTCAAGGTAAAGTGAGTAAATGATGAATCCAGGGAGGCTGTCCTGGTAGTTACCTACAATCAGTATTTAAAAATTACACCAAATTTCAAATTTGAACCTGAATTTCCTAAGCTCTCTGAAGCTGCATCTTGAAATACCTCTGCTAAATTGGACAGCTTGTTAGGATCAGAGGGAAATCCTCTACCAGGATGGCATCACCTGCCATCTTCTGTGGAAGAGGCAGGTCAGGCATTTTTTGAGTGCTCTCTAGAGCTGGGGAATCATGTCTGAAGCTGCCTGCTTGTGCCCAGACAGCTAAAAGCAGGCTAGGGGTTACTAACATGCAACAAACAAAGAAGATTTCCCAGTGAACTGTGACATTTCGCAGCAATGTTCAAGACATTAATAGAGGGAAAGGATGAAAGGTGTTTTAGAACTATTTTTTTTTTCTGGGCAGAAAGAGATGAATGAATTTCATTTCACCTAAAAATCTTTCCTGGGCTACAACTGAGTCTGTTTTTGACCCTCTGCTGGTCCATTTTTCATGGCACCTTTCCAAGTAATCTAGACCCAATATTCCACACTGAATACCTGCATAGATGAAACACAAATCTGGAGCAGCCCTGAAGCTGTCAAAGGGAGACAGTTCTCCATCCCTTTCCTGTTCAGCTGGAAGTGCACTGCATTTTGGGGGAGAGAAGGCTTGAAAGTGGAAAGCAAAATAAGGTAATGGAAAATATTTAATGAATTCCAGATGATTCACCAACAGCTCGGCTAGAAATGCAGAGGGGAGCTGACAGACAGAGAAGGAAATGCAAATTAGATAAGCAATAAAGCAGGAGAGCTGCACAGCCCCAAATTCTCTTCAGATTTCTCAGAAGTCAGTGTTTAGATTTGGCTTTGAATTGACATAATGGGCACATTTTACTTGATGTCTTACTAGCAACCGAGCCAAATCACAGTGCACTTTAGTGCTCCAGTGTTCTAATAAGTATTTGCTTCAAAGCAGCAGTTCAGATCTCCCTGTGAATTTTGTCAAGTACACATCATATCAAAGGATAAGCATTTGTCAAAGCCTTTATTCAGCCACAAAGCAGGGGGAAGGTTTGTTTAAAGAATGTCAAGTTGCACCTGCTGGCTCACACAGGGAGGATGAAAGGCACGACTGGAATGCCTGTCACTGTTGAATTTTTATTTTTCATTTCTTAAAGTATTTTCAACCCATGTGAAAAGACTTGTTGTATTACAAAAGCAGAATGTTGCCATAAGCTATTCAGAGCCTTTCAAATGAGAAGATAATGGATTTGTGGCTAATAAAGTGGTGCTTGTCTGTGAAGCAAAAGAGTGGAATTAGGCTGGCATGTTAACAAGATGTGCATGCTAAAGCAGCCTGAAGTATTGCACGGCCTTTGCTATGTCAGACCTTAAAGATATTAACCCATAAATTTGCAGTAAATGTGGGATTTTTCCTTTGGCCTCATGGGCAGAGTCAGGACCCACCGCCCTTGTGGGGTTTGGCTTCCCTCTGGATATTATGGGGATGAGGAAGCTTTGTTTCTGTCCTTCAGCTTTTCCCAGAGTGATTTCCCCAGCACAGGGAGCTGGGGCAGACAGAATCCCCTTCCAGGGCAGGCTGGGGAGCACAGCTCTGGGGTGAGAGAGACCTGCACAAAGAAATCCAAAGGCACGTATCATAAAACAATCTACAGCATCAGATGTCCACATCCTCCTAGCTTGGAATATAAGTTATGATCATGTGCAGAGAATCAGAGAATAAAACAGTTTGGTTTTTTTTTTTCTGTGAAACAATAGCTTCTAGAAGAAAAAACAAAAAGGAGAGGCAGACAACACACACCTACATAAGGGTAGATTGATGTTACCCTGAGTGTACTGCACAGACTCAGCCTTTCTGTGCCTCCTTCCACGTTGCTGGCCAGGGAGAAGCTCACCTCTGTTCCTGGGGCAGGGCTTTGGCAGGCTGAGCTCTAAGAAGAATGAGGTGCTGAGATCCTTTCTCAGCTGAGCTGGGCTCCACAGCAAGGAGCTATGAAGAAGGATTGCCTACAAGGGGATGCAGACACCAGAGCCTTTTAATACACCTCAGCTATTATCCCAGGAGCACATGGACTGCCAGGGAGGAGAAAACAGGGCTGCCTTTGCTGCAGCCCCACGACACTTTCTGCCCTTCTCTGCACAGCAAGGGATTACAGAGTGGAAAGTAACATTAGGCAGCACAGCTCCAACCAGCCAGCCTGAGAACGAGGGACTCAGAAAACCAATTAGAGAGGCTCCTCTGGCTTTTGTCATCCACATTATTAACAGCTGCCCTCAAAATCGTTTCCCAGTCTTTGCCTTTTGCTGTTCTGAAGTTCATTTTCAAGTTATTGCCTCTTTTCACCTACACACTGCCTTGGGAAAGTGCAAGTTGCTCCTGATTTGCAAACAACTACTCAAAAGCTGCTGATGACTTCAGAGGTTACCTGGCTTTCATTTTTAGGAGAGCATTCATAGATGTGTCTCCTCAGTCCAGCTGGCTGTAAGGAAAACAATTCACCAAATCAGATAACAAACTGGTTTGTTTTTTTGTTTTTTTTTTTTTGCTTTTCAGGTGTTAAACTAGTCTGCTTTGAGCAGCCCTCAGAGACCAGCTGTGCCCTGGGGACAGTTTATCTTTCCTAAAACCTCAGCAGAGAGGACAGGTACCGCAGAGCTACTGTTGGCAGCACACAGAGCATTTCTCTGTGAAGGTACGAGCCCTAATTAGAGCTTGGCTCAAGCTGAGCCCTTGGATCAGGTACAGCAAAACTCTGCTGCATCCTGAGTCCAGACACAATGTTTAGACATGATCCAATTCCCAGCTCAGCCCAGCATTGTGCTCACTTGGAAGGGGATGGGGCTCATCTCTAATTGGAGCCAGCCTGGTCGGAGGCTGTCCAAAGTTGCCATCTGCTGCCTGATCTGTGGCCTGATGGAAAGAGTTTGCTGCTCTGCCTTGCTCTTCCAGAAGGAGGCTGGAAGCACCAGCAGTTTCTGCAACCAGGACAAAAAAAAATCCTAAAATAAAAATCCCAAACCAAGCGGTTACGCCTACATCTAGTTTATTTAGCAATATTTAGCTTTTTCAGATTGATGAACAGGCTAAAGCATATCCCTCACGCCTCCAAATCTTGGTCCCTCGGACCCCTTGCCCACATGCTTACATTTCTAATCATACATGGAAAATATTACAGGATTCTCTCAGGAATTACTCATTTCAGTCATCCACATCCCCTTCAGCCTTGAAAAAAAAAGAAACATTACTGCAAAGAACTGGACTGGAGGGCTGAGTTCATGAATTTTCTTGGCTAAAAGGGCTGTAGACCTTTGCAGGGTGGACAGCTCTTGCCTGCTGCCTAAAACACAGCACAGCATCCTGTGCAACAGCTTCTGCAAGGCATCATCTTCCTCAGGCTTCCTTCACAGGATGAAAATGATTTTCCATCATCATAGCCCTAGAAATCCATTCCCAGAGGTACCAGGCTCAAGGGAGCAGGGTAGAGGCTTCTAAAAGGCACTTGTGGGAGAAAGGAAGGATAATAAAGGTGGAAGGAGAAGAAAGGAATTTGGAAACAGCAAAATACACCAGAGACTGTGTGGCTCTTCTTGCCCTGCTGTTTCTGGAAGCACTGAAAAGCAAGAAGCAGAGGAAAAACTCCCCCGAAGCAGATTTTTTTTCCAATTCTGATTTTTTTTTTTTTTTTAAGAAAGTTTAACCACATATTTTTTTCAGTTTCTGATGAACTAAAGATGTTTCTAACTAAGCCCCTTTGATAGCAAATGCTATTCATAAACTTTTCTGTCTTTAAGCTAAAATTCCTCTGGTTACAAGGCTTAAGAACACATTGTGAGCTTCAGCCAAGGCTGATCCCCTGACTAAATCATGTTAAGTTTCCTCTGCTGTATGGTTTGTTTTAAGATGAGTATTTGTTCAGTGCTTTCAGCATCCACCAGACAGTTCCATCAAGCTGTGCCAGGGGCACAGGGAACCTAAAGGCAAGGCCAAAAGTGCATAATATAGTAGTAATTTCATTAGATAGATAGAAGAGAAGATTTATTAGCACACTCATCAGAAGAATAGATACAATCCAAAATTATTTGGGTTGGAAGGAACTCTAAAAATGTAGTTCCAGCCCCACTGTCACAGGCAGGGACATCTTCCTCTTGCCCAGGTTGCTCCAAGCCCAATCCAATCTGGTCTTGAACACTTCCAGGGGTGGGACAGCCACAACTTCTGTTCCAGAGCCTCAACATCCCCACAGTAAAGAATTCCTTCCTATTGATTAATCTGCATTGATGGGATGGGAAATCTGCACTGAATTTCTTGATGGGAAAATACAAACTGGTTCTGGCTTGCTTATCTCTTATCTCTAAGCTTGCCAGCATGGTTGCTGAATGCACCACTTGAAGCTTTGGGGATTTTTTATGCCTTTTTGTCCCCACCTATTTTGGTTTTTTATCCATTGACAACGTTTTAAGCAATTCTCTCCTATCCCAACAGCTCTGCAGGGTTTTTCCAAAGAGGGATATTTCCAGCTCCAGCATCCCAGGACAGCACATCTCAAGTCCTGAAACACAGTCCTTTTAAATAAGTTTAAAAGTCAGCAAACTGCACCACTGGATCTGAAATCCACAGGCCAGCTGCTTCAGCAGAGAAAAGTCCCATGGAAAATGTCCCATTCCTGTGACAAGTCTGCCTTCCCAAGGCATTCCCAGCTTGTGTGAATTACTCCTCATTTCATATCTTTTAAAACCACTCTATCTTTCTCCTATCCATTTCTGGACTTGGTACCTCCAAGGCTCACCTAGTTTTGTGGGTAAATAAGGGAAGTAGGTACAATATCGTGGTGTTCCAGCATTTTTTGTTAAGTTTCCAAGCATTTATGAAAAAAAAAAAATTACTCCTCCTAATACCCTTTTAATCCTGTTTGCTTTTTGTCAGAAATCTTGAAATAAATAAAAAACATTTACCTCAGTCTTGCACTCACCCCAGAATCTATTTCCTAATTATGACAGTGTAATTATATTTTAATTGGACCTCTTTCAAGGAACTATTTTACACTGAGCTCCTAGATTTAAAAAAAAGCTTTGCACATTTTTTGACTCTTGCATGTGGCAAAGTTAACCTTTAAATTTTAGGAAACCTCTCATGCACCATTATTATAATAATGTCTGGCAAACAAATATCTCAATACAGGCAAAATTAATGTCTGGGGGCTTCAGCAAGGAAGCTTATATCAATTGAGAGCATGCAAGGTGAAAATGAAAATTACAATTAAAAGGGCCTGGCCCAGGAAATATATCCTGAACTGATCAGGTTTTCCTTAGATAGAGCAAGGCATTTTCCTTGTTATCTTTAACAACATCACTCCTGACAGGAAACATTTGTTTCCTTATGGTCTGGGTTAGTGGACCTATGTTGGGATTAAAAATGAAAAATTAGGAGTGCTCTTTTTCCCCCTTTTTAATTAGGAGAGTTGTGAGCCAAGCTCACAATGCAATAAAAATGTAATTTTTGGCAGAACAGAGGAGGCATTGCTAAATTAATTTTTATGATTTACAAGCCCTAGGGACAGCAGGGGGACCAAGCAAGGAGCACAGAACTGTTTGTTTGTTACTGTTGCAGAGATTTCAGCATAAAATTAAGTCCCTCAGAGATTTTCTGAGAAGCTGATGATGTTGTGAAGTTGTCATTCATCAAATAAAGAACATTTCTGTTTCTGTAGTAGCCACAGCCTGATTTCAATTATTTCCAGCACGTATGAAGAGCTCCCTTCTGAGATTTGTTTGTTTTGCTGGCTTCCCAACAGGAAAACAACATAAATTGAAATTTTTAACTGAAAGGTGCAGTTTTCTTCTGGTTTTAATTGCAAGAGATCTCTTGGGGAGTGACTGTCAGAGGAGATTATGAGCAGTTTTTAAAGTCCAAGAGAAATTGGGGTGGTTAAGTGACAATTTAGAAATCCAATAGGTCAACTGGTGGCTGTAATCTGCAAATAATTTCAGTGTCTGGAGGAATTTTTTTGAGAGCAGAATAAAAAAAAAAACCCCAAGCAACTCCATAATACCTATTACCATATATATGAGAAAACATGAGAGATGCATTGAGATTACGAGTTCTGAAGCTTGTATTTTCTCTAATTTATTTTTAGTGGCTTAATGAGGGACAAGTGCTTCTTTATCCTGATTATTTATCCTATTTGGAATTTACTGAAGATGACTTTGCTGCAGCAGTTTCTGCCAGCAACAGGCTCCATAATCAAAAAAATCTCTACTAGGAAAAATTACAGAAATTAATGTTAATCTTTTCATTGCAGAACATTTCTTGTCTAGCTGTTCTTTAGCATCTATTACACAAAAGCATGCATTTTTAGAGTTTTTAATAATTGTTTTCTGTGTCCTTCTTAAGGATATAAAAACTTTTTCTGCCACTTTGGGCTTTAAAGGGAGCTGAAAGTTCTACGCTGATAACATTTTTTCTGTGGAAAACTTCTAGTCCAAGATTTTTTTTTTTCTTTTTTTGCTACTGAAAGAGATTTCAAGATTTTCCAAGTGCTGTATCAAGATTTTTGAGCAGCTGTATCAGCCTTTCTGTTTCCTGGAACTCGGTGAGTGTGGACAGATTGAGGAATGCTTGGAAGCTTGCTTGGTGATTTTTGACTCAGAAAGCTAATATTTGCCAGGTTGGGGAAAAAAAGGAAAAAAAAAAGAAGAAAGAATGGTGGAATTTATATCACTTCTACTGTTTTGGTTGGATAATCCTAGAATGAACACTTTCAACCTGTAGTAATTATTTAGTGTTTTATCCAAGCACTGCTGGGTGTTCTGTCTTAGTGCAGATAGGAATTTTACATGCAGGCATGTAAAAAAAAAAAACCCAAACAACTAAAACCCAAACCTACCATTACAGCATTAAAACTAAAAGCAAAATATCTGAATTACAGCTGCCCTTTGAAATGTTGAATCAGCCCCCACCCCCCAGATATTTGCATTATGATACAGTCTCTAATTATATACTCAATTTTCTCCCCTAATAGGATACCACCCATATAATTGCACAGGCCAAAGGTGTCTTTGAGGATTGAATATTTGATATTTTCTTGTATCCTTGCTGTTTCAAAGATAGTCCTGCATTGCTTTCATTGCATGCTGTTTAAATTCTTCTTTCAGTCTATTCATATTTTTAAAAAACCCTGTCCTTCATTAAAACCAATTAGAGATTAAAAGATCAAGTCTATTGATGCAGACATTTATTTATTTTAGCAGTAATACATCTCTGGCTTGGTCTCAGTACTTCTGCTGGAAGGTACTGCATAATTTCACTGCTTTTATAGTTTTGAGTCAAAACATCATTACAGAGGGTTTTTGTCTGTTCCTTTTTGTGCATTGATCTTTCACCCTACAGAGGCTTTTTCCCTCGTGGTTTTAAAGCAAATGAAATAATTGACAGCCAGAATAGCTCCTGTCAAAACAGCAAACAAGATTCATCCCCAAATTAATCCAGAGTTCATTTCTAATCTGCACTGTAATCCACTTTTCATCAGTGCCTGTCATTATATCATCTGTTTATGGTTCATTTACATTAAAATATTGCAATTCTCATATTAAATGTGCCTTTTCCAATTTTTTACTCATTTTCATGACTGAAATGTGTGAATATCAGGCTGATGCACCATGCTAGACAAAGGATGTATGTCTGTATGAATTTATCAGAGTGACTAATCTCATTTGATCTACAGCTGTGCTATAACAAAAGACAATTTCTATTTATTCCAATGTATTTCATGCTTACTTTTTTTTTTTGATCCTTCAGTACTATCGATATATATAAATACATGAGTAATTTTTCTCTGTCCATTTTAAATATCTCTTTTATATTTTGGGAGTGGGGGAAAGTCAAGACAAAATGTTTTGTTTTCTTTTGGGATTTTTTTTTTTTTTTAACTACCACATCTAAAGCAACACCCATGCTGACACTGGAGCTTAAAAGCATCTCTTCTTACTTCTTTATTTATATAGCTGAAAAGCCTTTTCTTGCCTATTTTAATACACAAATTCTGAGTTAGACTTCAGCAACTCTTTCTTTACTATTGATTCTGGGTTTAAGATTATGGAGATAAAATTCCTCTTGCAGCCCCACAATCTCACAGCTCTGAGATAATTAAACCCATTCTGGCTCATCCAATATCAGAATGTCAAACATTAATCCAAACTTCACATCATTTACCCTGCTGAAGTTTGCTTTTCTCAGAAGGGTACTCTGCTATTTATGACCCTCTGAAATTTCAGCTAAGCAAGAGTTAACCCTCCATCACTGAACCCAAAGTTATTTTATACATCCAACTCTTTTATTGGCCTCATTACTCTATGGCAAAGCACAATGAAGTTTACAGGCAAAAAAAGCTTTTTTCAGACCTCAGTGACATCAAGATTACCCCCATTTTAAAACTGAAGATACCATTCTTTCCCAAGAGCACTTCATATCCTGTTCCTAATACAATTCTCTTACAGTTAAATTCCACCTCCAGGCAAGCAAGAGAGCATGAGGAGCTGAGAAAAATTTTTTTTGAGGGAACAAGTTTTGAAAACTACAAACAGGTTTCTCCACAGATTGTTACACAGAGATTTGCTCTAGGACAGCCATCCAAAGAAGAGAATTGCAAAAAACCAATATAATTTGAGCACAATACCTATTCTTCAATGGAAGTATTTGAAAAAAAAAATCATTTCTCCAATCTTTCTATGATTCCACAGCTGTCATGGTCAGGCACGTTCCTGTAGAGGGAAGCAGCTCCTCAGGTATCCAGGAACAGTCTCCAGAAGGGTTTGGAACAGGACCCCCTCCCTAAATTTAATTTTTCACTCAGATTTTATCTGGTGCTGAATATGATGTCTGTTGTGATTTCTGCATTCTAAAGATCAGATTATTTGAAATACTGCAGTGAACTTGCCTGCCCCCCTTCTCAGGATACAGACACAGACAAAAAAAAAAAAAAACCTTCTATAAAAAACCCTATGGTTTGATCCTGGCAGGATGTTTTCCCTACCTTAAAAATCTGTGTGTCATCCAGATTCAATGATTAATGGCATAAAACAAATGTGTGGAGTATTAAATAACTCAGCAGATGATAACATGGCTGGACAAGTGGGATACTGTTTTCCCTCTCCAAGAGGGAATTATTACTCCCTTAATCTGCAAGCTGGTATAAGAAAACAAGTAGGTACTGAGGAGGAGGAGTAGTTTTGCTGTCAGAGGAGTCTGTAATGCCAGAGGACATGGAAAATAATACTCTTCACACTTTGGAGCATAACTTGGGCCATTATATTGGCAATAAAAGCATAAACAAGAAGTCTCCCATGGAAAAGTGTGAGAAACTCCAGTGGACCGAGCAACTTCTGGCCCAGGACTCAAGAAATGAGTTTGGCTCCCTCTGTGTGATCCTTGAAGGACAGGAGGGATCCAGAAGAGCCTTCAGGACTAACACACACCATTCCCACATGGGCTTCAGTGCACAACGAGCATTTTATGTAAGGCAGTAGAAACATCCCCAAGAATTTGATAAACGCTTGCAGAGCTGGTGGCAGCGTGTCCTGTCACATCATTATTATCAACAATATTCAATGTATGGTTAGAAAGAGCCAGTTGCTGCTCCCACTCCTGACTTGTCACTGAGATTTAGCTGCAGCTGAGAAGTTTGGAGTGGTTGTATCTGTGAGCTGCAGACCACACTTCTCTAAAACCACAACAAGAGCTCGAGTCACAGCTGCTGCATCTTGTTCTCATGATTCTGACAGTCGTGTTAAGGACAACTGAAGCAAATAATAAATAAATAAATTAAAAAGAAAAATGGGAAAAAAGCCCCCCTCAAACCAAACAAGCCTGAAGACATCCCAGTAGGCCTTATACTACAATCAGGAGGAGTGATCAGAGTGCACCTTCAGAATGAGAACTGAAAAGTTGCTTACCAGAGGCTGGGTACAAAAAAAAACTTCTCATCAGTTCATCCCATTTGCCCTTCCATTAAACTCCCAAGGTATTTTTTTCCCCAGTGAAGTCTAGGAAGAAAAAAAATCTCAGGAATTACCTCAATGCTGACTCTTAGAGCAAAATAAACTATTTAGCTTCACATGCACACACATACATATACATATTTCCATATGTACATATTTTATGTCACTCTTTCTCCACCACCTCTACTTTTTCTGGCATTTAATTAATGGCATGTCTCTGATGTCAAAACAAACATAAAATATAGCTGCATGTACGGAATGCAAACCCTAATTAAGATGAAATTTTGGATATAACATAAGACAAGCTTTACATTTTCATTGGGAGAATACTACGGTTTATAAAATATTCCCAGATGTGCCTTTGACTCTCTAAATATCTCTCTGTCTTGAAAAACTGCAGCTTAAATTAAAAACTGCAGCAGTCATCTTCTGTGCAGGAAGTTTCCCTCTTGGAATCTTAGACAATATTTACCACTGGCCTGATTCCACTGACTTTGGTGAAGCTCAGGGTGAGGTGGAGCAAACCATCTTGAAAGCATTAAAGTTGTGGGAAATAAATTCAGACATAATTAATTTTACTTTTAATTTACACTGCAGAGCAACGATCTTAATTCTGGACATCTTGAATCTAGCCCAGGAAACCTCAGAGATAAGAAATTGGAAGCAATAAAAAACAAAGTCCCCATTTATTTATGGTCAGATGCCAAAACCTTAGTATTCAACCAACTTTTTCCCTCACACTTCAGTAGGATTATTTGTCAAATAAAATGTTACTTAGCATGAGTAGATCAGAGGCTATTCTGTGTCATTTCACCATGAAAATAATATTTAGAAATACACATAGAAAGGATTGTGCAAATATTGCTGGTTACTTGTATATAAGTGGTTGCAAGCACTAGGTAAAAAGCAAACCTGACCCCTCTACTCCCAGTAAAACCATGGAAATGGACATCTGAACTTTCCTCAAGACTCCAGAATAAATCCCTTCTTTTTTCCCCAGTGTGACAAAACCTTTTATTTAGATTCCCAGTATTTGTTGCCATAATGCTCTGGCAAGTTTGAAGGTCTGCAGGGCTCTCTGCAAAGATCCCTTATATGTTATTAAAAAGCACCTGTGTGGGCACTCCTGGTAAAATGCCTTCTAATGGAAACCACTTGTGCTAAGCACACTGTGCATCCCAAAAGGGGAATAATTAAAACCAGAAAATAATGGAAAAACGTCAAGGCAGAGCATCCTGAAAGACAGAGTGCAGCCTTTGTTTCCATTTAGCCCCACAGGTACACAGCAGTGATCTTGTGCCTCCTTTAATATGCCAAGAACACCTTCCCAACACTAAAAAAGTCCTGATCCAAAGGTACAAAAAGGGCACCACAGGCATTTGCACCCTCTGTATGAACTGAGTGGAGTTCAAGCATTTTGCCAAAGACAAAGGTAGCAGTAACTCTGCCTTTCTGTTTAAATTTTCATGCTCAAATGTCGTGTAGCAAACTTATTGAGACTTATTATTCTCCCCTTCACCTAGCGTCCAGAGGGAAAAGCCAAAATCTCCCTGGGGACAGGGCAGTGGCATCAAACTCAGCCTGAGCCCTCCCCAAAATCTGCAGGACACCCCAAATCCTGCAGCCCAATTGTCTCAGCATCCCCAGGGCAGCCCAATAACTTGACTTGTGCCCTGTGCTCTGCTCGTGCACATCACTCACGCCAAGCTCTGCTTTTCATCAGACCTAACAGGAAATTTTCCAAGTCTTCAAAGAGATCTGGGTTCTGATGGGAGCCCTTGTTGGGAACAAGGGTTTAAGAACAAGGCATGTGATATTCTGCCCTGTGTCCTGGCCAGGCTTGGTGTGTGCCTGCCCTTTTTCCTCATATTTTGGGACTGGAAATAGAAATCTGGTTTTCCCCACTGCTGCACACCACGGTGTGGCACCTGCATAACAATAAAGCAGCTGAGCTAAAGGAACCTCTTTGTGCCAGCTTGTACACACTGACTCATCTAACCTGGAAAAACAGAGGAAAATCCAATTCTTGTATTATCCTGAGCTGTTGCTGCTTGTCTTGGTCAGAGTGAAGCCCATGTTTGTGTTAGCCTTGTGCTCACCTTGCCTTTCATGCAAACTGTGGAAGAGTGATTCCCAGTGTCCTGAGAGTTTCCTGGGATTTTGAAGCATCTGTAAATCACATCCATTCTCTCTGAACAATGATAGAGAGCTAAGAGAAATTAAAATCCAAACCTACTGGGCTTTTTCAATGTTGAACGTTTGGCTTTGTGTAATTGATAACTTGGGAAATTCTAGAAATTAATGGAGGAAATATAATTTGCAGTTAGGAAAGATTTAATGCTCACGATCCGAGATTGCCTAAGGATATATTTTAGTTTTGGGTCAGGTTCATGAGCACTAGATCTGAACGCTATTGTCACATAGGCAGTAACCTAAAATAGGATAATTCTGATGAGATCAGGCCATACAGATGGAATTTGATGATTTTGATCTGAACAAACTTGTTGTAAACTGAGTTTCTTTCATAAGGCTTTTAGCAAAAACAGATGGTAAAGCACATTCTCATTTTAAAGTCAAAAACCATTATAAACAGACTTAGCTTCACTGTATTAAAGAAAAAAAAATGTTTGATTTCAGATTCTGGTTTTGATCCATCAACCAAGCGATGTTAATCAAAGTTCGTGGGATAGTTCTTTTTCCAAGATTCAGCTTTTCAGGCTGCTCTGTTGGTTTTAAAAACATACTGGAAGACTGCAGGAGAAAAATATTTACCAACCCAAATTGACTCTTGACAGCAATATTTTATGCCAGCTGTACAGAAAAGAAGTACTAACTCTGTGCTGAATAACCTCCTGTTCAAAACTATTCTGAATTGAACTTGCAAAATAAACCAGTTGGGAATTTTCTAACAATTGCTCTTCTACAAATTCAAAGATTAATGTCAGACTTAAAATTATTTTTTCACTCATTCCTTCTTGAATTATTACCAAAGACACTTGAGAATAAATCCAACAGCTACTTCTGTAATCTTCACATAATTGAACTTCTCAAAGGAACCGTGAAAACTCTTCCCACAAACTAGAGATGATTATAAGCATTGCTTTAGAGAGACCTACCTTCTCTTCCTCTGGCCCTCAAAGAGCTGTGGATAACTTTTGTGATAGCAAGACAGTCTTTTCCAGAGGATCAATCAAATTTGAGATGTTTAAAGAGATATTTTTTTCCACCAGATCCCTGAGTGTTTAAACTCCCAGTGCAGAGTACCCAAAACCTCTCAAATCAGTGCTGCTCTTCATGCCCATGGCCTGCCTGATGGCTGTTGTGGAAAGCAGAACCTTCAGTAGAAATTTTGTGGATATTCTGTCTCAGATGGCACAACTCAGCTCACACAGCACAGGAAATAATTGCCAGGGAGTCACTGCCTGGTGATGGTAATTACTGTCTGTGTAAGGGTCAGTCAACACATGCAACCTGAATCAAATCACAGACTCCCAGAATACATATTGTTAATGAAAAACTGTAAGGTTTCAGCTGAATCTATTTCTATTTTTCACTATGAAATTGATTTGTAGGGGAAAAAAAAGGTAATTTTTTTTCAATGGTCAAAATAAGAGAGTAATGACTGTATTGACTTGCTGTGGCTGCATAAAAAGGACCCCTTCATTCTCCTTTTGTTTAGAAAGAAAACTGGAAGTTATTTTCTAATGTGAAATCCACAATCATCAATAACATTTCTTAGGACTTATCTATGGCCCCAAGGTCATAAACACATTTGGCCTTTGGCTAAGAGGAACAAACATCTAAACCAGACTTTGTTATTTATTCCTGGATCTCTATTTTGTTTAATTGTTTGGGAAATCATTAATTAAAAGAAGGAATGCATTTGCCTATAAGCAAGTGCAGGAGAGTTTCCTCCAGAAGAAATAACAGACTGACATGTACATTACCCCTGTTTCAGGTATCACCTGTGGAGGTATAACTCTATCAGACATCCAGTTTGGGGAACAGGATGAGGAAACCAAAATTAGATGCAAAAGTTTACTTAAAATTTTTTGGATGAGAAAAACAGGAACAGAACATGCTCTAGAGAGTGTTTTAATGTCTTCTCTGGATTCTACAAGGAGACTTCTCCATCCTCTTACCCCTGGCAAATTATTTCTCCACAATCACGAGTGGAAAGAAAACAAATTGCTTTTTTCCATTGGTGAGATCTGCCACGTTTTCCTGTGAAGGCATCAGAGTTTGTCAGGAGAAGAGATGCAGCACAGAAGCCCATCTTGCCTGTCACAATGATAATCAGTGAATATTTAAGGGAAATATTGAATAATCAAAGTGAATGTAGTGCTCCTTATCTCATCCTTGAAGAGCAGGTTAGGAATTCTGCTCAATGACCTGGTGAACCAGTGTGTTTAATGGCTCATGACTCCTTTGTGGGTTTGCCTAATCCTTATTTGATCCTATTTATGTTGTTGGCCTCTAGAACACCCTGGGAAGATGAAGTGCATTTCCATTCAGCAATGTTACTTTTGTTTAGTGACAGTAAAATTTGGAGGTATCCAGTGCTATCCAAAGCACTCTAATCCCATTAATTAGTGTATGTCCCTATATTCAACCCCAAATCCTTATCAGAAAAAATAGACAATATATGAAAAATATGGACTATTGAAAAAGTAAAAGCTCAAGAAACTGGAAAAAAGAACAATATTCTTTACATGGTTGTATTAAGAAGAAAGCTGTGCACTGCAGAGCTGATCTCATGTCAGTCTGAATATCAGTCCAAATTTTACCTGAAACAAAAACTTCATCATTTCTGCTGCTATTCCTCAGTCATTTGTGATTCTTTGTGATCATTTCACTCCATATTTCAGGATAAAGTTTGCAATTAAAACAAAAGCAAATCCACCCTCTGATGCCAAACAAAGAGCAAATTTATGCATAAAAATGGGCTGGGAAAAATGACCGGGACAATAAAAAATCTGTAACAGAATTTTACTTTGCTCATGCTTGAGTGTTTTACTGGATGAAGGAAGATTGCTCAACAGCTTGTTGAATTAATTTTTAAGTAGTACTATGGGGAACACTGAAATAAATGCCTCAACACTTTGCTAACCAGATTATGAGATGGAATACGTGCTTATCAAAAATAAGAAGTCTATTTTTGTTTTTTTCTCTCCACAGGGCACTTTCTCCCTGTAAAATCAGGTATTAACAGTTGGCTGCTTTCTAAATACATCAAGGACTTGAAGAGTTTGTGGAAGTACATCCAGAAATTAAAACTTTGTCCCTGACTGCTCCTTCTGCTTTTGACTCAGCATCTACATATTTATATAACACATAAACATGATAGTTTTGTGCTTTCCTTGGACAGCTTCACTGTCAGCTTTGGGTTATAATAACCTCATCACATTCAGAGCAAAATAATTTGAAATATGACAACAGAGCTTTTTGCCATCTTTTGCTATCACATTTGATATCTTTACCAGCTTGCTAATTTATATGTTCAATGATATTTATATTACAAAAAAATGCCCAGTTTATTATTTATTCCACTGATGATTTGGATCTGGTTCTACAAATGTCAAACTGATAGAAAAAAAATCACTTCAGTGAGACCTTTTGGTGCTCTCGGGTTGCAAAACTAAATTATGAGAAATAATTTAAGGTTACTATTTGCATTTAAATAAGATTTGATGCATGGAGATTAGAAGCAGAGAATTTTGCTCCTCACATCCAATTGTCAAGTATTGTGGAATAAAATTGGATTTGGGATAGACAGCAACAAAATTCCAGCAAATAACACTTAGCAACAGTTAACACATGTAAGAGTTGGCTGTTGAGTTGGCTTTCTTTGTTTTACTCACCACTTTCCTGGGAAATCCTCTGTTTTGAAATCTGACCAGCAAGTTTGAGAGTATTAATCAAGTTTGGGCTGCTGTGTCTCTCTGGCTCTTGGCACCGCCAATGCCAAGTGGGGAACTCAACTGAGCACAGAAAGACCAATTTTTATCTGTGTGCCCTTTCCCCTCTTTTCAGTATAATAAAGCTGTTCTGATCCTGATGGTGTTTTCCTTTGAAAATTTTCCATGGTTTTAAAGAAATTGAGGAATTGTCTTTCTTTAGATCTGACCTCAGTTGCCCGATTGTTTTACTGCCTACAAAACACAAATTGTTTCATAATAAAACATTCTGGTTTTCCTTTAATGTGTTTGAATAAATGTTTCTCAGCACAGCAGGCCATGGTCTCTTTAGTCCCTTATCTACATTCTGCCTCCTCCATAAAATCCTCAGTATGAACTCGTTGTTCATGACTGTTTCCTTCATTATTTTCCCTTTCTTGCCTACTTTCAGGAAGCAAGAGTGGGTCTGTCAGATAGCCTTTGTCACAGGGAAGACAAAGATGATGTTCCTTTTGTTTTCCATTTCACAGGGTCCCATATTTATTGTCTATTGAGGAAATGCACCAGTCACTTCCCGTCATCCAACAGCACAAACAGATCTATTCCCCAGAAAGAGACTGCAGTTGCTGAAATCCAGTTTCTTTGACTACTTTGATCAAAGGCAATCAGTTTCTATTGTATATGCTGGCTCCAAAATAAAGACTTCCAAAAACTGTAAAAATAACAAGCAAAAAGCCCCAAACAAATGAACAGAACCCCCCCTGAGCAAACAAATGTAGTAACACTCAACTTCTTAGGAGAAGCAGTTTGTGAATCCAGTGCTCTGGTGTTACAGGGAATTTGAATTGCTGTGTTAATATTCATGCTCTTTGGCAGCTCTGCTACCCAGGAATATGACAACTGTCAGAGCCTGGGAAGTCACTCACTCACTGCTGTCACAAATCTGCCTCCAAACAAAGCCACCATATGTTTATGCAAAGAGACAAGTTACTCTCTCTTGGCTCCAGTGCATGAAGATGAAATATAGAACATTCATCAAACAAGTGTAACATAAAGCCTGGCTCTCTCCCTTCTTCCCCTATTAAATTAACTTCTTTTTAGAAGATTAATATTTTCATCCATTTTGCAACATGTCATAAAATATGGAGTGTAGGAACTTCTAGGGAAACAAAGATCACGGGTCGTGGCATGCAACAATTATTCAAATACAACAAGGAGCAGCAGATACCACAAGATCTGGAGTGCTCTGAAGCATCTGGAATTCAATCCTGCAAATACAATGCCTGAGCTCCTTTTTACATGGAATTTAGGGGCCCGATTGACATTTTATTTAAACAGCCATTTGAGCTACTTCCACTCAGCAACTTCAAGCTTACTAAAAGGAGGCACAAAAATAATGCAGCTGAACAAAAAGAAAACCTCATCTGATTTTTATTACTTATGAAAAATTATTTTCTGTTACTTTCTTTGCTTTAATGCTAATCATAAACATGTATATATATGTTCAGAACAGGCTTGCATTGCTTTGTTCCAGCTACTTGTTTCCATCAATCCCCGGGAACTAACACAATAATAATACGCTGTCCAAAATGATTTATGATCTCACTCTGCTTATGCAAATGCCTAACTTTCAAATGTGAATCAAACTACTGTGGCAATGTGTCAAACAACTTGCAAAGTATTTAAACAGCTGACTACACCTGTTTCCACTTTATAAATGCTTTCAAGTTTGGGCTGCTTTGATTCAAAGCAATATGTTGAGCTTCGAGCATTGCTATTCAATATGAAAATTAAAGTTGCCTTCTCCTGGGTACAACAACGTGCTGAGGTCTAAGAGCACACAGGGCTATTACAATGCTGAGGCTCCACTGTCTCAGCCTCTCTGGGTGGTTCTGGGCAGAGCCAGAGCCTGCTAAACTGCTGTGCAGTTTCTGTGCACGAGCACCCTCCTGCATGTGTGCAAAATTAGCACCAGGATGGGATGGACCTCTTGGCCTGGTTTGCCAGGCAGTGAGCTTGGAATTTTACAGCACAAAGTGGCAGTGAGGGGTAAGTCTCAGTCCCCACTTGAGCTGAATCCCATCACTTTGATAACTAATTTGATAATTGAAGCCAATGCCCAGCACAGGTACCCATGAGTTGTTACAGTAGATGAGAGAGGGAAGGGGTGAAAGCAGATGCTGAGCACTCAAAGCACTGCATGGCCTTGATCCTGCTGCATCCCTCACTCCCTGAATTGTCAGGGGCTTCTCCCTGGTGCAGGGAAGGGACAGAACCCACACAGACAGTGCCATGCAGGCGAGTGCCCCAGCTGACCCCACAAACCACCCACTTGAAGGCTGAAGCTTAGAAAACAGCCATGCAAATCTCCACAACTGCATCCTCTCAGAAGAGGAAATGAGGTAAATCTCATGCTGCAAATAACCTTAGGCTCAGGTTTAATGGCCAGACATAAACAGGAGGGATTTATCCCTGCCCTAGGAGGTCCTCTGTGCCCCCCCACGCTGCAGGCAAGGAGGGTGTGGTTTCCAAAGCCAACTCCAGTCATGCTTAATCCCAAAGATGTGAGCAGAGCTAGGAAAATGCCTTTTAATTATCCAGGTCATGGCAGCTGCTTTGTCACCCCTCACCTTGGCTAACAATGCTTCCATGCCCAACGTTATTTGAAAGCCCCCCTCTTTCTGGTGGGCAAAGATTAGAATAAAACTTTTTGAAAATATTATAATTTCAGCTTTCATGCTCAAATGTAGTCCAAAATATTCAGAGAAAGGCAAGAAAATAAGTATCAACTTTTTCCAGGACATGAAATAATCTACTGTTTAAATACCATTTATGATTTTGAAATACCTGTCTGGCCTGTGCTGGGGCTAGTTGGGCCAGCTATGGAAGCTTTCATCAGTTGTTTTCCAGAAAGGCTGGGCTAAATGAATATATTTCTCTTGAAGAACAACCAGAGCTGTAACTGAGTTCTATATTTTACAATAATAAATTGTAATTGCCTTTTTAATTAGAAAAACACCTTCCTTGAGACAGGTTAAGCACAGCAAGAACTTTGAAGAGGGTGGAAAGTACCACAAGACAATCTGATGTAAGAGATAAAAATATACAATATGGATAAAAACTCTATTTTGATTCATATTTAGTAATTTCAAGTTTTCCTGGATTATTATGTTGTTGCTTCTTTTTTTGGTAACACCTGGGCTATTGTTTGGACAAAGCAGGTACCTTGCCTTTGGTGGATGAGCTTATTGTACTACATTACATGAGGTAGTGAAAAAAGAACATAAAAAACAAGATAAAACTCTGGTGGGAACTAGAGAGGCCCAGCGAAGTTTGAAATCATTAATTTCACCTTTTTTCCTGTTGGGCTTGGTCTACAAAGCAGAGCCAGAGTAGCAGATCTCCTCCAGAGCAGGGAAGGGAGCTCAGCACCACCAACCCTCCCCAGCCCGGCCAGCAAAGCCCAGCCCAGATTTTGTGTAAGGGAGGGGAGTGACAAATCCAAACGTCTGACTGGAGCAGCTTTGGCAGGACAAATGGATGTAATCCTCCCCAGCTCATTTCTTGGAGGCTGCCTCCAGGGCTCCAGTGGTTCCAAGAGAAACATTTGATCCAAGGGCAAAGGATTTCCACCTAAAGAGCCGGGGCAAACACACAGGCACTCATTTCTCCATAGTGATTTGGGATTTTGTCTCGTGGCCTGCTGGTGAGCCCCGTGGCTCTGGATGACCTCACTCCCCTCTCACTCACTCTTGGGTGAAACTCTCCCTCCTTACACAAAACCTTCATCCTGCACTGGTTTTTAAGAGCCTCAAGGAGTGAAAATGATCCCTGAGTAATCCCACCCCTCTGGAATACCAAGCACAGCGTTCCGTGCAGCAGTTTCTGCTCACAGTCCATAAACTCACAATTGAATTAGGAGTTGCTCCCCTTCCCCTGTTCTCTCAGGGGTCACCCAAACATGGTCTAAATACTCCAAAAAATATACATTTCACCTCTGCTTATTCATCACCAGGGTGATTTTTTTTTTTTTAGTGTTGTATGGGGACTCCTTTGCTTCCAGCCCTGCTTCGGAAAACTGAGGTGAGCCCTGGTGAGGACACAGCACTGACAAAAAAAGATTCTATCAACCCTGTATGTGAATAAAAACTTCATCTCTCTGCTCACATAATGAACAGATGGCAAAACTGGTTCTTATTTAAGTGATGTAACAGAGAAAATTATGTTCTAAAGCCTCCCTGTTTCCATCTCTGATTTAACAACTGTCCATTATGATGGACATAAAAATGAGCGAAATAAATATTTGTAATCCTTATTTTATCACAATTTATTTGCAGAGTTCAAAGAGTAGAAAAAGGAAAAAAAATAATGGATGTGATATAGCCTTGAATTGATCATCAAATCCAGAGACAGTCCAAGACTTCTAACAAGGGATATATTATATATATTATTATAGATTAATATACTTTCTAAGGAGGAGAAGTTAATTCTTTCCTAAAGCTGGAATTTGGATGGCTTTAGCCTTTATCACAAGACAATTTGAATTGTAAACCAGGAGTATTTTTTCCATGGCATTACAAATATCTGCCCATCATCCTTCTTTTCTTATTCATAGTGAAACCTAAGCAGCTGTGATTAGTGGAAGGAATAGTGTTCACCAATATATCGAATTAATTGCTTTTACCTACATTGTTCTCCACAAGTTTGTGGCTAATTTGCTGCTGAATCCTGCACCACCTGCTCCCTCTTGTACCTAATTTTCCGTCTTGCACCTAATTTTCCCTCTTGCATGGCTGGCAAGGTGCAAAACAAAAGGGAATCAGAGCCTGGGATTTTGCTTGAGAGTTTTTAAGCATGTTCTAACAGCTCTAGGTGGGCATGGAGCTGTGTTATTGCAGAGATCTCCCCAAAGCTAACAGAAATATCTGTTATAAAGTGAATTTACTTCAGCCCCTGGCTTTGCTCTAAATCAAACCTTAACAACCCTTTCTTATAAATCACTTACTACAGGCAGCTGGAAGAAATGCAGAATGGCAAATTAATTTCTTGTTAAACAAGGAATCCCCACAAAATGCTTTGAAAAGTCCCTCCATCTTGCCCAAGCCTGTATGTGTGGGTTCATATTTTAGGTATAAATCACACATTCACACACCACAAATACACCCACTTGATAGTTCCTTTCAGGTTCAAAAGGCTGGTTGTCAGTTGTTTAAAAACTCTCTCCTCCATACTTCTGTGGAAGAAAAAAGGTTTACAGACACTTGTCAAAACTGATTAGAACTGAATGGGAACATTTTAATTCTTTGGGTTGGATAGGAGCATCCCCTTCTGTGTAGGAGTCAATGTTGAATTCAGGGAATGATATCCACCCACCTGCTGTCAGTGCTTAGTTTCCTCTGCTGCATCCTCATCTTACTGTGGAGAAGTGACTGAACACAGAAGTTATTCACCAATTGCTCACTATTCAGTGAATTAACTCAATTAAGTTATTAAACAGCCCACGTAACCAGCAATTTCATAGCACATTGAAAGCCATTCAAGTTAAGCCTCAAAATCAAAGCATGCCCTGGTATTTTCAAATAATAATATCCTATTTATTGACCATTTCTTAGAGACTTCCCTATTTGCATTATGTAGCTTTTGCTAAACACGTAGAACATAAACCTCAGTGACACCTCATGCATTCTCAATATATGCAGTACAAAAACACTGTATTTGACTCAAGTAACTGTGAAACTGTCCCACCTGGCAGCATGCAGCATCCCTCTTACTTAGCATTTACAGACAAACTATTTAAAGAACAAAGAAAAATTAACATTGAAAATAAAATAATATAAAGTGTGAAATAAAACTTAAACTGAAATACGAGCCTGTGTACAAGGAGGTTTCTGCATTTACTCCTCAATTTGATTTTTTTTTTTGGTTTGGTTAGTTTATTTTTTGTTTATTTGGGGGGAGTTTTTCATGATTGCTTATTTGAAACATTCACACAAAAGCTGTCAGGAATACAAGAAATCCACACCTGACCAAATGTCACTTAAACCCTGGGCAATGGTCAAACCCATTTCCACTTGTTTCTTTCAAGGGCACCACCACGCTCTTGGCAACTCAATATTTTTAGATGCTACTGGGAAGTGTTCCAGCATCCCACTGTCTGAAGCAAAACCTGCAGTGCCTCAAGAAAAGAAAAGGAAGGAAAACCACCCTCCAAGTAGAGCTAAGCAGGTGTGCTGCTCTTGCAGAACAATTTTTCTTGTATGGCATTAACTCCCTTGGGAGTGGGGGCTGATGGCAGGAATGACAGTAGGGCTGATCATGGCAACATTATTTTCTGTTCCAGAGCCCAGATTTGGATTTTTGGGGAGGATTGCTAAGCACAGAGGGAAGTGGGAGTGAAATGGGGTTCCTGGAGAAGGCACTGCAGCATCTGACACACAAGGAGGGTTTGGGACAGCTGGGGCCATGAGCTCTGAAAAGACTCGGGGGGATCTTGTCGGGGTGAATAAATCTCTGACAAAAGGGTGCAAATAAAAAGGAGCTGGGCTTTTCTCCGTGGTAGCCAGTGAAGCTCCAATCCTACAGTTCTGTGCTTTTTGCTCAGGGACCTTCTGCCTCCAGCTGCCCCTTGCACTTTTTGCCTGCCCTTGGCAGATCGTTTTGCTGCCAGGCACAGAGCTGTGCCACTTTGCATGATGTTCCTGTTGTATCTGACAAATCTAGGGCTCCCCATCAAGTCACATGTGCTTGGCTTTGCAGCACTGAAATTCCAATAAACCACACCGAGTCTTCCTGAGCGGGGTTACGCTCAAATACCCAGGCACATCTGTTGCTCCTTTCTGTTGTTCTTTTCCAATTCTCTGCTTATTGAAGTGAAAGATAAATAGAGCCCTGGATATCCTTTTTAAGACATCACAAATTATGTACAGCCAGTTTTTATGAGTGGTAAAACAAACCAGGGTTGTCGTAGTATTGTCAAAATTAGGAAGATTATTTTCAGAGATGTTATAACTATCTCATTCTGGCAGAGAATAAAACTGCTTCCTCAGCATTTACTGGAGAAAAAAAAAATCTGTTTTCAATGGAGCCACAGCTTCACATGTCTAATTCATATAGCCTGAGCAACAGCACAGAAGATAGACTTCTTTTTTTAAAATAATAATCATAATAGTAAAGGCTTTGTTTTAAGAACTGGCCATGGACCAAACCATATCAAGTTCAAAGTTGTGGAAAATATCATGAACACACAAAATCCAGACACAGTACATCTTTCACTGATTTGAGATTTAAATTTTGTCTTGTACATTTAGGAAATGTAGAAATAAGCTCAGATAATAAGGAAGAACAGAAATTTCCTAAGATTTAACCAACAGGTTGAGCCTTTCCTAATTAGTATCATCCCTTTGCACATCATTTGGATATTCCATAAGGGACACAATTAGGTCTGATGTGCTGCATGATTTTTCCATTACTTGAGCCTTTCTCACAGCTCAGCAAATCACTCTTTTTACCCAGAGCTGTGTATGTAACACTAAAGCTCTTTCACACAGAGTTGTGAGCCTTAAGAGCTGTGTACCAAACCCTGATGTTTGAAATATCCCATCCCACTGGAAAATAACACATCCTTTCCTCCAGAGCTGCTCTTGGCTGGGATGGAGATGCAGCTCTGAGCAGAAAATCTACTCCTGGTGTAGGATCTCAGGCAACAACTAACTGTGGACAAGCCATGTGTTTACACACTTCATTGCATCAAAAAACAAAGCACATTTTCACTTAGAGAAAACTTACATAAAGCCAAAGCAATCTTGAGCCCCACCAGAGGATTTTCAAGGAAATTTAGCACAAGTGGTGTGTGCCATGCATCCAGTTTTGGCTAAAAACTTCAGCACTGCCCCAAAGAGGCTTCAGAAGCTTCGTACCTCGAGGGACACCCTGGCTAAAAATGGATGTACCAAAGGAGTGTCCTTATGACAGATGTCCACAGCCTTGACCTACTCTTCTGTACTTGCTCAACTCCTCTCCTATACTATGAATTTCTGCTGTTAAGGCCCCTGAACCTTGTTCTTGACAAACCCTGGGAAGCAATCTCCTCCTTGGTAGGCAGTAGAAAAAGCAGGTGGCGGTTGTGAGCAGAGGATGAAAGAAATCCAGAAGAGAAAGCTGCTTGGGAAGTAACGAGCACAAGTGCTAATTTATATTTTAATGATTAAAGAGAGATTAAAGCCAACAGCATCATGATTTTAACTCTGCAGCTGGTGGATTTCTTTGTTTTCCGGTCAATGAAGCTGAATTATGAGACTGAGGGAACTTCAAAAGTGTTAAAAGATGTCATAATAATAAAGGGAGGTCTATAATTATGGAGAGATTATTGCATATAATACGTAAGTGGATTGCACTTAAGCAGCCTCATCAAACCAATTTCCAGGGAAACTCATTGATGCCACAGATGAGGACTTCAGGTGGGAGGATAAGCTGGAGGAATGGATGAACACTTAAGGAACAAAGTCCTCGTTTTCATGCTAATGTCCCTGCTCAGCCCAGAGGATGGGGAGAGAGAGTCTTTGTAGAACATTGTGACAGGAATGCAGCAGTGCAGGGGAGGAGGAACCTCCTCTGCTGTGGTGATGAACTGCTTCAAACCAGCACAAAGTTGCTCACGAGACAGCAGCAGCTGTAAGCCTTGTGCAATCCCAGCACATTTCATTATTTCTGCAAGATAAAATAAGTCAGTATCTGTCTGGTATAACCAGAGTGACAGAGATTCACCAGGGAGAGGGATATTTTGATGTTTCTGTCTTTTCATCCTTCTCTGGTTAGACAGGAAGAGCAAGTTATACTCTCACAGGATCACTCAAAAAGACTTGTCCTCCCTTGTGCAGAATGGCTACTCGAGCTCCCTATAACATTTAAAAGTGTTATTTAAGTTTATGTGTTATGGAAGGATATGAAAGAAACCTTCTCCCAAGCATCCCTCCAGTTCTGTTTTGGACATTCTTCATGGAGCTGAATCGTGGTACCAAGCCTTCAGTTAAAACAGAGATGAGTTGGTTATTTAATCATGGTTAAATCATGACCAATCAGGCTCTGAGCCACATGTGGGGCTGTGCAAGTTTTTGTACATTTGTACCATTTTGTACATCTTTCTGAGGGTACAGGCCTCAACCCCACTCAGAAACAAAGCTACACAATGTCCATCACCACCACTTTGGTTTTCCCTGACTCAAGCAGTATTTGACCTGGAGTTATGCCCATTCTTGTAAAAAAATCTAAGCCAAATTAGGTAAATCCTGCTGTTAATGTCTGTCAAAAGATTGGTTAAATACATACTCTGCTTTGTGGGGGAAAGTGACTCCTGTTTTGTACATGGAGCAGCACATGTTCCTTCCCATGAGGAAACATTAGTTTACCTTTCTGTTCTCTACACGAGAGAGCTAATTTACCTCCCTGTCTAAGTTTCAGATTTTTCTTCATTTTCTTACACAAAATAATGCTGATTGTTCTCTTGAGAAAGGTTACAGAAGTTCAGCTTCAACAAGGGACCAAATTCTCAGCTGCCATCAGCTGATGTTACACCAAGGTCAGGAGAAGAGCAGAGATTTACAGCACCATAACAATTCAGAAATAGGACTCGATCCCATCCATCAGTGTTTCCCATCTTGCATCATCATTTGACACTCATTTCTGGAGACAAAATACAAAGATGAATTGAGCCCTCTGGGTTTTTTAGCTACTAAAAGTTGCACTACTTAACAATGTAATTCATCTTTTCTGGGGGGTTGTTTTTGCAATCTAAAAGAGGAGTTGTCATAACATCAATATCTGCTGCTATTTTTCCTTCCTGTTCTGCCCTTTGTGCATATTTGCCAGTTAACACTTAATGTTAATTCCTCTCATTATTTTCCTTCATGTTTTTGTTAGTTTTCTGCCTGAACTTAAGCTTTAAACAGATAGCTGTATTGAGACAGTCAGTTTAGTGGGGTAAAAGATGTTTTTTGCAGTTTTTTAGTGAGAATTTGAAAACCACAGAGCGAAGTAACCATATGGTGTCTAGAACCATACCAACAGATCTGACTGTTGACAAGTGGTTCTTAAAAACCAGCAAGATAATCTCAACACCAGGAATTCCAAGTATCATCACATTAATTGAAATATCTGCACACCTGGTTTTGCATCAAAGGCCCTAAGAAATTGCTGGTTTCAAACATTGGACATAAGGGAGGAGCAGAAGGCAATACACAAAACTGTTGCAGTCCCAAACAATTTTTTCAGCCTTTGCATCCAGTGATAACTGATCAGGCAGGCAGAATGAGAAATGAACACTAAAGACATAAGTTTAAAATTATTTTTGCCACCTTTTGTTTTCTAGACCAACTTTGAAGCCTTGTTTCCCCCTGTCCTTTCTAGCTGTCACTCTTCAGAGGCTGATTCTAGATTTCACTCAGAGGAAGAAAATCATCTAAGCCCAACTTCATCGAGTAACAACTCTGAAGAGCAAGTTCTTTTGTGTATTACCAGATATATCCTGTTTATGCTGAGGCTCACAAATAAACCCCTCTCTCAGCAAAATTTACACAAGTTTTCCCTTTTCCTTATGCTAACACGTCTGTTAAACTTGCAGTAACGCTGATCACACACACAGAATTAAACCCATGCTTAACTACTTGCAGCAGCTGGGCCTTAGAGCCAAACTTCCACCTAAAGTTTATTTCAGCATCTCTGTTCCTTCCTCATTTTTGGCAGCCTACAGGTAGATGAAGATTTGTATCTAATTACAAAAATTTTTTGCAGCTACTCTGACTTTCCTTGTAGGAAAGTTATATTATTTTTATTTTGGGATGGTAAAACACCTCAGCTACCAGGTGCTTCCATATATTTATCAAAAGCTGATCTTGACTGAAGCATGGAGAGAAATCTGCAGTGTCTCACTTGACACAGGCTCTGGCACATCTCCAATCAAAGCTCTCTGTAACACCAGCTTAATCAGTCAGGCTCCAGCCTTGGAGAACAACTCATTAAAAAGAGGCAGGGAAGAAAAGGCAGCTCAGTCCTGTTTTCAGTGGCACAGAAATAAAGCTGCCTTGTCATGGCAAATTCCGTGTAACCGGGACAATGGTTTAAAGCCTGACATGGATCTAGGAACTTGGTACCTCAGGGCACAGAGGAGGGAAAAGCCATTTAATCACTGACACTGGCTCTCCAAGAGCTGGTGCCAAGCTGGTGCCAGCAGCTGAGCCCCACTGGGCGACCCCGAGTCAAAGAGAAGGAGCTCTGCACTCAGAGGGAGCATGGTGGGCTGGCAGTGAATCTGGTTTGAGGGAAAACCAGGAAGAAAAAAACAGATTTAATCTGCATTCACTGAAAAAATAGTCATTCTTGAGCCATTCTCTCCCCGCCCTTTGGTTACAAACATTTCTGTGTTTAGAAAAAGAAAAAGGAAGTGAGTTCCTGTTTTGAATAACAGCTTTCCAAGGGAAGTTCTGCGCAGAACATCCATTTTGGGAGGTGACTTTACATTATAGTAAATTAATTACTAGATTTAATGAATGCATTTAATTATTTGAATGCACAGTATCTTCACTTTTTTCCCCTTTGGTCACCATGAAAGCTTGGATGGGAGAAGTTAATTTTTCCATTTAAACCTTTGATCATGCCACAAACATGGAACAGAAGTCCCAGATAGCTGCCCTGTCAGAGGATGCATAAAAACAAATAAATCACCCAGTCACAATCACCTGAATTTCTCATGAAATTTCCCATTTTGAAATTTATAACAGCTCAGCTTTCCTTTCAAATACACCTTCCAGTTGGCTCTCTCCCTTGGAGAAGAGCACGATAGGATGCCAGATCTTTTTGAAAAGCCATTTCAGCAGACTATTTTCATTAGACACCATGCTGGATTGCTTAAATGTCCAGTCAGATCTCAGTCTGCCCTAAGCCCCACACGACACTGGTTTGCTCCCTGACATCTCTGAGGTTTCCAGCAACAAAACACAGGATGCTGCAGGTCTGGGAGAAAGTGACAGCTCAAGGATTAACCTGCTTGTTGATATTCGTGTTCCAGCACATCCCCTGGCAAACAGAACACTCCAGGAGTCAAAAAAAAAAAAAAAA
>VWZP01009615.1:2944663-2968290 GCA_013396995.1 Dicaeum eximium
AAAAAAAAAAAAAAAGAATAGAGATTATTTTGATATGAACTACATGTGTCTGGAAGACTAATCCGAAATTAATTAGATCTGGGCTGCATAATATTCACTTGGATTTGTAAACATGGTGACAGGGGTATGGGGATTATGCAGATAGAGAACAGATAAGGTAACTAATTTGTTGATGATGCTTTAATAATGTCACAAATGTACTCCTTTGCCTTAATAATTGTGAAAAATAAGGAATATTTTGCTGTAAATTAGTGTGTGTAGACAGCATTTCATTAAAAATGAAGATGTTTTATTAGCAGAAATGAGATAGAGATAGAAATGGTTTTAGAAATCATTATTTAAATAACATTTAAATGAATATTTCCATTTGGTATCACAGTCACCAGTTCAGAGCAGTACAAGGAATGTTTTTTAAAAAGGCACCTTTGTTAGCTGGGAACAGAAACTGAGTTATTTTGAAATAATTATTATTCCCTACCTTTCTTTAACCATAAGGAAAACTTTCATGTGCCGCAGGCTGGGACTGCCCTATTGATTTCAGCAGTGGTACAAGAGTAATTTAATTTTTAAGCAGCTTCTCCCCTCAATCAACTGAGCATCAGCCTTTGTGTGCCAGTAAGAAAAAACCCAGTGGTGTTTAATAATGGAAAAAAAAGGCAAAACAAAACAAAACACTAAAACCTTGCAAACCCCCAGCCAAACACTTGAAGTTACAAAAATACCAGGGCAGCTGATGATAGTGTCCAGAGAAACAGACAGATTATATTCCCTAATTTCATCTGGCCTAGGAGGGGTGTTGGGGAAAAAAAAAAGCCCTCCTCAGGATTCACCTGAGGGATTGAAACAGATCCTGATGGATTCCCAGCCTGCCTGACACAAAGCATTGATCAGTTCAGGGGGGTGGCACGGAAATAAGTGCAGCAGGTATGAAAATGGAAACTGTGAGCACCCACAAATTTGTTAACAAAAGTGCTTTTTGCAGACTGAGGGCTTTTATTCAGTTGTTAAATTTCCCATCCTCCCAGCCCCCTGCTCCCCATCAACATGACCCAAGCAAGATAACAATCTCCACTTGTGCTGTGAGCATGTCACAAACAGACCATTCCTCATTTTCCTTTTACAAATGGATTAGAGCTGTGACCATCCGTAACCCATCCCAAACTGTGTTCTGAGCAAAGCCTTCTCTCATTAAAACCATCTCAGAACTTATCCTGTTGCATATTTATATTAAAAAGCTCAGCCATTATACATTCACAATTTCCAAATGAAACCGTAATACAAATATTTCAAAGAGGACTGACTGCAAGCAAGTTCAGAGAAGTGCACACTTGCCAAAATGTCAGGCAATGCCCCCAAAAGCTGAGAGAAGATGAGAGAGAGAATAATGCTTGCTTAATGAATAAAACCTTTGGGACAGGTTTTGTGCTGTGTCTGTACAATCCCAGTGCCCCTGTGACCTGCTTTCCTCAGCACTATTGCAATAAACCAGTGTGTCACATCAGGGGAGCTGCATCAGGAGAAGGAGCAGAGATGTGGAAGGGCTTCCTCCTTGCCCCCCACCAGAGAGCAAAATTAATTCTGTAAACATTTTGGGCACCTGACCACGGTGCCCCCACAGAATTTGCTTTTGGGAAGGTGTGTCCCTCACACTTCAGGCCTCCCTACCTTTGTAACCAGCCAGCTGGCCCCTGAAATACCTGCCTCAGGCTCCAGGCAGAAGCTCTACAAAGTGTGCTTAAAGCAGAATACTCACAGAAATAAACAGAAAAGAAAACCAAACATTTTCTTTTTTAACAATGCTGCAATATTTAACAGTGCTGAGAGCAATCCAAGGGGGATTGTGCAGTGCCTGAACAGAGGGTTAACATTAAAAGGGTGTTTGCAGAGGAGAAGAAACAACAGGGGTGTAGTAGGACCTACTGTGTTATACACAAGCTAAAAGAGAACCAAAAAAAAAAAAAACAAAGTGCTAGTCAGAATTTCTTTTTAAAAGAATATTTTTCACTAACGTTTCACTCCCAAGAAGCCAGCAGATATCAACTCCTAACTTTGCCTGCAGCCCACATGAATTGTTTTCCCCCAAAGATGCTTCCCTCAGTGTGGAACTGAACACAAACAATGGTAGGAAGTTCTGACAATGACATGTTAAGAACAGCAGCTTGGATTTGTGCAGTTACTCCCTACAGATGTGCTGGAGCAAAATTAATCCAGCAGGTATCTCCAAATATCCACACAGTTAGGAATAAAACTTAAAAATTCAGAACCACAAAGCTCATCAGAAAAATCAAAACTTTGGGGAGCAAGATATGCTCAGAGTAATTAAAAATATTTTGCCTCCTTGGCCTAGAAAAATGCCAGATCAGTCACAAGCAAGGCAAAAGCACTAAGTGATGTGATGGGGATTCAGTGTCACATATCTTCACTTAAAAAACAGCCCCAAATGGAGAGCTGGGGTTCTGCTCTGAAAGTCTGGACTTGCTGTGGGAAATATACAATTCCTTGTTGCAAAGACTTTTACAGCAGCTTAACTGGAAAGCTCCAAACTTTCTGTGAATAAAACAAGCAGTAGGGAATAAGTTTTTCAAAGGGGGTAAGCCCTGAGAGTAGGCAGCACAAACAGCTTAGAATGAGGAGGAATCAGATTTTCCTTGATATCTGGTATTAGGGGAGATGCACTTCACTGGGCCTTTTGCTTTGTCTTTGAAGCAACAAGGCTGAAAAAAAAAAAAACCACAACAAAACAACCAAAACCAAAAATCCCAGTCCTGTAGCCTTTGGGCTCTGCTTTGGATCCTGGAAACTCCTCACAAGGAGGAGAACACGGAGGAATCTCACTGCAAGGAAGGAGGAATCTCACTGCAAGGACTCAAACCTCTGGTCCCCTTTGAGGCAGTTGCTGTGGGCTGAGCAGATCTCACACCCACCAACCTCAAACCAGACACCAAATAAAGCCTTACTGACACAAGACAGGCACTGCTTAGGCTTGGGCTGAAGTACTTGTTTCGAACACCAAAATGCTGCTTTAGGGTAAAAAAAGGCATTTTCCTGGACCACCCAGGAAGTTTCCATCTCCTCTTGTCTGCGTGTGCTCCCCAGGCTGAGTTGTTCACCTCCACATGCAGGGTGTGAATCCAGGTTCTCTCACTCTGGAGCTGTGTTTCTGAGGCTGCAATATGTAATATAACTATGACACAAAAACAGTCTGAACAAAGGGGATAGGATTTTTCTCTCTCTCTTTTGTTTTTTTAGCCGAAATCAGCTCGAGAGTCCCATGGAGAGCTGTGCCAGCACTCTCTAAGAGAAGGGAGAGAGCCAGAGCTGAACACATTTTATCTGAGAGCCCAGCATTATTCTGATTTAAGGAACCCCCACGTTTTCCTCCAGACTGTCTAGACTGCAGAGGTTATTTCTCTGTGTCTGCTCCACACAGAGCCAACTCTGCAGCTATTACACTGCAAACATTTCTGAGCTAGCTTTAACCCAGGCAGATGGGAAATAAACACCACATAAGCTTAGTGCAGCTGCCTGACTACAAGGAACAAAGCCCTCACTTCCCAGCTCCATCAAAAACTTGTATTTCCTGAGCATCACTGTCCTAAACATGCAACACTCACACCAATGAACAGGAACACAGAGATACTTTGGAGACCCAAATCAGTTCCTCTCTGCAAAACATGAGTTTCAGAAAGTACAATCAATAACGTGCCAACAACAGTCATGCCTAGAATTTATACAAATTATGCCAAATATTATCAGTTGCCACAGTATCACAGTGTTCATCCATTTATGTGGAGCATGTGAATGACCTGACTGAGCAAATTTGGAGATTTTATTTTGGAAAGTCATGTAAACTTAATGAGGGACATAGAAAGTGATCTGTAACAGCATTTGGCACATGGCAATACACAAAGATTAAACAGAACAAAAAAAACCCCACGCGGATTAGAAAGTGATCAAGTAACAGAAACTATCCAGCTGAAAACTTGCAAGTTTAAATGGGATACAGAATCTCGAGTCCATATGGAAGGCGTGTCAGTGATTAGAGGTGAAGATTTAATACTGGAAAACAGTTTGCAGGCAGCTGTTTTAATATATAAAATTTGCACTAAATGGCAACTTCCCTGAGGTGGTTAAACTAGACCTACCAAAAGAGAACACTTTACTTTTGCTTTATCATTTTCTAGTCCAATAGAATCATTACAGCTAAACATACTAATGATTAATGCTAAAAAGACTAATGAATTATTTTGGATATGTAAATTGGCCCAAAGGGTTGTTTATCCAATACCACCCTTTCTCCTCAGTCACAGATTTTGACACAGAAATTTTCATTTTCCTTTATAGCACTCATTTTTCTGTCTGTGTAGGGGAATTAACTGATATGAAAATAAATTCATTAATGTTTGGGAAGCACTAATAAATTAATAAACCCCCCTGAACAAACTGCAGACAGAAACTTTTCATCTCCTGAGATACCCAACATGAACACTGGAAAAAGAAAAGAGATATAAACTGTTCCAGCACCAAAAATATTGTATTTACAAGGCAATACCATCAGCATGTTTTAGAAAGGGCAATAAGGATGAAATGCAAAGGAATTTTGGAAAGTTCTGTGGTGTCAAGTCTTGCAAATACACAATGCATTGTTCCTCTTACTGAGTACAGAAAAGCCAGATTATCACAAGGAGTTGGAGAGGCGTAAATTTAAATCACAACCTCAGATCTCAGCAGGTTAATGCAATTCCATTTTACTCCCAAAATACATTTCAGTGTCCTCTGCCATCCATTTTTAAAACCAAACAAAAAATGACCAAGTAAACAAACCCCAAAGGAAACAAATGAAACTCACCCAACTTTATCTAAGAAAAAACCTGCAGATCTACCAGGTGTTATCTTTAAGACCTTCTTAATCACTACAGAAACTTGCTTCATTCCCTGTGATATTTGCATAATCTCAGTTGACAACTATTTCAAGAGTGAAAGATAAAAATAGACTTTATAAATCTCTGTTCAGCCTTCCCCTTGTACAAAAGTTTGCATGTATATATATATATGTACATATAATTAGAGAGAAGGAAAAAATGCAAAATTGTTGGAACAGATGACGTTACTTCATAGAGATGATTTTTCCTGTCCTAATAATATTTTTGACATATCAGAACTTGCTTATTTTGTGTTATCATGCCAAAAAAAGTTAAGTACTTTTAGCAGATGATGAACTTGAGACATCCAGTTATTTTATTGCTACCAATAAAATGCCAGAAGGGAAAAAGTAAGTACAAAAAAAAGCTTCAAATCATCTTTCCTCTACATATTTTGGGGTGCAGATTTTCAGACATTTTCCTGAAGTTAGGCTGAACAGCAAACAAGGCTCAGCAAAGAGAAAAAACCACATGAGATATCACTTACAGTCCTTGCAGGAGCACCAGCACTGATACAGATCCCAGAGGAGCTGCTGCTTGCACAGCATTAATCTCAGTAACTTCTGGTGAATTTGCCCTTATTAAAAGAATTATCTCTGCCTGGGCAGCACCTGAGACTCCAGGGCACAGGTTCAGCACTCAGAGGAGATGCAGAAAACCTGAGCTGAGTTGCTCTCCTCAGCCTAGAGTGGGGCAGGTGTGAACCTCCTTTTTAAGAAGTCATCTTAATCCTCCCAGGGGGAAAAAAAACCAAACCAAACCAAACCAAACCAAACCAAACCAAACCAAACCAAACCAAACCAAAAGTTCTGCTGACATTGCTTCAGCCACTGAGTTATTTGCCTAGAGATTTTTCTCAGACTGAGAAACCCTACTGTAAACACTCTAAAAGGCACAAGATTGTGAGGAACACTTGGGGCTCAGGAGGGTGGTCCTGTTGATGGATTTGAAGGTGACCACCCTGAGGTATCCATCCAAATGTCACTGCCAGTCCCACTGCGGCAGAATAGTTCCCTTTTGCTTTTTTTTCTGGTAATTAATAAGTTATAAACTCATAGATGGCATGTTATTATCATCCTAGACAATTAATACCTAGGTGTTTGTTATTTTTGAACATACTAACATGAAATTTCCAGTGCTGCATCGAGCAAATTTCACTTTGGTTGTTTTTTACTTCTGCTGCAGACACAAAGCAGAGACTGTGAGGAAAGCTCTCTTTGGTGAATTTCTATCCCAAAGGTTATAAATAAACTTGATAACTGCTCTCAATCCATGCTGGCAAATTAAATGTAGTTCTACATCAGTGAAAAAAAAAAAAAAGGTTTGTCTTCCAAGAGCTTATTTGTACTTTCTGTTGCATGTTGCATGGTACTTGAGTTACCAAATAATTAATAATTAATTTTGACTAAAATGAAATCAAACCCATTCTCTCTCCATGTCCAACCATTCATCAAAAGAGTTTTCTTTTACTTAATAACAACTAAAACAGTCAAATATTGTCCATCAGAATACATGTCTGGGAAAATGCTGATATTTTTAAAATCACAGCTTCCTATTAATTTCAAATAGGATTTTTTTTGTTTATGGTTTTTTGGTTTTAAACTTCACCAAAATGTTTGATGTTTGTCTCATCATTAAAAATTAAAAGACAAAATGTTTTCTTTGCTTGAGTACAGTAATTCAAGTTAGCAAAAAAAATATTTTTCAAACTTTTTATTTGTGAAAAATAGGAGGTTTATAAAACCCCATGCAGAAATTGTTCATTTAATGTGAAATCAAAATTTGTAATTTGAATCTGTCTTCAATAACCAATGGTGGGCTCTAATACCAAGATGATAAAACAATAAAAAGAAAAAAATATTTTGTGTTCTATGTGATTGACCAGAAGCTCATAGCCAAGGTCAGGGAAGGGGTTGGGGATTGTTTGTCAAACCCAAGATGTTTGAGTCTTCCCAGCTTAGAGACATTGGGAAAACCCTCTTGACTTCACTAATTAGATCAGCATTCAATGATGGATGGTTCAGTGCCAGGTTAAGGAACTTCCACAGTCAGTACTCACCTTTTGTAGATACCCCAGCAGAGCTAGCAAGGGCATTTCATTTACAAAGTGGAGCTTTTTTTTTTTTTTCTGTGTAGCTGAAAAAAATCCACTCACCCCCATTATGGCTTTGCCCTTTAAATATTAACTGTAGGGGCACAGAACTGGAAGGAATCTACATCCTCATTATGTTATTGAGTCTCTTTCACAAACTACCATAATATTAAAGATAATAATGGTCTTTGCTCTCACTAACACCATGCAGAATTTTAATTTAGCCCTCAGACTCCTATGGATAAAATGAAAACTGATGATTTAAGTGGTTTCTCCTTTTCTTGGCACTTTGACTCATAGCTTCCTAATCCTCTGTTAGCAACCTTAAACATGTATTTTTTCTCTCAGTTGTACATATTCATGCATCACATTTTAGTGGGTTTGGATGTGGCACATTCCTTGCAATTGAAGGGGGAAATCAGGAATTTTCAAGCCAGCTCCTGGGTATGATCCAGGAGAATGATGTGTCTGGTTATCAGTGGGGCCAGGAGCTCCAAGAGAACCTCCCATGCAATTTTTGTGAATTTTTGTTTCTGCTGCCAGAAGTGAGCAGAGTCACACACCTGAGGAAGGAGTGTGAGGTGATGTTTGTGCTGTGGGAGCACCCAGCCCCGAGGCAGCCCTGCAGGGATGCCCCAAATTCCAGGGCAGGGATGCCCCAAATTCCAGGGCAGGGACACGGCTGGAGGACGGGTGCTGGCATAAACCAGGAGAGATAAGCAAGTAATTCACACAATTTTAAGAGTTCAAATAATTACATCCTTTTTTTTATACACTGCTTCCATGGCTGTCATCTTGCAATCTTCTCCTCACTTGATAACTGAAGAGTTTCAGCAATTCCCATTTTATTCCCTTCAGCTCCCCAAAGCCTCCAGGGATTTCTTCTCCCACATATTTTTCTCTCTATATTCAGGCAGACCTTCCAGTATCTCTAATTGCATCTGGAGTTGCAAATGTGGTTTTTATAGAAGCGATGATTACTTAATTTCCCAGCTTTGGCCTGGGTCACAGCTGACCTGGTAGCTCCTTTTAGAAGACCTTTGCTAAGCAGCAAACCAAAAAAAAAATTCAGCACTTGGAGCACCAAGTCTGTGTCTAGGCAAGGCTTTTTTAGAACTGGTGAATTATATAAGTAATATACAACGTGGTGATTGTGGTTAAATTAATCATTTGATGAAAAGAGAAATTTAAATTAAAAATACACCTTACTGGTAGATATACTTAGATTATGAGGTTAGAATATTTTTTCCTACCCTATACAAATCCAAAATGTTACAAAGTTTTCTTGAGGTATAATTTTGTCAAAATAACTTCTATCCAATTGCTTTTTATCTGTTCTGCCTATTTATTGTGTGGAATTCTTTCCTGCAAGAACAAGAGAGAATCCTTCACTTCAAAAATTACAAAGCTGACAAAAGCTTTGATCAAACAACCTGAGAAATATTTTGAATATGATTAAATGGGATAATGTGAGTATAGTTTATCTGTTTGATAGTGTTCCAAACCTGCCAAAAATTTCTCAACATCAATAAGTTCAAAATGACTGAAGATTCTTCAGCTTGAGAAATCTTCTCATGTCAATGGTGCCTGATGCTTTCCCAGGTATTTTAACTCTCAACCCAAGATATTCTTCCCTTTTTTCTAATTTAAAACCACCTTAATGTACCACATATGTAAAACTATATGGATCAATCTATGGCATTATTTTGTTATTTTTGGAATAATATGTGTTTTATTTTTTTGAATAGTGTGGACGGATATGGCTTTTCTGGTTTTATATGAAGTTACAGCATTTTTTGGTGAACAAGGTGCAAGCAATACTTCAAAAACTGATTAAACATCAACTCTTTATCACAGATATCCTTAGGAAAGGAGTGTATATACAACATACACACACACAGAAAGTGGTGCAGAAATTGGGTATAAGACTGGAAACAAAGACAACTTTTCACCTTACATCTAAACTCAGTGTTCTTTTTCATTTTTACCCTTATTATTTACATATTCTGTATTTAAATACTGGTGCTGGTAAAGAAAACATTGCCCTGAGACTCGTGAAACAATATCTAAAGGAGTTTCTCCAGAATCCTCCAGTCTCAACTTTAATGGAGGGTGGTTTTACTGCCTGTGTCTGCTCTGTCTGAGTCTTCAGTGCTGTCTTCTTGAAAATAGTTCCATTTTGTCCTCACACTTCCTGCTGTTTTAGGTGGTTAAATAGGTCTCCTTTTAGAAATGCAGCTAATGCTGCTGCAGGGAGAGCAAAACGGACCAGTCCTATTCACTGTTCATACAGAAAAGGTTTTTTACTTCCTGCTCCTGGAGCCTGGGAGAGATAAAAAGATTTAGTCCCTCAGTATTCAAATGGTAAAAGAACTTGTCTTATCTCGTTCTTGCTTAGCTCGAAGCTGGGCTTCTAAAATCGCTAAAAAACAGGAAAGAAAAAATGAAACCAGGATTACAGCCGGCTCATGGGACTGTGGCAGTGCTGTGTTAGGGGGAAAAGGGACATTTCCATTCTCCCTTTTGTGCTGGTGAATCAAAGGCCCTCTGATTGCTGGTGTCACGTAATACTGATCAGAAAGGAATTAAGTGGCCACTGAGAATGAGCTTCTATCAAAGAGCTGGCAAATTGCAAGATTTAGAAGCCCAGAGGTCAGTGTAAATCTCCATATCAGAGGCAGCAGAACAGAAAGGGGGGGAGCAGAGGTGGGAGGAATCTATTACAGTCAGCTTCATCCCTCACATCCAGATTTCTGTGAAAACAGACATTAATGGTTCCCTCTCACTTTTCAATCATGCTGTGTTCACCCAATTACTTTTGCTTATAAAGACTTCACTTTTTTTTTGTTTGTTTGGTTTTTTTTGTTGGTGTTTTTTTTTGTGGGTTTTTTTTGTTTCTTTGGTTGGTTGGTTGGTTTTGTTCCTAATTCAGTATTTTGATTTTTATCTCACAGAGTCCAGCCTGAGGAGGAGCTGAACCCAGTATAATAAAAGCTACCTCAGCTCCTGCCATCTCTCACTGAAAGATGATCCACAAAAGCCTCCCAGAGCAAGATGTTTGTCATCTCAAGAGTTCACCAGCTATTCACTCTGCTTCAGATTGCTCCACATCAAAGCCTTTCTGAGCCAGGTAGGAAAAGGCTGGCTAAGGGCAGGGCCATGAGAGGCCAGGATTTAGGAGACTGCTCTTGCTAGGTTGTGCTTTTGGGGCTCTGAAGACAGAGCCAGAGGAGCTGCAGTGCAGATCACCTGTGACAGCCAGAGGCACGTACATATCTGACCTCCTCCACCCTTTTTTCCATGTCCAAGCATGCAGGGGAAAAAAATCATTTTGTGTTCACTTGAAATTTTATGTTTTCAACCAGAGAGTTTTGCACACTGTCTAGAATTCCCTCATATTTCAAGTGCTCATAATTATGGGGAAGAACCAGCTAAGTGTGGCTCTGGTCTTAAAATTTTCTCCAGTGGAACTAACTGCTAATGTCAGAAGGAAAATAAGCACTCCCCTGCTAAATCCCCTCTCAGTTACAGACTGTGTTTAATGCTCTTTAAAGAAGCAGAAAAGCAATTCCTCCTACTGCAGAGCAGAGAAGGACCCCCTTTCAAGTCAAATTTTGGGATACTAATTTGTGTTTTGGGTAACTAGGGCTGTTTGCCTCAATGAAATTTCCTTTTCCAAAGAAAGATTAATTTCCTTATTCTCCATTAAACTGAAATCAACAGCTCCCTTATGCTGAAATTTGCATGACAGAGCTCTGTCAGTGGCGAAAGAATCGGGTTTTCAATCTGAGCATCTAAAATTACACACTGTCTGCTCAGATTGCCACGGGGAAGATGACAGGAAATTTTCTGCCAAAACATAAAAGGGAAAAAAATAAGAAAAAAAGAACTTAAAAAATTTTGAAAAGCAAGTGTTAGCTAAGACTGGATGGCCAACAAGCTGAAATTGGCAAACCTAAGTACGAATACCCCTCTTAAGAGGAGGGAATAATTCTATCCCAGGGTGATTGTAGCTCCAGCTTTCTGTTTGGTCAGTGGGGACAGAAGGGACACCACAAACACCTCCAGTTCCTCTCTCAGAGCCTGCCTGGGCATCTCCAGGCTCTTGCTGTGGGTGTCTATTTTGCACGTGTTGCTGAGAAATGCAGGCAGCCGAGCTCGCTCGCCCCCTGCATATGGAGCTTTGTTAAGTGCAGATGGTGCAGCTTAAATTGTTCATAATTAGGACTCATGTCACTGTAACTTGCATGCCTTTCATAATGGGATATAAAGCCCTCCATCTGCTCTGAAGCACACTAATGTAAATAACTCACTGGAGCAGCTATGTTTGTTCTGCTTCTAGTGGAAATAAGGAATGAACACGGCTGCCTCGACAGGGTCTCTTGATCCATTCCCTTCCCTGCTCTTCCCTGACCCACAGCTCTGCACTTGTCCCTTGCCTGCTCCTGGCTCCAGCTTCTATTTCCCTTCAGTTGGTCAGGGAGGACAGAGCTAATCCTCAGGAGGGAAATCTCATTTATAACTGTAATTACAGCCCGCTGGGAGCAGCACAGAGCCAGTGCAGGCTCTTGGCATCTCTCAGAACTGCAGCAAGCACTAAAGGGAAAAGTTTCCCTCTGTAAATTGGAGAAGCACCTGATATCCTCTTTGGGGGTGACATCATTCCCTCTCTTAGGGCGGATGCTTGACCAGACTGTGCTCCTGCATTATGGTTATTCTCACATCATTCCATTAGCTTCAGAGAAGGCAGCTATTACACTAATTCTACTGCACATAGAGTCCTCTTGTAGAACCAGCCACTTGTGGAATGACTAAAAGAAACAGATTTCTTTTACACTGTTGAGGAGTTTCACTTGGCTTGTCTGTGACTGCGCAAAATTCTGCCAGACTGGCTGTGGCCACAATGGGAAAAGTGAGAGATCAGGCACTTTGCTGTGCTCACTGTGATCACTGCACTGGGGGTGGTGTGGGGGCAGAAGAGTGGAGCCCAATACCAATCAATAGAATCTGTGCCTTTACATTTCCAGGATCACCTTTCTAATCTTCAGATCTTCTCAGATCACCTTTCTAATCTTCCTGACTCCAACCAGTCAGGAAAGCCCTGCACAGCTCAAGCTTTGCCCTCATATTTACTTTTTTTTAAACAAATATGACCTTTCCAATATTAAAAGGTCCTAGGAAAAGAAAAAAACAATGTTGTTTTTCTTTTTTTCTTTTTGGTTAGTAAAAGTATCTTGTGGATCACCCCATACATTTTTCTTGCCAGCGTCCCTCACAAGGCGCTATTTTTAAACATTGCATTTCAAAAACACCCAGTGTTTCTGCTGACACAGGGAAAAGCATTTTGGATGCTTTCCTCCTCTCCCAGTATCATTAGCTGGAGGATCAATACCTCCAGCTGTCTCACCAGAGACCCTGGTCAGACCTCACCTTGGCAGAGCAGCCCCACCTGGAACAACATCTGGAGTTAGGGTGGGCTCTGTGGGTGTCTCAGCATCATCTATCACAAACCTGAAAAGCCAAAATCTCTTGATTTTGGACATCTATAACTATAGAAACCCTTTTCCAACTATCACACCACCACAGAGGTGTTCAGAGGTGATGCTGTATCAGTGAATTCCACGGTTTTGCTTTTCTGGCTGTTCTTCAGGTAGTTTTCCTCACGTTCGCCAGAATTTCTTCCCTCCACTTTAACATCTCTGTGTGACAATGTAGTTCTGCATCTGAAAGAAAAATGAAGGGCACAGAGCCCTGTGCAGGTGGGCAATGAGTTAAAGGGGGTAATTCCATCCCTGTGGCAACACCTAAGAGAAAGTCTTCAAAACCTGGCTATTGGAATATCAACTCCACACTGTAAAAATATGCAAATTCACAGTGGAGGTCCTTAAAGAAGACACAAGTTACTGGAAAAATCTGCTATTGTTGCATGGCTGCAGATAAAACCAGAAAAAAGACTGTTGCATAATGTTTTCAAAACTGGGGATTTGAAAATTCCATATAATGACAAACTTCATGCCCCTTGTTTTGTTAGACATTTCAAAAGTTGACAAAAATCTTGCTCACAAGTGATGGTTTGGCCTTAAGGGTAAAATTCTCTCCTTGTAGGAAAACATTCTGCATTTTTTCCTCACAATTTCCTCCATTCCCATTGATCCAAAGCAAGAACATTATGTAAGTTAATAGCCAGGGACTTAAGATCTGCTTCTTACAGGGTTTTAATGCTTCTTTCTGCAGGCAAACATTTCTTTGTCAGTAAAAAAAAAAAAAAAAACACGTTTCCTAAGCTAATTGAACTTCAGAAGAAAATAATTATTCATCTGTCAACGTAACTTAAAATTTAAATTATCACCTTTTAAAATGTCCAAAATTATTTGAAATCAATATTAGAAAAAAATATGCTTGTGTAACATTAGGTCATTTTAAGCACTGCTCCATTTCCATTTTAAGGCTGCTTTCATTCATTTTGATTGGTGCAATGTTTCCATGGACTTGTGGGCTGTAGCTGTTTTAAAAACTGAATTTCATTCATCCACTACAGGAACTTTTAATGTCCAGTCACGTTAACAAGGGGTTGGATTGTTTTGGCACCCAGATAATTGTGTGTTGATCTACTTGTGAGAGACTGAGTAGGAAGTAAGGACACCATTAAAGCAACTAAGGATTTAAAAATAAAATCCCTAACTCTCCAAAGCTTAAAAAAAAAAAACTTACAGATGAAAAAGAGAATTTGCTCACGTATTTAGAAAATCTTTCAGATTCCTCTCTCTGTTTGCAGCAGGTCCTCTCTAAAGCAGAGCTTCTACAGAATGGAAAGAATGAGCTCCATCCATTGGAAAGATACTTAGATACTTTTTCCATGCTGAAAACAAATGAGCAAATAGGAGCTGGGAGCAAATGGCAATGAGGATATAATTTGTTTTCTGGGGTTTCCTTTCTAGACAAATCTAGTGGAGATAAGCAAAGTCCTATCCTTTATTGGCAACGTTGGGATCAGGGCAGAAGCTCTCCCAGGCACAAACAAATTATAGCCCAGTTGTAAAAGTTTAAAATCAGCCACAGGGAACTGGAAGAATCAAAAAATCTCTTTCAGGGTATTAGGGATTTGGATGTGGGGTTTGCACCCTCATGCAGCACCACAGAAAACTAAAATTCTGAGCCTCTTCAGAGTAACCCTTCTGGGGGGGATGATTTTCAGCTTGTTTCATCACAGGTTTCATCAGAAAAAGTTCTGCCCTTGTTTGCCAGAAATTTGAACCTTTGCCCCTTCTTTTACACCCAAACACGGGCTGCAAATGGCAGCCTCCTGCATGTGTGACCTCTAATTCTTTTATTTCTCTTTTTTTTTTTCAACACGACTGTGCCTTCACAAGTACGGGGACCAGAGATGACAAAAAAGCCAAAACACATCACAGACCCCAAAAAAACTCCCAAGAAAAACAAGCCAAGGTTTCACTTTGGGGTTCAGCCTTCCTGAGGAAGGGGCACGGGGGGCCAGGCTGGGCTCTGTGGGTTGGGGTTGAGGCTCGCAGTTCCAAGGGGCTGATGGGGGGTTCTGGACTCTGGCCAGGCTGGAGGAGCCCTGGGGAAGGGGGTCAAGACCCTTTAGTGGCCTCAGGGCCCTGGTGGTTTTGTTGGAATGATGATTTCAGACAGGCAATAACTCAGCTGGCAGGAGGCAATTTTAAACCGTCGGTTGTTCTGACAAGATGCTGCAAACTCATATAATATTTTTAGAGAGAGAAAAAAAAAACCCTCAGACTGCACAGAAGCACTCAACAGCTCTGCTACAGGCCAGAAAGTCTCCTTCTGGCTTGTGCTGGGGCAAGGGCAGGAGAGAAAAATATGTGAAAAACCCTTTACCACCTCCTCTCAGACCTTGCTGCTGCAAACTCCTGCCCTGTCACAGCTTTTTAGGCCTCCAAGCTTTAAAAGGGTACAGTGTGGGGTCTGTTGTAGTGTCTGTGTCATTTGAGAGCTGCTTTGGAATATATGTTCTCTGTGTTATCAGATAAGGGCAAATATATCAACATGATGTTTGCATTTGTGGGATTTTTTTAGTGTATCACGCTGCTTTTAGATAAGGTTAAAAATCATGGCCTGCCTCTATATTTGTAAAGCATTACATGCCTTTGGAAGAATATGGGCTGGATGTAGAATACTTATTCTGAACCACAGGGAAACCTTTTACAGCTTAGTTTCACGTTGAATGATGCTGCTCTGGGTGCTGATTCCTGAAGGGCCTGGTCAGTGGCTTTGAGAGATCTGGCTGGTGGCACTGAGCAATCACCAGCTGCCCTGGGCTTCTCAAGTGATAAGAAAGCTCCAAAAGAGCTCTGGTTTTAGGTTTGACCAGTAATAAGACAAGCCCCAGGGAAGATGGCTCTTTAGAAATCATTAAATTAATCAGGGCATCAAAACACCACCCTATTGTACCTTTTTTTTTTTCCAATTTGCCTGTTTATATGGTATAGTTTAACCACTGCTTTACCAGTCTGCTAGCCCCACCTAGGGAGGCACTTGCTTCTAAACATGAATTATCTCTATGAGCTAAATTACCTGAATTGCCTGAATTACCTACATACTGAAAGGGGCTGTGGTCTAATAATGTGTACTAAAAGTGCATCCTGACATTTTCTTCTTTCTTACTGCACCTCTCCTCCTCAACACCATTTAGAGACACAGCACAGCTACTATCATGTGAAATAAAATACACTTCCATGGTCTGAAAACTGGGTTTCAATAGGGAAAAATCCTATTTCTCTTTTATAAGGTTGCATACAATTTTTGAGACAGGATATTTATTTAATATTTAACTTGAATAGAGTGGATTAAATGATGAAGGCATGATTTAATCCCATTCTAGACAGGGCAAATAACAAACTGCTATCTGAGACAGATACTAAGTTAATACTCTTGTTAGTGCTTTCAGTAAACCTTTTTTCTAAAAGTATGAATTTCAAAAGCTAAAAACTTGTTTTGCCTTTGTAACATTAAAACGTACTGTCAGGAAAGAAACCCTGGCTGAGTAATGCTCCTGGCTGTAAGTCTCAGACTAAAAATTGCATTTTCACAGCACTTCTCATTGATTCCAGTAGATCCTCAAAGCAGTATAAAGTCCAGATTGGCATAACCACTGTAAAAAGCGTCCAGCAGAAACTACTTCTCTCCAAAAGGCTTTGCCTTCACTACTGGTCATCTGACATCTTTAATCCCTTTTTCTTTTGCTTTGTGGCTTTTCTTGACCTGCATTGTTACCTTACATAAAAGCTCTCTGTTCTGTCAGTTTTTCTACATCTCTCCTGGCCTTGTGCCTGCCATGCCTGCTTTAGCTGGATGTTGGGTATATGAAGTCTGATTCAAAACTTGTTTATCCCTTTCGGAAGAAAATAATTTTTTTTGAAGTAGTTGGAAAGCACAATTGGTTCTGACAACATTATTTTGGCAGGACTGGGGCAGAAAACCAAGCAGCACAGAAGACATCCCTCAGACACTTTTTAAAAACCAAAACAAACAGCCCAAGTCAATCATACATTCAAATGAAAGATTCAGCCTAAAAAAATGCTGCGTAGACTTTCTACATAGAAAAAGGTTGAATGGATGCTTGGAACATTCATTAACCCATTGGTTTTCAGGATGTTGAAGCAGAAGGGCTTGACTTTCTTTATGACTCAGCTTTTCAACTTTTGTGAGATGGTAAAAACAGGAAGAGCTGGAAACTTCTCAAACATCAAAGTTTTAACCTATGAAAGGAACTGAATCTGCAAAGGGTGGACTGGCTCTCTTGTTTCATACTCCACTGCTCTTGATTCCTCCTGGTTTTTTGATTCTGTTTAGCATATACAATGTTTGTTGTTCTGCTAAGAGTACTGGGCTGATGAATTGCTCAGGAAGAAATATTCTGAGAGAGTAGGCACCAGTCATTACAACAGGAGGGAAAATTAAGTCCTAATGTCCTGGAGGGAACCTACAGAGAGATGGAAAAGAAAATCACGCAGCAGTGCTGAGCTGTGAGCAGTTACTGCACACTGGGGAGACAACCTCCAGTGAGTGCATCCACCAGCTTCTGGAAAATATTCCCCAGGACAGACACAACCCTGGCTGCAGAGAAGGATGTGCACCTGCAGGAACAGGATATTGTGGTTAAACGTAGGGCAGGAAAAATGTCCGAGGCATGGAAAGCTTAAACTAATCACATGTGATACGAGGAGAGGGAAGGGAGATGGGTGACACAAGGAAGTTGTTTGTAGCCCTGGATCATTTAGTTGGGCTCAGCTGACACATCAGGCAGAAAACCTGTTTGCTACAGCAGGATTTTCAGCGGAGCTGTAAGCTAAGGAAACACTGCAGCCTCACCACTCTCTGCTGTCCTGCTGACACAGGCAACTTTGCAGCCACACAGCCAAGCTAACCACGGGACTGAAGATTCAGCTTAAATTCTGCCTTACCTGACAAGGTGGATAAACATAGAAGCAAGGAGGGTAAGGTGGCAAAAGGGAAAAGGTGACTCTCTCTCTCCTCTGACAATTTAACCACAATTCCAGTTTAGACCAGCTTGGAGTGTGCAGAGAATTGATCTTGGAACGCCAAAGAGGAGAACGATGCCCAGTAATCCTAATTGCCGATAACAAAGAAAGATGATTTTTAATGTCCCCAGAGAAGAAAAGGAGTTTGGGGGATTGTGTTGTTCAGTTAGTCTAGGCCCACCAGTGCAGGGATGAAATGACAAAGCTGAGGACTATTTTTGTCCTGTTCACTTTCACTGAAGTACTTGTTGCTCTGTTGGTCTTTTAATAATCAAGGGCAAAATTCTGTCCCAAGCTTTACTCCAGGCACAAAACGGATCTATAATGACCTTTCCCTCTATCTGTGTCTCTAGAAGACATCTGCTTGGACCTGACAAGAGAAGCATTTCTGCTCTTGCACTTAAAGGGCAGACCAGCCTTTGCTAACGTGGGACAGGCAGCTGCGAGGGGAGCAGGGAGAGCCAGCAGAGTTCCGGCTCGTGTGTCCTGGGTGAGTAATTCAAGCTGAAAGGCCTTTGCATGGAAATTCAAGTACTGCCTGCACTCTATCACCGATTTCACCCTGGCTGCTGCAGGAGAACATGTGTCAGTACTTGAGGAAGCAGTAAGGGCCTGCAGGAAAAGAGGGGCTCCCGCGGTAGGAAGCACGCTCCCTTCTTGGATAACGTGTCAAAGGCAGCTCCCCGCAGCACAGGGCACTGCAGCAGACTTCCTTCTCTCAGGGTACTCATTTTCCTGAAAAAGCCTCATTTCCTCCCCTTTCATAGGCACCTCAGGTGACATCTCTTATCTGTAACACATTCTTCTCTAATGTCAAGCAATATTAAGCCTGACTAGGTTGTAGAGAGGATACCGGTCCTGCATGTTATTTTAATAGCAATTCCATATTCATTAACATTATCTTATATGTCAGGGACCAAGTTATTCCTCAGGGCAAGCAAACCTGGCAGGGTTTAATCAAAAGGCATCTAACAACTATCAAGGACAGAGCATTGGAAAAAATTTTGGGATAGAGGATCTGTTCTTGAAGAAAGTTCAGCTTTCACAGTTCACAAAACATGAAAGCTCCCTGGCTGTTCAGCAGAGAGAGCTTCCAGCCTCCAGTGGAAGTTTTCCAAGGAGGGTCTGCCAAGGAGGCTGCAGAGGCAGCTGTCATCAAAGGATAGTCAGTCAGCTCTCACCTCTGCGAGCTTCCAGAGTCTGGAGACCCAGAGTTTGCTGTCCTCCCACTGAGCTTCTTCAACAGTAAGGAAAGAAATGTCATGGAACACTCAGCTACCAAACATATTCCCTGATTCTCCCCTCATTTCAACCCCACTCCTTTTCCTCTAGTCATTTACCCTTAAAGAAGCTCCCCCTTCACATGATTTGGTTCTGGAAAATCTCTGTGAGTGTTTTTTCTAAGGCTGAAATGGAGTCCCCAGTCTTGCAGCTGCCACAGATGTTTTAAGCAGCATTTTATTGTAAGCAAAATCAATAAGGCAGTTTTGCAGCCTTTCTAGCAGTGAAACAAACAGAATTAGCTTAAATGACAAGCTCGTTAACTGCTGTAGAAGCTTCAATAAATGGGAGCCCTTCCTACTAAAATAAAAACCAGACTAAATTAGACATAACAAAAAAATCAAATGGCCCAATTAAGAACACTGCATCCACAGCACAAGTGGAAGATCAATACCCCTTCAGAGGTGCAGAGAGAGTCAATTGCCCCCATTTGCACATAAAGAATTTGTTCATCCAAGCACCATCTCATAGTAGGATTTTCAGGTGTGATTAACCTTTCATGGTGCTTTTTTGTTATAACTGCAGTCCTCAGTGCTGGGCCTGATGGTGGAGAGCACTCTGTGAGCCTAAATGGAAAAACATTTTTCTTTATGCATTAATATGGCCAACCTTGTTCTCACTCTACCAGAAGAAAGCTTTGTAAGTATGATTTAAACCCAAAATAAACACAAAAGTAATGGTGCTTTTGTGCTAAGCCACCATTTGAAATATAACATGATGCTCTAAGATCACGCAATATTAATCGTGGTCATTATGAAAACAGCTCTTCAGTTTTCCTCCCACTTCTCACTTCTCCATGGCTTTCTATTATGTTGAGGACATTTTTTATATAAAATATTCATTCTCTTTTTTGTTTGTTTGTTTGTTTTTGTGTTATGATTGACACTTCTGAGGTCCAGATCCAAGAATTAAAAAATGAGGAGATGTAGATTTCATGAAGGCAGATACTAAACTCTGGAGGTGTCTGGGATTGTACTTAGCTTTGCAATTCCCTCTGGAAAATCTGACTTTAGAGATCTTTAAATGCTACAGAGCTCTAGGACAGGGGAAAAGACTTCAAGACTCTACACCCTATCTGCAGCCAAGATACACAGGGGAAAAAAATCTCAATATTCATTACAATAGGAGCCTCTCTACCCTCTGTATCATAGAAGGTATTACTGTGAAATACCCTGTCAAGATTTCCAGATAGTTTCAGAAATCACAGGGACATAAAATTCAAGAGTAAGCCTCAGCTTAAAATCTCCCTTCCCTCCTGAGCATCCTAATTCCTCAAGAATTTAATTTAAACACTTGCAGTCTCTTGTTTTTTGGTATTAGCTGTTCCCATACAGACACACCTATTTCTTATGAGGGGACACATGGTCAAAGTCAGGTATTCTTTTGAAATGATTGGAGAATTCAGTGGAAAATTGAATTGTGCCAAAACCAAAACTGTTGAGAAACCGAAAACAGATTCAACATATAGTGTTGGTTGAAAGAAATGGGTGGGAAATATTTCGGAAACACTAAAATATTTCCTTTTTAATTTTGGGAGAGAGGGATGGTATTTAAATAATTTTGAAGGATCACTTCTCATTTAGAAGCTGATTTTCATTGGAAAAACTGAATATAAGAGCAAATTTCTTTGGAGTAAACAGGAAAGTTTTAGGCCAAGCCAAGGTAAAATTATGGATTTTATTTAAGAAAATGTTTTATGTTTAGGTTCTAAGGACATAATAATTTTTTCCTTATTTCTTCAATTTACCAACAACAAAAAGCCCCCCAAACCTCTCCAGCTATGCTTGTTTTACCACAAAGAGTGGTCATTAATTTTCTTTTTTTTTTTGCATGATTAAGGGGCCTACACCCACCCGTCTGTGGATCAGTCAAACACTCTCGTGCCTCAGCAGCACCATCCAGAAAGGAAGTGGAGCTGGCAAACCTGCACCCCTCCAGCTTTCCAAACCTGTGCTCTCCATGAATTCAATGACTTCTTATTACTCTCACATTGATTAATAGATTTTTGCTGGCAATACATCATATTCATTTTCTGCCGTTATTAAAATATTTTTAAAGACTCGGTATCCAAGAGCCCTGCCCAAGGAGGGAGGCACGGAGGGAGGGAATGTGGGAAGCCCACCCTTGCACAAGGCTGTGATTCACAGGTGCCTGTTCAGCACTTTCTCTCTTGGGAAGAAAATCATCCAGCACAGCTGGGGCAAATCCAGGCAAATTCAAAAATCCAAAAATCCAGGCCTTCCCCTCCCTCCTTGCTTGGGGTGGTCACTGGGGGAGCTCAGCAATGGGATCAGCAAACACCTTCTCCAGCCTGAAAGGGAATATAATCTCCTTTTTCTACCACACCTGGTAAAACTTCAGGTGTTGTGTTTCTCCTGCTGCTGTGGTCAGATTTTTCAGGGGAAACATGAAGCACTCAAGTTAGAACCCCTAAAATGCTCTAAGCTACCAGTCAGTGAAACAAACACACAAATGGATTTAAAGGTCCTAAAAAGTGAGATAGATGAAATACCAGCTCTGCACTCTTACTGTGGAAGAAATAAATTTGGCATTTTTCACCAGAAAAGGATGTGGGATAAATAAGGCAGCTGTGGTTTGTTCACCAAGAATTCTCAAACAAGTCTTTTACCTGAGGGAAGATGAAAGGAGGTATCAGCCTTCCTTTTATTCTTCAAGAAGAATCTTCTGATAGTTTTCTGGTGCTGTCTATTTCAATCATTAGCTGTAAAAATTGAAACAGTCATTTTCTCATTGCAGCAATTCAATGTATGGAAAAGAGAGCACAAGGAAGAGAAAGAGGCAAAAATGTCAAGAATTGTCAGAAAATTTGTTTTCCCTCTCAAATGTTTGACCTGGCATAAAAATAGATTAAGTTTTGACTAACCTTTCTTGGGGTTGGCTGGCATGTTTGTTTTTACTGCTGTTGCACGTGGTTAAACTCAGTTGTATGGAATGTGCATTGGTTGTTATCAGGGATGACACAGAAATTCAACACCCAACTCCCCTTAGAAACTGGAACACATTCCCATTCTCTCTGTCCTAAACCCCAATATCATCTCTGCATGCAATTTTGTTATAAAAGAAATTACTCTGCTTAATATTACTTAATTATGGGTTTGCTGACCAGTGGATTTTCAACTCCACACATGTAGTCTTACATGTATTTAAAGTTCACAAACACAAATACGATGAAATAGAAATAAAATTTGGGTTTATATTCATCCTGTTCCTTTCATGAACCCAAGGTTACATTTTCTCATGCAGACATTTCTGTTTTGTTGTGTCCAACACAGGCATAAGTAGCAATATAATTCCTCAATCCTCATAAAACATGAGTTTTTATGTTGGTTTTTGCCTCCAACATTCACTTCAGTTAAACTACAGCTCTTTCACACACATGTTAAGATTTTACTGAGTGTATCTTGTCCTGACTTCTTTGCACACATAAACATCCAAAGAATGTGAAAAAAAAAAACCCAAAACATTATGCACAGATTATCTGCATTAAGTCTGGTTTTAACTGTTGTCCCTTTTTCCCATGTTGATCTCAGCTTTGCCCTGCCCTGTCTGCCACTTGGCTTTTTCTCCTCCTCCAGGCATTTACACTTTATTTCTAGGGACCCTGTGGAATTTCATTCTTAGAGAGGAATAAGTTGAAATAAATACATGTATGTTGAAATAATTTTTTTATATATATATATATAATGCATAAAGAAACTCAATGCAAGGGTATGCTAAACTTTCTTCAGAAAAAAAAAAGTCAGGAAAAGTCACACAGCCCATACCAAACCATTCATTAGCAGCTAATGAAAAGCAATGCCATTGTGTTAATCTGCATTAGAGATGGAGTCTGAGCTGTGAATTCTTGCCAATTTAAACCGCTCCTGTTAACAGCGCGAATAAAAGAATCCATGGACATCTTCCTGACACTAAATCATCCTCAAATCAATACCAGGGCTTTGCTTTAGTCATCTCCAGCAAGGGCTGAGGGAGGCTGGCATTTGTCTGCCGAGTCTGGGGCAGGATAAGAGGCACGGCTTAGATAAAGTGGAACGGAAACTGCTCCAGCTGCCCCCACACGCATTTTTAAAATCCTGACAAGAGTCAGTCTGGGAATGTGAGGATTATGCCAGGCTGGCTGAATGAATGAAAAAGAGCACTGCTTCTGGAGCATATGTTTCCTCTCAGTCTAGAGGTGGTCTCCTGGTGGGGTCTGAATTTCTTTGCCCTTTCTGTTTGGCACGAGCTTGAGGGATCCAAAGGTATTTTTAACACACAACAAGAAAGTGCTTGGGCAAAACGCCTCCCACCCAAGATGACACTCACACTGGGTTTCTCCTAGTGAATTTCCAGACTCGATTTATATTTATATTATTTATATCTATATCTATATTTTGTATATCTATATATTTATATATTTGTATCTTTATATTTATATCCATATATTTATATTTATACTTATACTATTTATATTTATATCTATATCTATATCTATATCTATATTTATATTTATATTTATCAGATGATTTTGCAGTGTTTTTCATTTTAAATTTCTACAGGTCGCAAAATAATTTCAGACACTTCATAAGAAACAAAGGAAATACAGTTACACTGTTACTGGGAGTAACTTAGCTTTCCTTAAGTTATACTTCTTCAAGAAAATGTAGCTTCATTTCTCTATCTTATACATGGCAGGAAAAATTCTGGGCAGAAACAGTCCCAGAAGCTTAAAGACCAAGGGGCTAAAAAAAAAAAAAAAAAAAAAAAAAAAAATTAAAAAAAGGGGAAAATTATAAATTTTTAAAAAAA
>VWZP01009615.1:2968634-2987260 GCA_013396995.1 Dicaeum eximium
AAAAAAAAAAAGAAAATTTACATACAGGGAGAATTGTTAAGTTTTATGAATAGAAATGCAAAAGGAAACAGTGCACACAAATACTTCTATTCAGCTGAAATGCAAACATTTTCATTAATGAAAGCTTCAAAGAAAAAAAATGTATTTCCTTCACAATACCAATTCCTGGTATTTAATATTTCACATTACCTTTTTACCCTACATTAACCTATGTATTTGGTATCAGTTAGCAGAATGTTACATTTCTACAGATTGGCTTTAAACTGAGCCACCACTGAAAATAAATAGAGAAATTATGGCTTAAGATATTACAAAAATCAGCTCAATTTTGTTACTCTCAGTGGAATCACACCAGAGAAACATGAGAATGTCAGTCTGTGCTAAATTTAGTAGGCAAACAAAAAAGAAATCATATCTAACATTCTCAGTTAAGTCTGATTAGAAGTTCAAAAGTTTTATTTCCCTCCTGCCCTCCAAAACTACAAGGTTTTGCTCATATGGTCTTGCTCTACCTCTTTGCTGAAAGATTTCAAAAAATTCCAGGGTTTCCAAGTGTAGGGATGTGGTATAAGGAATTCAGAGACATTTTCTCAGCTTGTGTAAAGACAGAGAGAAATGCTGCAGTCAGTAGATTAAACTGAGATAAAAATCCATATCATACTTGGTGAGGTGGGGTATCCCCAAGATTTTTTTTTCCTGATTTTTGTAATTTTCAGTCTTCAGCCGATGATCCTCAAAAGTGGAATTGGTTGGGAATTGTTTCTGGAGTTACCTCAGAGAACTGGCTGAACATATGAAGAAAACTATGGGTTTTAAGGGTTGCTGATACAAGAAAAATACAAATCTAGAATGAATAAGAGCTGTGGATAGAGAAGGTCCAGCTGCTCATGAAGAAATCTTGAGAAAATGGTGGTGGGCTGGCTGCTGGGACAATTCTCACCCTGGCCCAGAACTTTTTAAGGAAAACTTAAAATCTGACAAGTTTTCCTAATGCTGACTAAACCCTCTGGTAGCCATCCTTCACACTGGCTTTGATTTTACATGTCCCTCAAACTCAAACTGGATTAAAGATTTGGAGAGGGAGAATTTGCCACAGCATTTGGGAAAAAAGAAAAATTATCTCTCATTGTCATTCCTTTTCCCCCCAGTCTCTAATTTTGAATTTAAACCTACCATGCACATGCTATTTTGCCTTTCTAGACAGGTTTTGCTCTGCTCCACAGAGTGGAGAGCATAAACAATTCAGGACCCGAGTCAGATAAAGCAGCGCCGCGTTTGCATTCCGCGCAGCACGCTGGGTTTTGGAGCAACCCCTCGGTTTTGAGAGCTCAGAAAAATCCATCTCTGACAGCAGGGTGGCCACAGAACCTGTCTTTTCTGATAGTGATCAGGCTCCTTGTGTATTCCAGCCACAGAGCCCCAGTGCACACGAGCACAGCGATGACAAACACTTCATCCTCAGTGGGGCTCAGCTGTGCTGCTTTTTCCATGTTGTTCATGCTCAGGTTAATGGGCAAAGCAACAGGCTTGCTTGCTTGCTTGCCCTTGTGAGTGACTGTATTTCAAACAGTAATTTGAGCTGGGGGTTTTGCATCATTGGCACTCGAAGTCAGGGGTCTTCTGAGCGCTTCCCGCGTTTCCATAATTCCTTTTGCTGGTAGAGAATCGATTCCTGAAGATAACACGGCTTGGGAGATCAGTAAAGGTTAGCTGGTAAAAGAAACGTGCATCATTTGAAATGCCTCTGTGCATCTGGGAGTTCAACAGTACCTATTAGTATCACTTTGGAGTTACAGGAAGCAACTGCTTTTAGGATGATTTTTAATCTAGATTTTTGCCTGTAAAGCCAAGCACCAGCTATCTTTTCGTGCGAAGGCAACTTGCACACATAGTAACAGGAAATTTATCTGTTCAAAGTTAACTAAAATACTGAGATTGGCTCTTCAACATGAACTCTTTCCAGTGGAATCCTTAATCTCTGCTCCCTGAGCTTATGGTGGGAGCTCTCTGCATTTTTCAGCTGTAGGACAGCCCTGGTTTTACTTCCACAACCCAACAATGAGGTGAGCTAAGTTTCTTCTCCCTGTAATGAGTTTTGATTTTATGTACTCACTCCGTGGGTGAGAGCAGAAGGAATAATTCCATTTACTGATTTGTTCATTGCAGAACACAGTGGCTGGCTCTAAAGCAAGCAAAGTCCCTCATGGGTCAAGTGTCTTACATGGAAGAGCAGCACTTCTCTTTCTGGCAGTCCTTGACTCAGCTTTAGTGAAATTACAGGTAAAACATGAACAAAAGAATTCCCTTTTCTAGAAAATTTTTATGTTTAAAAAAGCAATTGATTGCATTCAGAAACCCATCTTAATACTCTGGCCTTCTATGATATTTTTAATATTTTCCTTCTTACTAGGAAGATAAATGTATTCAAATAATTAAAGGGATCACAGAAGAAGGGGTTTGAAAGGTGCTTCATTTTTCACAACCTTTGAGTGAAACTGAATTCACATCCACAGCTAACAAGAAGTATTCTGTGTGTTTGGAAAAGCAAATCACAGATACACGTGGAAGATTTTGAAAAATCTTCTTCTTGGGTCCGAACTCACACTGTAGAACCAGACTCACTTATTTATTGTACATTTTTTCCCTTTCCTTCTCTTCACCACTTTTCTACAAGCCCTTGCTGTCCTCCAGTGTGAAAATCAAAGTTTACATCTGTCTGTAATAGGCTTCCCCAGCTATGCTGTAGCCATTTTCCTCCAAATATAGTGCTTTTGTAAACTGAACCTGCAAACATATCAAATATGGTAATTTAGAAAATTGTACAAAGCACAAAATACCCAGAAATAAAGGTAAAAAACGCTCTCTTCACAAACACTAAAACACTCAGTGCTTTATTACTAATGGGCTTGCTCCTATTATCTCTCAACCTATACCCACCTTTGCAGTGCTATAATGCCAAAAATAATTAGTGCAGGCTTGTCAATTTGATTTTGGTTAACTTTTATGGCCTCTTTATGTAATGATTCCTGTGGGAGCTTGCAGTTTGCTCAGTAGCCAAGCCAAAAAAAAAAAAAAAATCATTTATTTTGGGCGAAACAATAGCACTGTTTAATTAAGAGGTGTCACACTATTTATTGCCTGTCACGTGCTGTAACTTTGATGAGGGGGCTATAAACACAGAAAGTTCGTCAGATTGAATTTCTCTGCTGTAATTTCCTACTGGAGAAAATGGGACACGAGGCAGAGAACCAATTTCCCATTTCTATTTAGCATTTATATTGACAGCATTAATGATTTTATCATCATCTTTGGCCTGCTCCTAAATGGGAGGCATATATTGCCTGCTGAGACAGTAATTTTTCCACTAAATTATGTATATATATGTGTGCATGCACTTATATACACTCACACACACACATATATATATATATATATCTATATTTCTGCACTTATTTTTCCATGGGGAAATTACACCTTGTTATTAAACTCCTATTGAGAAAAGAAGGGCAAAGTGCTGGGAAAGGTAATTAGGAAGAGTAATAAGAATGATCTTAGACAATGTTTCTAAAAAGGCATAAAGGTGAAAGAATCCTTTGCACATTCACCATGACAAAGGGTTCAGGAAGGCCCAAGCCAATGAACTCGTGGCATGTTGATGGAACTAATTTTATTTCTGAAGTTCCCCCACGAGAATGCTATACAATATATATGCTGCACATTTGTCAAAGTTGCCATGTAAGAAATTTCAATTTCCTTCTCTGAAAATAATTGATCAAAGGATCATGAAGTTCAAAAGACTAGGGAAATGAATAAATATTATATAGAGATATAATGCATTGTAATCATACTGTATATTCTATTTTAATAGAAATCTGGAGACCCCTGTTACAATTCTTGAACCTCTTAATGGAGCCAGTGAGATCCATTTTGCATTTTCACATGCTGGAATTGGGCTGAGCTCCTTCCCTGGTAATCTAACTATCTTTATAATTTTGTTAGAGGTCACTGGCTTTAATTTACTGCTAAAATAATATCAAGTGGATGATACCTTACATCCCTTTTCATGAATATTCCATACTCTGAACAACTTCTGTCGGAACCTTTTGTAAGTAAGAAGCAAGAACAGCCTCACTTTGTTGTAAGGAATTCTAGGGAATTTTAGGGAATAGCTAAACACACCTGGCAGAGAGCAAGATTTATGCAAAGGAGCAAGGACAAGTTCCAGAGGGCATGTTACACTTAATTCTCCTCTTGATGCCTTGGCACAGGCAGGCTGTGCTTATACAGGTTTGCAATCTGGGGTTGTCAGGCTAAAATATATATAAAAAAAGTTAAGTTTCAGCCCATGTCTTTGCTGTCATTAAGGTTTCCCTTGACTATGGGCTTGAGGTGCCATTTCACCTTAATTAGGGCACCTGGGTACCCTTTTTTGTCTACCTGGGGCTTCAGGTCCCTTGGCTCCTTATCCCAGGCCAGGCCAGGCATCTCACCATGCCCAGGCAGTGCAGAAAGAACAGAGCAATGGATAAGTTCAGTGGATAATCCACCTCCAGAGCCCTGAGAGAGCACAAATGGGATGATTTCCCACTGCCTTTCTGCCCACAGAGGGGTGGCACTGCAGGAACACGAGATGGCTGGAGTTAATGGCAATCTGAACAGAAATTAAAATATTTTATTTGGAGTGTTTGCCTCCAGTTGGCCCACAGGCCAGATGTATCCAGGTTCAACCACAAATCCTGGAGGTTACCTTGCAATTTGCTGAATGCCAGTGAATTTCTGTGTGAGCATCTGAGGAGGGAAGCGTTCTACTCAGCCATAGAAAAATATTCTGGTGTTCCTTCCAATTAGCCCATTGCTGGACAGTCTTCCTCAATTTCCTGTATATGAATTCACTGGAAATAAACACTGAAGTAAAGCCTCTCCGGCGTTTTGGTTTCTTTCTTTCTTTTTTTTTTTTTTTCTTTTTTTTTTTAATTGCCATTTCAAACTCCAAGTCTGCTTGGGAAAGCTCCCAAAAGCAAATCCCTTTTCACATGGGCCAGCATCCTTGTCTGCAGAGTTGTAGGATGCAGATGTGTTCTGAGTAAAAGTGCTTATTTGATGGTTACCATTTCAATTTAAGACATTTGGCATGAACAAATTAGCCTGGGTTGAGAATATTCTTATGGGAAGGAGTTGCAGAAAAATACTTTCTTAACAAAGCTACTTTTTCTATAGGCTTATAAAAATTATTATATTGCAGATCATTCATTCGGCTTCAATAATATGTTAAAAGGCATTAAAGAGGTATTCCAAATTAACAGATTATTCCAACTGCCAGGGCAGATACCCTTGCAGGGAGACAAGCAGCCTGTACTGGTACTACAGAACTGTTCTGACTATGAAATTATTGTGTATATTTTCTGCCCATGTGCTACAGTTGACATGAGAGCGGTCAGGATGTTTTCTTTTCATAAAGAGCACAGTCTCAGTAAGTTCTCTAATGGTGGGCCTGGGTCAGGCTTCTCCCAGATTTCATTTTCTGGCAGGTTGTGAAAAATTACTGCAAATTAAAAAGCCATAAAATTAGCATTTGCACCTTTCCCCCCCCCTACCTTTTAGTCATTTTTTTTCACTGGAACAACCAACATGCTTAAAATACCATTGAAGGAATTAATATTATTAAAGTTAGTGTTACAACAGGGGTTTTATGCAGAAATAATACATTTTAGATGATTAATGAAATAAAAATACCCAAAACAGACACCTGCAACTGTATTATTTTTATAATGCAAACTATTGAAATTTCCACAATGTAAAAATTATAGAGGAATCCTATGCCTTCCTAAAGTGTGGTTAATTTATTATCTATAAGGACAACATTAACAAATGTAGAGGACATGTAAAATTTGAATTCTGCTGTCTGCAAAAAAAGACAAACCTGCACTGTTTTCTGCCTACCCAAAAAGGACAGTAACAGTAATGTGATTATTTTCTTTATTTATATATGAAATAAACTTTCAGAAGTGTTGTAATTAAATATGTAATGGGAACCTGAATGTATTCCTCATCTGGAAGGGCTCTCTGTTGCATTTTAAGCAAGAAGAAGTGGATCTATTCATGACATCAGCTTCCCTGCCTTTTGGGTAGCAAGTCCAAAAAGGTCCTGAGGAAATAAAACCCAAAACAAAATCAATGGAAGCTGTGTCTGGGTTAGAGAAAAGGTAGGACAGAAAATGCCTCCCTCTATAGAGATGTTCTGGTTAATTTATAGAGTTTCCAGTGCTCAAATTGGAAAAGCAGAACCCAGCAGAGCTCACAGACCCCCAACTCTTCTGGCCATGGAAGAGTCTCCCACAGCCTGGAGCACCCCAGGCATCAGCTCTTACTGGGGCTCTCCAGCAATTGTTGCTCGAGAAAAACCCTCAAAAAATGAATGTACATTATCCCAGTACAGCCAAGAAATAAAATGAAACTCACATTTAAAAACCATTGACTGCTAAAGCTGGTTCATGAGCTTTGAAGGCTTATTATCAGCTGTGTTTTTATAATGCAACCTGAGCATAATTCCCCAGTCACTTCTCCTGCCACATAACAAGGGAGAGGAAGTTCCTGAATGGGAGTCAGGGAAATCACAGAGAACCCTTTAGGAATCCACATGCCTGTGGAGAACAGTTCATGATGGCCCCTGCAAAAAAAAAAATTTTTGTGCCCCGTGATCAAATCACACCAGAGGAAGATGGTTCTGCATGGCTTTGCCAGGCAAAAAGTGTGATGTGAGTTATTTCTGTGAACCAAAAAAAAAAAAAAAAAAGAAAGAAAAAAGATCATGTCAATTTGGGTTTAACAAACAAAATTCAGTGCAAGCAAACACCAGAAAACTCAGTGGTGATGTTTTCCATGGGCTTGGCCCTGCTTGCAGAGGTTAGAAGAGATTAAAAAGTGAAGGCAGGAGGAGATGAAGGAAGGAAGGGCAGTGGCACTGTTCCTATTAAAAAAAAAATCAAATCTCCAGAAATCTGGAGCTATCAGAGGTTAGTTTGGAAAAGGGTACATTTGGAGTGTTAAAAGAAAAGCATGTGACAAATTAATTAAGGAATTTTAACTATTGACAACTGATTCGTACCCTCTAAATATCTCCGAAGAATTCAGGGTATTGTAAAGGAGTTGTGTGTGACTGTTAATGACAATTCTGTGTTGTGACCTACCCATATCTCACCCCCAGAAAAACAATTTGTTATAACAGAGAAACTCATTCATGAAGGAAAGGGCAACCACTGCATTTTGCTCCTTTATCTGCTCTGTAATCAGGCTGCAATTTCCTATAATGTCTTCAATACCAAAAACTGTTCAATTAATTCCTTCAACATTGCAAACAAAGCGTGAATTACCTTCTTCAAATACTCACTCCTGAAGGAGTATTGATTAGTGCCCATTAGCTGGGTGAGTAAATACCAGTGTTTCTGCTCTCCATCAGGCTGATACTTACGGACCCTTGGCTGACAAACACTTGTTTATGAATCCAAAACTGTGGATCATGAATGCTCCAGCACACAAGTTTGGCATTTGCTTTGCACAAACATACATCATGCTCCCAGCCACTTTGATTTTCAAAATGGCACCATTTTTTTGGACCTCTGGCAATAATCAAAGTCACCACAGCAAGCTTACAATGTTTGGCATTTTACCACCTGGAATCAAACCGCCTAAATTTTGCTTTAAAAATTTTTTCCCCCTCTCCACATTTCGAGATGGAATTTCAGAGCCACTGAAAACCTCTGTGAGATTTAGAGGCTCGGGAAAAAGCAGAAAGTAGTCCCATGCTTCATTTTAATCTTCACCTTTTAGTCATTTTTATAGCCCCAGCACTGCAGCCATGCCAGAGGTGGGATGTCTGCAAGCAGCCCCAGTGCTTGGGGGGCATGGAGCACTGAGCAGCCAGAGGGCCCTCACAATGTCACTCAGTAAAAAGAGCCTGAAAAATTAAATTTGTTTCATAACCCTATATTTTTTCTTTTATTGCCCACAACCATAATCTTTTACTTCACCGAAATGGTATGCAGGGAAAAAAGAGCAGCGGGAAGATACAGATATTAATGAGGTAATGGAAGAAATTACTTAAAAATAATTCTAGGAAAATTGATTTAAAAATTATAGTTCTGGCTCCTCACTTTGCTTGGGTTTAAGGTTTTAGTAGCCACATTTTCAAGCTGAATTCAAGCACAACCTATGGACTAGCACTTAAGCCACCTCCACTCAACCAAAAAGAAAATGCAACACCCTAAAACAGATTATCAAGTAATAACACAGCTCCCAAGTCTAGAGGACTGCCAATCTTCAAACCTGATATCTGCAAACCAGATCTATTTAAGTCCTGAAAGAGATTTCATCAATGGATTAGGTGACAATAATGTTTACAGAGAAACAGAGTGGGAAATACAAGATGACAGAGCAAATGACATTTTCATCACGCTTTAGTTGCAAGCCCAAAACACATTAGAACAATCCACCAGCTGAAAGCACTGCTTTTAAGGAAACTACCCCTACAAAATCGATTCAAAAATCTACTGCCTTACAGGTTCATTATCTTGGCAAGTGGTTAATTATTCCTTGCTATTTTGAGATTTGGAGAACCCCAAAATAACTTTTGAGACCTCAATATAGAAAACACTTTTTATCAAAGGAACACTGGACCAAGACAGACTTTTTTTTTTTGCCCCCAGACACCTGCCAGGTGAGTACAAGGGAGTGGCTGGCATGCCAAAAGGGAACTAAAAAGCCAACACACTAATTTCTTATTCCAATACTCCAGATGCTGTCTGACAAATAATGTGCTAGAACACATCTTTAAACAACAGACAGGTGACTGCCAGTTGCTTTCCAACAGCGACAGGTGCAAGGAATCTTGAGGAAAGTGATCATTATGGGCAAGGCTCAAATGAGGTACTTAAAAATTGTGGCTTAATTTAGGTCATTTATCACCCTCCTCCTCAAAGGCCCTTTCGTATAATTGAATTTTGAAGTGCTTTGTTTGCTCTTAGATCATCACAGCTGCTGTGGTATCACTCCAAGCAGATGTTCCATAGACAGAGTACCCAGCTCATTTCCAGGAGAAACTCCAGTTCTGCCCCTGGATGTGGATTTGGCTGTGCAGATGCCACTGTACCAGAGGTTTGCATGAATAAAGAGACAGTGGTGGCAAACCCCAAACTGATTCCACTCTGGAGAGCTCCACACCCTGAATTTTTAACTGCCATTTTCCATTTGGAACAAGTGGATAATGAATCCGCTCAGATGATTGTTGCACTATCTCAGCTCTCTGCTGTAAAAATAAGAGGGGAATGGGATCCCCTGACTTTGCACTGCTAGGATTATTCCCCACATGGTACTTGTGTAAAGGGCAGGCTCATCTCACAGACTAACAAATAATTCCAGTGAGACAGCACTGCTCACCTGGACGTGGCTCCTCTGCCCACGTGGCTAAGAATGCACAGCCTGAGAGCAGGGATGTGCTGCTGAGGGAATGCAGAAAACCCACTGGAGAAGGTTCTTCCCCCTTCCAGAGAAAACTTCTAAGAATGTTCCCCTTCTGCACAGCGAACTGAAAACTCTTTGGCTGGAGAATCTGTCTGAAAGGGACGTGTCTGTAATTTTGTGCTGGGGGCCATGGTGGGATTGGCTATAAGATGTGGAAAGGTGATGGGAGGAAACACATCCTTAAAATGAGCAAATGCTGAGCAGGTCAAACAGCTCTTGTAAAATGACCCATTAATGGCAACGCTAGACTGGGAGGCACCTGAAAATTAGTAAAGTGCAGAATTAGCTCAAAACTGGCAGATCAGCTCCATCTTGCACGACATCTCTTTAGTTCCAGCAACCACGAGGGCAGAGACATTTAACAGATATTACAGTTCTCTATTTAGACAGAGTTAGGATGACATAATCACATCCTTTGAAGGCAATAAGGTACTTTCCAGTCCATTAGCAAGGGAGAACGGTGTCATTAGACAACATCCATTAGAGAATTAGTCATTAAAAAAGGTTTAACTCCAGGAGTGATGATAACTTTTGCTCATGACTCAAGAAGTTTTGAAGAGATCTCTGACTTGCCATTACTTCTATAAAATTGCAAAACCAGGTATATTTTTGTTAAAGTTCACAAGAAAATATATATAATGGTAAGGGAGGCAAATCAATCTAAGGAAAAAAAAAGAAAAATTTAGTAGGGACTCAAAAGTCAAGTTTTAAGGAATATAATCCTATGAAAGACAGGTGGTGCCCAATAATCACAATGTCATCTGTAATAAAGTAACAAGTTTAGACAATAAAAGTAACTGATATGTTAAAATTAGACTTCTGTGAGATCTTTAACCTTGTTCTAGAAAGCACATATTATATGGATTCAGACTTCTCTGCTTCTCAAATATGAAAAAGAAAGTCAGCAGATAGTCAATTGTGAAAACTTGTTTAATTGGGAATTTCTTGGGATCATTTCTAGGCAACTATCTATTCAACTTCAATTCAGATGTGACCATGGCTGATAATATTGTCCTGGTTGATCTGGATCATTGATAAAGTCCTCTGAAGAACAACATAGGGTTTTAAAATATGTTGAAATCTTAGGATAAAAACTGAGATCTACAAAATTACTTTAGAGCAGTTGACCAAGTCATGCAGCAAGATACTTAGAGATGTCAGCTTGCTTATCTCTCAAAACTTAAAAGTACTTGGGTAAAGAAACGTAACATCAAGGATTATTTATATCAATTAACAAAGGCTCAAGAGAGAAAATAGCTGGCAATTAAACCAATTTTGGTTAAAACAAATAACAGCTTGATTAACTTATTCAAAAGCACATCACATAAATAACTAGAACATGCCCCTGAGGGACATGGTGTGATAGATTCAAGTTTTTACCCTCCTAGAAATTGAGTGTTATGCCAACACAAGTTTCTAGACTCAACACACTGTTAACTGTGTGAAGTGCAACAGCCTGTGGAAAACAGGAGTCCCATCAAATTGATGTAACAGTCCCTTTTGGATTAAAGCCCTGGGAATTCAAATCTGGGCCTGAAAAATGTAAGGAAGAAAAGAACACCCTCTCCAACTACTTAAAATAAACCCACCTAACAGCCTCACCACCGCTGCATACTGTAATCTGCCACTTGGAATCATTAACATCTCTGGAGTCCAGTTTGTTAAATAAGGGGGAAGAAATGCTGGCTCTGTGCCTAGAAAACCTCAGCTCTTCACAACAGCATCTCAGGCAACAATGCTTTTAGTTTCCACACACTGGAACCACAGCTCGTCCTTTAACCCCACTTTCCAGAGTTAAGTAGGGATGACGTTGATATCCAGCAGAAAATTTGAATTTCCTGTCGGCATGGGCTCTTGCACTAGCTGTCAGTTGTGGGTGAGGCAAAGAATTTATCTCCATCCTTATGAAGTCCTAAAACAATCATGAAAATCATTTCCTCTGCTTTCCAAACCCTCAAGGAACAGTTTCTTGAAAAGCACTTCCATATGGTGCTAGGTACAGGAGAGGACTCATTTGGCCAGAGATTCCCTCCCTCTCAGACAGCAGAAAGGTCCAAGATGGTTTTTGTTGGGTCTTGATGATTAAGGTGTTCCAAGGTACTGCTTTTCTTCTCTCTGCCTAGAAACTCCCACTTCAGGAAGCTCCTCCATATAGAAAAATACATATGAATCATTAAGATTGGAGCTTTTCAATTCTCTTTTGCTGATCAGTCATTAAAAAGTAAAAAACCCAGATATTAAATAGAGCAAATGTTCGTTTTTCAGAAACCTGTTCTCATTCCCCTTTGTCTCTAGTAGGAGAGGAAGAATGTAACAATACCTCAGTTCCCCCAGTGCTGTGAGGTGGAGATACAGAGGTTTTGACCTGCCCAGTGCAGGCAGGAGTTACTGGTCACCCCATAAAGTTATATTTTCATTTGCTCTGCATGGAGAATAAGTTCATTAATGTAAGAAGACACAAAGACATCCTGTTCATCACAATTTTAAGCTATATACAACCTAAGAATGAAGTTTGTCTACATCATACCACAGTAAAATTAGAGTTTTATAAAATCAAAATCACAGTAAAATTTGGGGTTTTTTTTCTAGATAAAGAGACATAGCCTAGTTTGCAAAAGACTACTTATCTCACCTTGAGAAATAAAAGCCTTTGAGCACTTGCATCAGTTTGATAATTTCCAACTGAAAATTGATGAAGAGCCATTTTGTTCAAAGCCTTACATGTGGTGTGAATCCACATATGAGCGCTGGAGAAAATGATGAGATTTCCCTTTCTCATTTACCTGATGCCCAAGTTCTATTCATTTCCCAGCAGGGGTAAAACCCCAGCCCTGCATCAGTTATTTGGCATCCTGACATCAATCTTGCTGGGGTCAGCGTGCTGCTCAGCACTTCACGGGGTGTTTTGAAGCACCAAAACTGAAGATACCCAGGCAGGGGGGGAAAAATGAAGATTTTCTAACAGGTAAAGGGGTGAGTTTGACTGAGCTGGGCTTCAGCACAGCACCAACACCAGGCCCAGAGGCAGCTCTGGAAGGCTCAGCATGGCCTGCTGGGGTTCATCTCAATTTTGGGGGCCCCAAATAGAGCAAGGAGCCTCAAAAAGGGCATTGGGACTTTCTTCAAATAAGCACAGCGATCTTTGTTAACCTCAGACTCTCTGCTCTTGGTTGGCTGGGAAAGCAGAGAAGGAAAAAAGAGGGAAAAAATTTTAAAAAGCAACAAAATGCCAGGGTCAGCTTGTGCATCCTCAAGTGGCAAGGAAAGGAGACAAGGGTGTGGATCTAAAAGAATCACTGGAGGAGAGCCCCAGAAAGCAAATCTTCTACCTTAAAGAAATGGATTTGTACTCACTTCCTAACATTTGGTGGGTCTGTCATGGAGCTAAATTGGAAAAGGGACTGAAAGTACCCATCTTTCCTCTGTTATTTGAATTGTGAATAATGGTAAAGAATAAAATACAGAGTGATGATGTCATTAAGGCTAAAAAAATCATTGTATATACAGCAAAACCCAATGACATAAGATTTACATGAGCTGTTTGAACAGTTCTGCATTGTTAAACACAGTGTTGTAGCTGATTTAAACTTTACTTTCAGTGAGTGCAAAATAATTTGTTTCTTCTATCCCTGCTAACTGGGAATGCAATCTGACAGAACCCTTAAGGTTGGAAGGGATCTCTGGAGGCCACCCAAGGCAGGGTCACCTGGAGCAGGTGACACAGGAGCACACCCAGGTGGGGTTTGAATGTCCCCAGAGAGAGAGGCTCCACGACCTCCCTGGGCAGCTGTTCCAGAGCTCTGCCACCCTCAGAGTGAAGAAGTTCTTCCTCACTTTGCTGTGTTTTAATTTTTTTCACCATCCTGACACTGCCTTTGAGATACTCAAATGCAATAATGAGATCTCCTCTCAGTCTTCCTTTCTCTGGCCTGAAAAAGCCCAGCTCCCTCAGTCCCTCCTCAAAAAAGAGGGGCTCCCTCATAATTTTCGTGGCTGTCTGCTGGAGCCTTTCCTGTAGCTCCTTGTCTTTCTATTTTGATATTTTGGTTGAGAATTTCCGAGGCAGAACTTCTACACAGATCTTGTGTCAAGTTACACACAGGCAGAAAAGGCAGAGATGGCACAGGCTGTGAAAAGGTATCCTGAGGGTGGGGATCCTGAATATTGTGTGGGGAAAACTCAAAATAAGTGGGTACAAGCTCCATTTAAAGCCTTTAATATTTGCAAGACAAGAAAATGAGTCTTTCCTTCAGTATATCTAAGCTGATTGTGGTTCACTACAGAATTTTTGACTGGAATTAATTAGAGTTAGCAACTTTGATTTCCTTTGTAAAGCAGGATGCATTTAAATGGAGCCACTGGGGAGAGGTAGGAAGAAGATCATAACAGGCTGACAATTTTTTGCCAGGAAGGTTCTTCCAGCAAGTTGCACGAACCCCATCAGCAGGGGGTGGCTCACACAATTTGGCTGGTGGAGTGAGAAGTGAAATCACAACCACATCTGGCTGATCTTTAAATGTCAGCAGTGCCTGCAGTGTGCCTGTGGCCACAGAGAGCTGCAAACAAAGGAGCTCAGGTACCTGGTGCAGCACCAAGGGTTTGATGTTCGTGTGCTCTTTGCAAGGAGAGAGGGGAAGAATTAAAATTATGGCCTCAGAGCATTGCTGTGCTACATTCTGCCTCACTCTGCTGTTATATCAACAATTATCTACTGCAAACTGGGTTTGGCTGGGATAGAAACAATACAATGCAGCATTTTATATTCATGAGAGCAGGCACCACAGCTGCCTAACCCCTCTTTTTCCCTCGTGTTCCTTCCTAATCCATGAATTAGAGTGGAACATCCACCTAATCTTTGGAACAGGCTGTAAACTTGTATATTTAATATGATAAATGTACATCAAGGGCTTAGTTTTCTCAATCCTGACAAGTCTGGGGAGTTACTTTCTGGTGGCTAACACCTACCTTGCTGAAGCTAAGTTAATAATCAATTACTTGTATAATATTTAAGGCCTCAATTTATTTTTGGACAAAGCTAATCTTCATCTTGGGTTCATATAACTGAAGTCCAGCAATACCTATTTACTGGTACCAGGTCTTTCTTCCTTCTGTGCTTTATCCCTGGAAGAATAAACCCTGCTGTGGTCACGAGAACAGGGAGGTGAGACCATTTACAGAATTATCCTCCAACTTTCAGTTCATTCCATTGAATTTGGTCAGTGAGACTAAGGTGGAGTCACTTGAGGTTTTTTGGGTGGAAAAAATACATCTCTTTTAAAATAATAATAACTTCTCCCAGTATCTATACACAGGTAAAACAAGTATACTAATAAAGAGATAGTACAACACAATATGAAGTTAAAAAAACAAAAAACCCATTTAAAATTCTATGGGTTTCAACTATCATTCTTAGCACTCTGGACATTTGAAATTATAAGCTGGTTTAAAGTAAATTTTAAACCACATAAATGGTTTAAAAACTCTAGAACTTGCTAAATGTTCATTCCAAATGCTAAATTTAATAATCAATGTTTTACATCTCTTTGTGTTTTGTTGGTTTGGTTTTTTTTTTCCAGACTGCTATTAAGTATCTCTGCCATGACAGCAGTTTTATCTCAGGTTCAGTTGCACGTTTAGTTTGTGATTAAAAATAGGACATTTAAAAATTGATTTGTTTAGTAGGGTAAATAAGAAACATAAAGCCTGGAAACTCTAATAGTACTACACAAACCTCTGTGAAGAAATCTATAAAAATGAAACAAAAACCACAGAGTCACAAGCATATTTGGAAAACCAAATAAGGAGGCAACAAGACAGAAGGATTCTTATCTTCAATGTTTTTGTGCTTTCAGAGCTACTCACTGGGCACATTTTTTTTCATGTTTTCACACCAAACTTGGGGCTCACATGAGTAGAAAAGTGAATATCATACAGTTTTCCTGTTCTGTTATCTCCACCCATCTCCAATCAGCATTTCCCATGGAATCATGCAAGGTATTTTGGGATTGGTCCCTGGGGTTGCTCTAATTTTGGCCAAAAGGACACTTTCCTGATAATAGTTTGTCCATACTGAAAACCCCCATTAGAAGCACGAGCTTTAAAATGATCCTGCCAAAACACTCCCGAGCAGCCTTGCTCCTGAATCATGAATATTTTCCCCTTGGTACACCCTTGTATCTCGAGTTCTGGTGTTTTCCCACTTCTTCATCCTGTAGCAGCCCAAGTTCCCATATTTTTGTCAGCCCCCTGCTGTTTACATGGCTGTAGGTGATGGAATCTGACTGCTCACAGGTTTTCCTGCTGTCTCCTGGTGATGGCTCTCAGCACGGCTTCTACACCACTTTTTTCCTCTCTCCAACATCTTTGAAAAGGGCCAAGCTTTTCCACTGTGCTGCTGCTCTCACAAAACACACAGTGCATTGGAGTCTTTTCCTCTCAGATTCATGCAATTCCCAGTTATTTCCACTCCTCCCTTAACAGAGCCAAATATTCCCTTTTCAGTGCAGACAACGAAATCTTTCACTCTTGTTTTAATTTTTTCATCTTAACAAATTGCCTTCCTTTCTGCAGTGCTCATGTTCCAAAGCACACTCCAAAAACAGGGGATACAACACTCAGTTTCTTCAAATACAAAGTTTACCTTTAATTTTTTTTTTTTCCAATTAATAGCCCTGAAACTCTAGCTTGAAAAGAAGTGACATACTGATTTTTTTTTCCCTGTACTCCATTGCCTACTTTTTAGGAATTGGGACACATTATTGTCAGGGCTATCAAGTACTGTAAAATTTGAAAAGCATTTCCTTTGCAAAAAAAAAAAAAATAAAAAAAAAAAAAAATAAAAAAAAAAAAAAAAAAAAAAAAAAAAAAAAAAAAAAAACCGAAAGAAAGTTGTTGAAATATCACAAAGAAAGATTGATTCATCTCTCAAGAAAAAGTCACTGCTGTCTCATGGGTAGTTTTGGCAAAATCATCTACTTGGAATAATATCAGCTGCTTACTTCCTCCTTTCCTTCCTCCTTCCCCAACTGACTACTTAGTCCTAGAGAGTGAGGCATATGAAAATCCATGTTTTCTTGAGGGCTTCTCTGTTTCTGAAATTATATCCTGCCATTGGAGACCAATAAAACTGCAAAACTTTGTGTAAATTGCTCTTGGGTTGGAAAATTACTGATTTTGCAAGCAAAGGATGTGACTTTATATGGTAAACAAGCATCATTCATTCTGGCCTAATCTAAAATAATACAAGGCTTCAGAGACAAAATGGAAACAAAAAAAAAAAAAAAAAAAAAAAAAAAAAAAAAAAAAAGAAAAAAAAAAAAAAAAAAAAAAAAAAAAAAAGAGAAGAAACAGGAAAAGAAATCCAGGTGTCCAAGACCAGTTACTAAAAAACCTAAAAAGTCAACTAAACATTATGCTAAATAATTATATTGAATAATTTGGTGTCAATTACCTTTGCTGAGGCCATGCAGGACCCACGGGCAGTGATCTGGGGACAGAGTCCAAGCCATGAGTAGCTACACACACATTTTTTGGCAGAAATTTTATATTTAATCTTCTTATTTCTGACTTAGTTCTGAGGAAGAAGAATAATTTGTTCTGCATTCATGTACATTCAAGTGTTCTTCTGCCTATTGTGCCGCTGATCATTTTGTTTATAAAATAATAAACTTTTCTGAGTAATTTTTTTCTCATGTGCCAACTGCAGTGCTGTAGTTTATATGATTTAGGATCAGCCATGTTTTGGGCTATGAATTATACAGAGATCAGAGTAATAAGCAAAGTCATTCTTTATCTTTCTCAGTGAGAATAAAATTTCTTGTCTTCTTTCCAAAGTGTTAATTTTTGAAAACGAACGGAGTCAGCAATCAAAGCGTCCTTTGCTTGCCAAAGAAATAAATTTTCGTGTATAACATGGGGGTTTGCAGTTTTTAACTGAGTTGCAAAGGAGAAATCACACTTGACAAGCCATCCAAATTACTGTAGATTTACAATTCAACCAGTAAATAAAGACTTTTGTTGCTAGGAAATCTTACAACTCTGATACATCTTTTATCTTTCTGTGAGTGACTCTTTAAGGGATGTTTCAATTTTCTGTTGGAAGAGACTTTGCTCAGACATGAATTCCCAGGGATGAGCTAAGTGTTGTGAGAAAAGAGAACATATCCCTTCATGGCTATCAGCTGTGTTGTCAAATTCACCCCTGGACAAAACATCCACATAGTCCTGCTGAGTGCAATAATCAATTTCTTCTCCAGAAATTCTTGGGTTCACAGTCTCAGCAGCTGCTCTGGTTTCTGTGTTTGTCTCCTTGGCACAAAATCTGTCACCATTTTAAGTAAAAAGTGTGTATTTTTTCTCTACATTTTCACCAATGTCCTCTCGTGCCTCCATCCCTGTTGTTTCCCTCCACTTTCATCCATCCCTTTGGAATTAGGTAGTCTGAAATCTACTGTCACCCAATTAAAAGTCAACCATGTGTTTATCCACCACACACCAAGAGCTCTGTCCTGAGTGAGTTATTGCTACAAAGCAAATATACAAACACCATAAAGATTTTATCAGGTGGACAACTGGTCAGATGGGATGCAGAAATAAGGACAAACTGAGTAGTTTCACTACAGAAATGCTACACAAAAATTAGAAATATCTTCACAAACTTGCCACGCATTTTCCTCACTTTCCTGTCACAGTATTCATAACTGGTGAGCACAGGGATTTCTCACATAGAGGTAGAAGGGAAAAAAAAATTCTTCAACTGAGGGAGAAAAGAAGAGATGGGAGAAAAAAGCCTCAGGGCACATGGCAGCCTGTCAACACATGGAATAAACAGTGATGCAAGCCAGCCTCGTGGCCCACCCTCCTCCCAGCACAGATTCTGCATCAGGAAGGCAACCCTGGGATGGCTCTGTGTGCCAGGAGAGCCACAGAAGGGAAATGGAAAGATATCTGCTGATAAAGAGCACCCATGCTGGTTAGATTTCACTTGGCACCTGCTGCTTCCAGCCTCTGCTCCTCAGCTGCTGGTGCAGCTTCCATGGAAACAGGAAAAATTTCAAAGTTTTCTCATCACTGTTCGAGGTCTTTTGTCTTTCTTCCATCTTTTTTTTTTT
>VWZP01009615.1:2994349-3015577 GCA_013396995.1 Dicaeum eximium
TGTCAGCCCTGAGGGAGCCTTGTGCTTCCCAGCTGCCTTCCCCTCTCCCTGGATTTCAGCCCACGAGCTCCAAAGCAGCTGTCAGACCGAGCCCTGGGTGTGTGGCTGAGGTTCTCAGCTCAGCTTCGTTCATTCCCAGCTCAGCAAATCCCCCCGAGCCAGCTCCCAGTGCCCGTGTGCACACCCACACCAGCATCATAATGCTGAATAAAATAATCCCCTCTCCTGTGGGTTGGAAAGGGAGCACACTGCTTTTCACAGGCATGCACGTGCACAGATGGTGGGACCAATGAAGTTTTTTGGGCACCAGTTTTGAAGCAGAATGAGCACAGAAGTTTGGCTGCTCAGTGCAACCTGAACATGGCAATGCAATAATTTGGTTTTTGAAAAACCAGGCCTCTCTCAAGTTCCCATAAGCCTTAAAAATATTTTGTGGCCTTTTAGCTTGCTCAACAGGCTCCTTAATGTATACTTTTTCAGGGAAAAAAAAAAATTGAATAAGACTGAAGTCAGAATAAATTCACAAAACCTTCAAAGGCACAAGGAGGGGCTGTAGACTCAGCTCCTATTGTCCAGGTCAGAAGTAGATGAACTTTAGGGTCCCTTCCAACCCAAACCGTGCTATAATTCCATGTTTTTGCTTCTGGGCCTCAAGCCTTCCTAATTTTAGCAGCCTAAAAGTGGCACCCCTCAGGAGCTCAGCATCCCCCCTCTCCAGGAAGGGCCCTGGGGGCTGCTGGCCACCCCACAGCCCCCACTGTGGGCACCAGCACAGCCAGACCTGGCTTCCCCCAGCTGCTGCAGATGTTTTGGGGTTGGGGCCCAAGGAAACTTTGTAAGGCTTTTCCTCCCTCTCAGGGAGAAATGCCAAAACAGTCAAGAAATGGGAAATATATAACTTTATTCAGCCTTCCAAACCAGGAGGGAAATGCTGCTGTTGGATTGTTTGGAAGGGTGTAAGGACCAAATTCTGCCATTGGAAATGAAAAAAAAAAAAAAAAAAAAAAAAAAGGGAGTTGCACCTGTGTAACTCAAACATCCCTGTCTGCATAAAGGGGGAGGAAATCTTCTCTGCATTTCAACATATAATATATAATTTTTCTAAAACTTCTTCAGACAAGGATAAAATAGCAATGTGTTTTTTAAAAAGTAATTCCAGACTGGAACAAGGAACGTTTTCCTACACAAATCTGCTGCTTTATCTTATCACACTGGGATTATGATGTTTTAGCTGCCTTCAAAACACAGGCAGCTTAAGAGTCTTAATCACCCAATTCATTGTTTAAATTAGATTTTAAATGAACTGTGCCAAGCTTGTCACCAACCCAAAATTTCACTTAGATTTTAAAATTGTAACTACAGTTAACTAAAGTAACTACTTTAAAGTAATTAAAACAGCCTGAGAGGAGGGAAATATACTTTATCTGCTTATTTTTGAACTTTCTGTTTGTAATTTTTCCTGCCTTGATAACGCACAAAGATGTCTTTTTGTGGAAATAATGCCAATTTTTGAATATCACTCATAAGCAATATGAACAGCTTGAACATCTACATTTCTGCAGACACCCTGCTTGTAGACCTCTCTACACCAAACTTAATAGAGTATTTCATCTCAGCAATTAATTATTTCACTGAGAAATGGAGCTGTTAAATTTGAGATAAAACCACTACAAGAATTCTGAGAACAATCCTTGAAGGCAAAAGACTGAGCACATCTGCTACACCCTTGATCTACAGGATGGATTTTTTTTTTGGCCCTGTAGATGGATGGGTGCATTAAGAAGCCACTAGGCTCCTGTTCAAACTAATCTTAAATATGAACAAGGTGGTTATCAGTTATTCCACTTTCTTTTGGTGTGGGATGGTTAAAAAAAGCTGAAATTTCACTCACTCAACATTTAAGCAAGTCAATAAACCACACTCAACTCACACTCTTTCTGGAGAGTCACAGCAAGTTTCAATCATGAAAAGAGCATTTTTCCTGTGAGCACAAACCTTTAAGAACTCCCAGTCCTGTAAATCTCTGAGAGCTGGAACACACTCAGTACTCTGTGATGTCCTGGTGATCTGAGCTTGGAGCCCTCCACATTGCTCTGGCAGCAGGGCAGGTGTTAGAATATGCAATTATTTATAGAAGTAGTCAAAACCTCATGGAAATAATAAGGTTCTGATGACAGATAGGCAAAGCTTTTGTTCAAGTAAGAATTAAAGGCTTGACATTATAGGTGGGATTGAAAATGTAACCAAAACCCCAATTTGGTGAACTTACACAAAAGTAAAGAAAAATCAGAAAAACAAAAGCACACAAACCACACAAGGGTTCTCTAACCTGTGTGGAAGAACAGAGTTCCTGAAGCTGAGAGTGTCAAGCCACAATTTCAGTCAGTCATCTATTTCAAGAACCTGTTTTTTCTCACATTGCTCTTAAATGTGTGCAACCACTACAATTCAGGAAAGGTTCCTCAACAGATCGGTGGAATCACAAAGTAGTCCCAGGAATTTATTTTATTTTACAAATTAGTCTCTTTACCTTTAATTATTTATTCATTAATTATGAATTAATTGAAGCCTTGTTTGTGTCAGGTTTGCTCTTCAAGCAAATTTGGGTACTCTAGATGCAAACATAGCCTGCCTGTTCTTGAATTATTTGGTACATTCTTAACTTTGTATCTTGAGGGCCTGACAGCTCAGAATAAAAGATTTTAGAAATTACACGCTTTTCTTTTTATGTCAGGCTGAATTATCATTTATTAATAACAGTGATATTGAAGATTATGACACCTAAGGAAACTTTTTTTTTTCCAGAAGCTTCTTTGTGCCTACATATTTTCATAGTCCGAGACTCTCATTCTCACTAAACACCACAGCCATACCTGGCATTAACTGGGTTAAAACCACTCATGTCCAAGGGTTATGGATTCTCCAGCTTGTTCATGGGTTTTGTTTGATCAGAAAGAAACCATAACTTACAGAAAGACTTGCTGAGGATCTGTGAACACGCGTGTTGAGGTCAGGAGTTGTGTAGGAATTGCAGAATTTGGATCATCCAGGAGCAGCCCTGGGGTGGCTAAATCCTTTCAGAGGAATGCTGCTAGAAACCTGCAAGGCTTGCTGCTCCTCAGGAAAGTGTTTTCTAGAAATGATTGCTACAGGCAGGTGAAAAAGCCATTTCTTTTCTATTATACCCATGATGCAAAGGCGAGTAGAGTGCAGATGCAGAAATATCTGTCAGAAAGAGAAGAACAGAGGCCTGGGGTAATCAAACCTCTGTATTTCAATGCACAAGAAGAGTCTTTATGTTTGTGGCAACAAAACAGAATTCTTTTGTAATGGATCATCCCAACCTCACCAAAACATCTGGTCATCTTTTCCCATCTGGACTCTTTTTTTCTTTTTTCTCTTTGGCTTTGCATATCTTGGGACTGGTGAAGGTGAAGCAAGTGCTGGCAAGGAAACCCAGTGAGAAGGGTTTGATGGTTTGGGGCTCAGCCAAGAGGACATTGTCCAAGCTGTTCCACATTGACCCCCAAGTGCCTGAAATCTCCAGCAAAAGAGAAAAGCCTCCCCTGAGACAAGTAATTCAATATTTTTTCTGGCTGGCTCAAGTCTTCTTACCAAAGGCTACGAGTTCATCACGACCTGAAATGAATTAAATGGAACTCTCTAATTCATAGCTATTGAAACATCACCTGCAGCTTTAACTCTCCCTTGGGAGACCTGAAATATGATAACTATTTCCAGTTGCTCCCATTTTCAGAAATCCTCTGTACATAAAAAAAGTAATGCCAAGGTATTAGATGGCCCTAAATACATGGCTGTTATCAGTTTGGAAGGATTAGCACTTCATCCCTTCATAAACAAACCTCACCCACTTTGTGTTCACACTGCAAAGATCCCCTTAAAACTTGAATCTACAGCAAAATGAATTAAAATAGCTCAGAGGACTGATGAAGATTCATCTATTTTTATGGGTTCACGGCTGCCCAATTTTTAGTCTAACAGTGGGTATGTCCTTTGTGGTCTGTTCCTCTGCCCAAAAAGAAACTTTCAGCTTTTAAAAACACCAAAGCTGAAGGCAGTTACTCTCTGATAGGACTTCTCTCTAGCAATCTTTTTTCAGAGCAGAAGTAATGCATGTATTTTTTAAAAGTAAAATTGGGCTTTATTTAACAATTCTTCTTATTTGACAGAGTAAATCTTTTTACCAGTAAAGAATTTTTCTGAATCTTATGTCCAGAATTTTACTGTGCTTTTACTTTCAGTCTTGTCTGTTCCTTTTTTCTTCAGCTTTATCCAGATCCTATCTGGAGATGTGCTGCTCTAGAAACTCGGTGATTTTGGGAGTATCTGGTGAAAGTGAACAACTCCATGACAGCTTTTAATCTGTTGTGAGTGGAAATGAGCCTTAGAGGAGATGGAAATCTGTCAAGGAAGGAAGACAAGGGACTCTCTTCATGTCTAGGTGCACTGAAATTTGAAAGGAAAGGTGTGAAACAGGAAAGGGCCAAGAGCAGCAGGAACAAAAGCAGAGAGGAAGGTGGAGAAGGAGCCTCTCCCACTCAGCACTTGTGAGGCTGAATCCGGAGCGCTGCATCCCATCCCCACCTCCTCAGTCCCCAGGACAAAGCAGGACTTTGACAAAGGTCACAACACAAGGAACCAGGGTGGGCAGGTGCAGGGGTGCACAGCAGGGTGGTGGCAGGCAGTGGGCACCAGCTGAAATCAGCAATTCATACTGGAAATACAGAAAAACATTTCCCCCGTAAGATCAGTGAGGCAGTGCAGCAGCTCCTGCCCAGTGCAGCCTCCAGCCTTGATGTAATTCAAGACCTGGCTGGATCAAGCCCTGAGCAACCTGGGCTGAACCCATGGCTGACCCTGCTCTGAGCTGGAAGTTGGATTAGAGGCTTCCTAAGCTCCCTTGCAAACCCAGTTGCCCTCTGATCCCATGAAAATTCATGTTTGCCCCACAGGTGTTTCTCTCGTGACTTTTTCAAGCTTCACAGAGCTTTTAAGAGATCATTATAAATCTTACAGTGGACTCTTGCCTGTTCCCCTATGATCCTGAAGTCCTGCTGTTGCCACTTAGCAATGCAAAAGAGATCAGCAGCTGTCTTGTGAGATTTTCACACAGACCTTGCAGCGAGAAAGTATCAAGGTACAAATTCTGTGTTAATACACCTGCAGGGACAATCAAAGACAGGAAAAAGGGAGCACTTTAAAAGGGCTAAGAAAAGGTATTATTTATATAATAATATTCAGTCAAGCCTAATAAATACAGAGAAAGTGCAGCAGCCAGAGTAGCATGTAAAGCTATGATAAAAAAGAATAAATATTGCAGAAAGGGGTGTACAAGACAAGATTTCTGTGTGATATGGCATTTTGGGCCTTTGGGACACCTGCAAGTCCTAACTTACTGCACCAGGAGCTGCTGGTGGACCCCATCCCCATCACCCCACTCTGTCCATCCAGCACCCATCCAGGCTGGGGAGGGCACAGACTGTGCTGGGGTGCTCCAGTTTCTGGCTTGTGCTGTCTCATGGATGCAGATTTCCTTAACAGCTCAAAGGGAGAACAACAAGGAGAATAATACAGCATCTCTAGAAAAACTACCACGCATGAACTCCTCAGAACCCACCCCTAGAGCTGTGTATCAGAACCTGAAACATCTGCCACACTTACAGCCACTGGAGTAAAAGCAGCATTTAAATAAAATAGATGTGCACTGTTGTCCAGACACCAGCATTTAAATAAAATAGATGTGCACTGTTGGTGCTGATCTCACCAACAGGAAAATGAGTGCTCTGCAAAGTTCAAAAAGGTAAGGCAGGCATTACAGAGAAGCACATTTCCTATTATTAGAAAATTCTTCTGTTATTCCCTTGGAAGACACTGTTCAATCCTTCAGAGCTCCAGCAGTTGGCAGGAAGGCAGTGCATTTGCAGAGTCTTTTGGAGCATTTTCACAGATGTCTCTGCAGAAGAGTGGCAAGGCTACCAGAGCAGCCAGCTCAGCCTCTAGTGGTGCCACTGAGAAGATAAATATTCCCCAGATCTCAGCTGGATGAGCCAAGCAGTAAAGCTCAGCTCTCAGCCAGCTCCCAGCCGAGCACTGATTCTGTGTTTTAAAGTTTCTGGGGTTTTGGTTTGAGCTGAGTGCAAGCACTTTGTTATCGATCTGTAATCTGGGCCATTTCACAGAGCCCCGTGGAGCAGCAGAGAAGATAAGGGTCTCTGACAAGTAATAACTCCTTTTCGCCTCTATTTTTGATTCTATCTCCAGCCATCAACCTTCCAAAGGCACCTGTAATGAAAGCTCCTAGGCAAATGAAACTCAGGTCCCCTCCATCAGCCACAACTAATACACCATTAAAAATACTTCTGAAGGTTTATAGCCCCCAAAAAAGAATCCACACTGACTGCACAGAGAGCATCTTATGGGAATACCTCCGGGCCACAGAACTAGGACATTTCATCCTTGTGAAAGATGGACTTTATTTAAGCCTCTGCTATGCTCAGCAATGTAATTACTTTGGTTAAGGACTGCATTAAAGAAGAATTAACTAAAATTAAAGAACAATTAAGTAAAATAAATTAAAGAACAATTAAACTAAAATAAATTGTATCCCTCTTTTGATCTGAATATCTCGACAGATATTCAGGAATGGGGATTTGTAGTAGTGTAGCCCCTCTGCTCGACCTCTTTGCATTTCCCTGTGACCAGTTAGGAAACCACTGAAGGAATGAATATTCTAAACTATAAAGTTTACTCAAGTAAAGGTGTCACTGTCATTTGCAAAGGTGTCACTGAGAATCCCCATAAAATGGTCCTTAAACTGCATTTAACAGGCTTTGCTTGATTAATTGAGAAATATATTGGCTGCTACTGGTGATTAGTTGACACCTAAATGTTTTCATTTACAAGAACCTTAATAAGGAAGCATTTGAGGAGAATAAAATTTTAATTTAATTGAAAAAGAAAAAAACAAATCAAACCACACAGATTTCTTTACCACATCACCTGAGCACACCATGTTGAACCCAGCAGCAGGAAATCAAGACCATATTGACAACTTCTGACTATCTGTATCCTTACCAGCAAACACTTGTGTTTATTAGTATTGCTTGAAAACACAAAAACTTCTCCAAAACCAACACATGTATATATATATATCCACAAAAAATGCTGTAGTTAGGAGTTTCTCTAAACTCCAAATTTAAATATTCATTCTTTGCTGATAAAGGCACAAATAAGGCATATTTTAAAGTAATGATTTAAATTATTGAATTTACCAAACTCAAGGCAATAATTTTAATCAAGAAAACCAATGAGTTTATGAGAAACGTAGAACCAAAAGTAATTATTTTATGTTTGTGCAGCAATAGGAGAATTTATTCAGTTCTATTGATTTCAAGTGCTACAAAAGACAAAATCCTTGTCCAAACCGAATTTCCCATCAGCTTCTGTTCTATGCCAAGTCCAATTTCAGACTTCGAGCACATTTCTAGAGCTTTAGTCTGAACTGGGTTTGGATTCTGAGCAAAATAACAGATATTGCCCCAAACCTATGTGTTTAAAGTTAAAAGTAGCTGTTTGAACAAGATAATCTCAAATGTGAAACACCAGGGATCGACTCCAGGAAAGTGCTGAGTGTACAAATACTCAGTTCTATCTTCCAAAAAGAGCAAATCCTCACACAGTACCTTGCTTCTAATTACCACTGATTAAACATCAGCAGTGCTGTGAGAATCACACACACTGTACTAAGAAGGAAAATTACATCCAGGAACCTGGATTTCTTTTCTGCAAAGTCGACATCTGCCAACAGTGCAGCAATTCCAAGAAATTTCTGTTTTCTCCCAAGGAAAACAATCCCTACTTCCAAAATGGGGTGCAAAAAAAAAAAAAAAATTCAGGAAGGAAAACTTCCAGAACTCAGTAAACCCAAATGCCGCTTTACAGAAAACAAGGCAAAATTTTCCCATCTGATTTGCTGCACTGACAAAGTTTGTCTCTTCCACAAGAAGCCTCAGAATTAAGACCCTATCACATGTTCAAAACAAAAAGAACATTTTCAAATATACCTCTGATTTTAAGAAGATATTCTTGAGCCTTTCATCACTTTGCATCACATTTTGGCTAGTGGAGTCTCAGTTGCCTTGTAAAATAAGATTTAAGTATTAATTTTGCTCTGATTCTGAATAAAACATACCCATACAATTCCTAAAAGGATGCAGCTGATTTTTATAATAATTTTCTACACCCTCTATTATATTGGTAAATTACTTAGAAACTCTCAATTGTTTAATTATTCTTAGAAACTTAAATAAAACAGAAAAAACCCAAAAGCAACAGCGCTGACTGATGTGGGGCTGCAAAAACTTTTAAAAGCAGGGCAATCTGGAGAAATTAGATTTGTAACCCGTGTACCTCCAGTTTTACTTGTGCCAAATCTCCAGTGTTACCCCGTTTTAAAGCACTGCTCCCCTTCGTTGTGTGCAATTTAAAAACCCACAGAGCTGACCATGTTTTATTAGTGGAGAGCAGCTGGGGAGAGGAGGATTCCTACACAGCACCTTGTAATGCAGGAACACAAGGCATTATTTTTATTAATTGCTAAGCAATTTGTCTGCTCTACCACCAAACAACTTTCCCTCATGTGCAATCCACAGCCCTGCCAAGAGAAGGCTGCCAAGTCACCACTCCCTCCACCTGAAAGCCATTTTCATAAGCTCTTGTTTAAAGTAGAGACCAAATGGTTATTGTATTTTTGTTAATGTAATGCAGCTCGATTATAACAACCTGTGGCAGATACACAGGATTTGGACACCCGTGCTAACAGATGTTTGAGAAGGGAACAATTCTGTTTGGGTTGTTTTTATGCCAGCAGATCTTGTGCTGAATCTGTATAAAAACCATCTTCCTCTCTCCTGAACTCATACATTAGAGAAAGTACTACATTAATCCCCAGTGTAAATCCACTGAAGTCAGCAGTGTTACATCAGCAATGAATTTGACCCTTTGTGGTTAGCTGACATTTATTTTAAAGCACAATCATGAATCCATCTTCCCCCTGTCTGCCCACCTTCCTTCAGAGGGGATGTGCTGCCCCAAATAATGAAGAGAATTATGTGGTGGTGGCTTTCTGAGTGTGAGCTGAACTTCTGCAGTTATCTAAGGATATGGTTACACATGTTTAACTTTTGTATTTGAATAAAGGGATTACACCATGAGTAATGTCTAACAACCACTGCATATGGTTTATTTGCTTTCCAACATCTGCTGAATCTGCTGAAGCTCAAATCCAATTTAAAAAAAAAATCTAGAAACTAACTAAAGTCTCAGCAATGTACCAAGTTAGAGACACCACTTTTTTGCTTGAAGAGAAATGTTCCCATGTCCATAAGAATACAAAATGGCCTTGCCTCAAACCCACCTACTGATTTACATCACTGGTGCCAGTAGGAAATACAACAGTGAAAAGAAAAATAAACAGCGGAAGAACAACAAGGGGAAGAAAAATAAGTGCAGGACTGAGCAGAAATGGAATTTCCATGAGGATGTAAAGCTGGGAGAGGGTGAGAATCAAAGTAACAGAGGAAAGGTTTTGCTGGTGAAGTAATAAGACAATAGAGAGAAGCTTTTTGAGGTTTCCTTGAACAAATCTTCTGTTTGCAAAGGGCTTGGGTGGCCTGGCAATCTCCTTCCTTATTCTCCCTGTGAACACTGACATGTGGAACACGTCTTTGAAGGTCCATTAGGAAAGTGACTCCATAACAGATGGATTTCCCTGTTTATTAGCAGGTACAAGCTAATGACAAACAGCACTGTACAGGCTATTACCTTGTACTTAAATTATTTCCTTAGCAAAAGACCAGTACATTTAATGATTCCAAGAAAATAGAGAATGGGAACGTTTCCAGCTTTACTTCTCCTAAAGAAAAAGGTCTACCATCTGTTTCTTTCAGGTTTGATACTCACATTTTAATTTCTCTCCTCTTTTTTTGTTTTAATTGTTCTTTAGCATCCCTAATCCTTGAGTGCCAAAATGGAAATCCTTGACCAGCAAGCACGATACTAGAGAACAAAAATCTTGGTCAAGTCTCCTCTCATTTGGTCCCAACTCAAAGCAGGAATTGAAATGGATTCTTCTTGAGAAGGGATGCTTTCTGTACCAGCAGTATTTTTATGCTTATTCTTTTATATAATCAAGAAAGCAAGGAAAAGAAACAAACAGAAAAGAAACATGTTTTACTGATGTTCAGCGGTTGCAGCCCTCTTCAAGTTGTTAGAACATGGAACAAAAAGTCCATGCCTTTTTTTCCCATGCAACAAAAAGGATGCTGAGATTGAGTGGTCATTTAAAAAAGAGGAGGGACAGGGTAAAACAAGCTAAAAAATCTGAAGCTGTTTGAAGCCACTTTCTCAGCATTTAGGGAGAAATCATCTCACCAGCAAAGCTTGAGAGTTCTCTTCCATTTTTCCATCTAGGGAAAGATCCTAAATTATGTAAACCCCAAGGAAGCTTGCTTAGACTATAGGCAATACCTGGATTTGTTATCCAAGCACAGCAGTTTTATCTCTGTCAGCATTTGGAAAGTTCTCAGTCCTGTCAGAGTTTCTCTGAGTGTGGAAAAAAGACCCTACTTCTCTGATCCATAATCCTTATTTATAGCCCCCACTTTTCAGCTAAACTTGGGAATTGTAAATGGAATTTACCTTACCTTCATCTTCTAAAATACTGAACACAAAGATATAATTTAAAAAAAAAAAATTTAAAAAACCCCAAAGCAACAGTTTTCTTGATTCTGTGGCAAATTCCAAGTTAACAGAAAAAGTCTGGACTGTTTAAACAGATTTAGTCAAAGTGATACTTACTGTAATAGCCACGGCACAGTTTGCTGTTCCATCCCAGAGCAACCATCAACTCAATTAAGTAAATGAGAGAATCAAGTTATTTGGGGAATGCACACCTCTAATTAGCTGGAATTATTTGTGCAGTTAATTCATTTATGGATAGATTTCTCAGCAAGCCCACGCTTTCTCACCGCTGTACCGGGCTTAATTGCCATTCTGTTTCTCTTAAAAACCTTAATGGGTGATTGAGTGCTGTGGGGGAATGTAGGTGGGGAGAGTGAGATCTGTAAAGGACAGGCTGTCCTCAGTCACAGAGCTGGAAAAGAACCTTTTTCTTCCTTCTGACAACTCCTATTGCCTGACCTGCACTTCTTGTTGGTACAAACAGGCACCGGTGTGGCGACTGCACCTTGCCACAGACGGAATTTCCAGCCTGAGCCTCACCTGGCAAACACCTTTCTGCTCCTTGCTGTGTTAAAGCAACCTGGCAAAGCTGAATCAACGGCTGAGCAGAGTTTTCATTATTTCATTTCCACTGCAAATATCACATCACAGACACATAAAACCCATCCAACACGTCTGTTTTCTTGTTAACTTCAAGTGATGCTCGCCGGTCCAGGGGAGAACACAACTACGGCTGATTTTAAGAAAATATTCACAAATAAAGGAAAAAACCCTATCTAATGCTGAGGCAGAGGAGTTTGCTGTCTGACTCCATGAGGGAATGGAAGGCTCTTGAATTTTTCAATTTTTTTATTTTTACTGCAAAGAACTTAAGACAGATTTTTTTTTTCCTTTTAGTGACTCACTACACTTTGGATGTTGAAAGGACATGGTTCTATTTAAATTAACAGTTAGGCATCTGACCAAGTCAGTCATGATTAGAGCTATCCAAAAATACATGTCTGATGAGAGGACTATTTTTGACTGATTAGAAGATGGAGAATTTTTATCAAACTGGATCAGTTACTGTACAAAAATTGCAAGGAAATTATGGTAATCACCCAGCTGACATTTATTTCCAGGGTAAATAAGTTAGTGACAGTAGAAAGAAAAGAAAACAGCTGCTAGAAATGGTGAGATGGAAAAAAATCAGGGAGTTTCTCTTTTACAGACAACATTTGGTGCTGTTGTGTTGCTGAACCATCGCTGCATTTCTTCTAATGAAAAATTTTCAGCTTAGCACATTGTGAAGCATTGAAAGCAAGCAAAACACCCCAATATGCCATGATAAATTGGAACATGGGGTAATTCATGACCATAACAAACACCCTCTTGCCAGCAGCACACAGTGAGTTTGACCAATGGTTTGTTCTGCGTCCCCCAGCCCCCTGAGAGCTGAGGGATATTTCCCCAACACAGAAATCATCATCCAGGGGCTGAAATTCAAGAACTTCCTGCTGAAGCTGCTTGCTGCCCTGAGGTCTGTTTTGAGCCATGTCAGTGCCACACCTGTCCATCCTCTCTGAGCTCCTGGCTGCAGCAGTTTGGGTTGCAGGCACTCAGACAGGGACGGTCACTGCTGGCTGGGGCAGCGCCAGCCCAGCCCGGGTTGCTGAGTGCTGCTGCAACACAAACAAGGACCTGGGGCTTGGCAGCTCCTGGAATTAATGGCTGGAGGGGAACTGATGGGCTTTCCAAAGGGTTTTGGAGAAACCTTAGGCCAGCCACTTCCCATTCTGGATCCCAGCTTTTCCATCTGTAAGGGCTGAGGGTGAGATGCTGACTTCATGTGAAAGCGCTTGGGAACCTCCCTGAAAGCCAAATGCTAAAAACATGCCCCTCTGTGAGGAGTTATAGCCCCTTTGTTTTAGCAATACTGGGCAATGTGAATTACATTTAGAGGGAAAAACCCCTAAAATTACTTCCTTAAATATGTAATCTTTGCTTGCTGCTACCTTTGCTGATGATACAACCACACAATATTTGGATATGGGGGGTGGGCATTGATATTTGAAACATAGTTCAGAAAAGATACACAATGCCCTGCTCTAAATATCATCAGAGGAAAGATTATTTATGCTCTAGAAATTAAATCTGGATCTATTGTAAAGAAATAAATGCAGGTATGAGCAGTTTGATGGATTTTTAATTAGACATTTCAAGATGTATTTATTTTAATTGGCTTCAGGGACAGATCATTATTTATTGCCACATCAGGTTTTACTGGAAACTGGAGGCACAGAGTTCATTTGCCAAACTCACTGCAGACAGGAGGAGGGATAGACAAATTCTCCCAGTCTGCAAAACTGGGAGAATTTCAGAGGAAACCTTTTGATGGCAAAGAAATCCCAAAGAGCAAACTTAGGGGAATTTTAATTTCTGCTGGAAAACAGTAGAGCCCACATGGATGGCAGGAGATGACAGCGCAGTCTCCAGGAAGCCAGGGACAGAGCTTTCTCCTCAAATCCTACAGCCCATATCCCCTATACTCATCACCCAAATTCCTCAAAAGGCCTCCCAGACAACAGATCCCTGCCCTGAGAGGTTCCCGTTTCAACCAACCCTCTTACCCCACCCCTCAAAGCCCAGCATTTTCTGGAAACCACTCCTTCCCTCGGGCTCTACCCTCTGTGGCAGCAGCATCACTTATAAAGGGGTTCCAAATCTCTGTCCCCACTGCAGATGTGGGATTACACTCCCTGGCTCTTTTCCTGGCAAAATCAGCCAAGGGATAAGGCCAGGAGCAGGAAGGCTTTGAACAGCAGAATTATCTTCCTCCCACAATACTACACTGATTTGCTTTGCTTAGAGGGGTGCAGAGCAGAAATAGAGCAATGTTTCCATGCAGCTCTCACAGAAAAAAAAATTTATTGCCTCTTCTGGCAAACTTTCCAGAGTTTTAGCACAAGATATGAGAACAACAAATCCCCCTTGGGCCTGGCTTTGTGGTCAAAAAGGAGCAAGCTTGGGAAAACAACCCAGCTCCCTCCACTACTCCCCAGGCACTGAACAGTATTCCTGGATAAGAAACTCTCCAAGCTGAGTCCCTGGACCAGAGTCCACCCTTTCAGCAATAAATCTCAGCCTCAAAGGGTGCAGAGGGACATTTGGAACAAGGGACAAAGGCTGTGCCCAGGCTGCATTGGTGCCTCTGCCCGCTGGGACCTGCAGGACACACCTGGCAGGGAAAGTGATGCTGCAGCACTGCTGCTCCCTTTTCACAAATAATTCTTTTTCACAAAGAAAAAAAGGTATCTTTGAAGATTTTCATGAAAAGAAGCATACCTGAGGCCAGCTAGGGAATTAAGGAGGTTCAGAAAATTTATCAGGGACCACAGTGGATATATGTGGGAAAAATCACAGTCCAGTGATTTATACTTCTCTCCAGAAGCCAACAGCTAAAGACTAAAGGCAAAATGCCCTGTAGCATAAAAGAAACTAGATGATTATCTAATCAAGCCAATGCTTCTCAGAAGTGATGAATTCATCCAACCACTCTGACTGTCACCGTTTACAAGGCACTTTGAAGATGGATATCCAATGAAAGCTCTGTAAGTGTTGTGCACCGACAAGTTACTGGCATGTTTTGTTACCTGTGGACCTGTATTTCATTCTTGTCTGCCACAGGAAGGAAAAGCTGAAATTTATAATTACCAGGGGTGCTTTTAAGTGGTGCAATTTTTCAGTAATACACGAAAAAGAAGGGGAAAAACCCCAACAACCAAACAAATCTTACATGCACACACACAAAAAAAACCACCAGCCAATGCAAAACCCTAACCAACCCCCCCCCAAAAAAAACAAACAAACAAACAAACAAAAAAAAAGAAAAAAAAGAAAAAGGGCAAATGAGAGCAATTAGGCCAGAGTTTACAGAAAAGCAATCAGCCAGCTGAGTGTCCCCTCTGTTCATGTGACCAAGTGTCCTTAAAGCTCAGGTCTCCACCAGGAACTCAGCGTGGAAATGTGGGAGAGTTGCTGAAGATTCCCCTTCCTCCCATTAAAAATCAACTCCAAAACTTTTTCTTTTGACTATGGAGAACTACACAGGCCTTAAAAATATTTCAACTTTATTTCAGACTATCTCAGTGTTTTCAAAGAAGACACTAAACAAAACACTTATGTGAATGAATAAATAAAGAATAAGTATTGTAGGTCAGCAAGTCAAAAGCTTCCCCTAGTTACTGCCATCACACTAAGTTCATATTTGCTAACTTTTCTGTTTAAAATCACACACGTGCATCACAGTTCCAGCAGTTTTCAAAACAAAGCATCATCAGTAACTTGTTTGAGAAACAACTGTCTAGGCAGGACACTGAACTTTTATCTGGAAGCCTCTGAAGTCATCCAGAGCAGGAAAAAAAAAAAAAAAGAGAACCAATCTCCAACTAAAAGTGCAGTCTGGAGACTTCTTCATTTTCATTACCATATTTCAAAGCGGAAAGACTTAATTACCTACTGAGGATCTGACTCTGATCTAAGCCACTTCATATTTTTAACAGTGAAAACTGCCCCACTATAAGGAACTCTTCTCTCCTACAGCGCCACACCAGATATAGGTGATGACAAAACTATTAGAAGTAACTCATAAAAGCTCCCACATATAAAATTATACAATGATTATTTTGGGGTGTTGGTTTCCAGAGGTCTCCTTGTCTGTCCAATTTTGCTAAATCTCTCTCATCCCTTGCAGCACCACCCATGCTAATGTGCCTCTCCTTTCTGCAGTACATTTTTTTATTTTTCTTCTAAGCCTGTTATTAAGATTTTTGTTGTTGCTTGGTGGGGTTTTTTTTCTTCATTTATTACAACAGAAGAAAAATATTTACTAAAGTACTTCACAATATATCCTTCAAGTTCTGACTTTGCCTTGAGGATTTCTAAATATAACACTTTTACCTCTCAAACACAGCAGTAGTTACAGTCTGGCAAGATCATTGTCCAAAGTGATGGAACTCGTGGGACCAAGCTGGAGCAATGCTGTTCCTCTTGCAGATGAAAATAAAGTAATGCATTTGTGGGTCCATCTAATCCTTTCTTTGCTTTTTGCAGGCCAAAGGTCCCCTGGGGATTATTGCAAAGTGTTCCCAAGTGCTGCACTCTACATTTAGGGGCTGGCTCTGCTGACAGATGTGAAAACACCTAGCCAGACATTGTCCAACAAATGCACAAGAGGATGCTGAGAGCAGAAGTAATCACAGATAAATTTAAGAATAATGTACATTTAGGATTTAGGCTATTTTATTCTAAGCTGAGTTTTTTGTTTGCAATGAATTTATTGTTTACTGCTCTGCTTAGAATACAGGCTTGCTGTTTCCTTGCTGCAGAAAGTCACCAAATCAGATGAAATTCAAAATTAAGCAAGTATCCACCATGTGTATAAAATCTAAGTACTTTTAGAGTGAGGAAACAGGATAGTCTGGATCTCACTGGTACCATTTGAGGTCCTAAATCTTTTCATTTAACATTAATTTATAATTGCAACCATTTTATGCCTCTCCTCTGAGTTCCTTCCTAACCTCATTTATTGCATGTAGACACTGAAGCTCACAGTTATTTCCTAAAATTAGGCGTGATTTTTCATCTTTCTGCCTCTCACTCCTTTTCTAGCACACATCTTCATGTCCTATAATCACATGACACAGTGCTTGCTTTTAATGTGTCCCTCCAAGATTGAAACTTAGCACAGAATGTCATTGTGTATAAACCTTAATCCAAATCCCCATTTGGCTGTTCTGAATAATTTAGAAAGCTAGTCACAAACTGATGGCATTTCTTCCTGGTGGTAAGAAGTGTTTATTCAGTGTAGCTCAGAAAAGCTTTCTTACAGCACTGCTTCTCTTCTCTGGGTGCAAATCCCTCGCTAACATTCTAGATGATTTTTTTAGGGTTAAATTCATAACAGCAGAGCATGTATATGAACCCTAAGTCTGACTTCTGGATGCTTTATTCTCTTCGCCTTCCCAGCTGGATGCTTCATTCCCAGCCTCCTCAGCTGGCTTTAAAATAAATAACCCAAAGATGTCTATAAAATCTTTTCAGATACCTGCTCCATTTCATCACGTTTCACTTGGATCTCATTTGGCAAAGGTGATTTATGTTTTGAGCCCTTGGAAATAAAAAGCTGGAGCACTCTTCACTGCCTGCTTGTGCTGCCAGGTGTTTTAGAAGCTGTGCTGAGCCAAAAGCTGGCAGTGAAAGGTGGAAGGGTCTGTCCAGTGGTCAGGGCATCACTCCTTGGGGATCCCTGAGGGGCTGGGCAGCAAGGACCACTCTCCCTCCATTCAAAATTCCAGTTAGGAGGCAAATCAGCTTCTGAACCACCAGCTCAGCCAGCCATGGCATCCTACAGCTCTCCAGCACCACTGATCAGAGTCAGAGCAGCAGCACCAGGTCAAAATAAGGGTCCAGCACCACTCCTGTCTCCCAAATAATTCCTGTAGCTTCCACCTGTTTGCACCTCAGACTTTCTGAGCCTGACTTAATACATTGAATTTTGTATCGATTTTCCTGGATCCCTTATAAAAAATGACACCTTCCACCAGAAGTGAGGCCTGTGCTGGTGTGAAGCCTCTCTGTCACAGACATGGCAGCAGTGAGGGGGAAGAGAGGTGACATTCCTGTCATCTTCAGAGCTACCCAGATGACAACACACATTAGTATTATGAGGGAAATAAGGTTAACTCTTTTTGAAAGGTGTGCACAGCTCTTCAATAGTATTCAGCTCTGATCTTTATTTAGTATCTAGGCTTCTATTTGTTTGGATTTTGTTTTTTTTGGGAGGGTTTCTGTTTTGTTTTTTTTTTTAATCACATCTATTGAAGTTTGAGGCCACAAATCAAAGAACAGGATCACTGCTGCAGTGGTCCTCCCTCATTTCTTTACTGCTATTTATTGCCCAGGCCCTATATGCTTGCATGTGCCTGGTTGTTAATTTTTTAATTATACTCAGTCACTCTGTTGAAAAATCTTTTTGCCAAAGACAGGTTCAGCAATGGAGCACAACTTTACTTACCTACTATGGAAAGAAAAAAAAAATTTTTTTTCTTCTGTCATCACTGTTTTGAAAGCTTTGGTGCGTTCAAGTATGAAAAAATCAGCTGTACTTGCTGTTACTTATTCAAGAGACTAAAATGAGAGAGGTGTCAAAACAAACAAGAAACGCTGATCTACTGAAAATGTTTTGTCTAAAAGCTCTCAGGAATCCATTCTTAGCATATACCACACGTCTCTTCTTAATGTGGTATTACTGAACAGGGTAAGAACTGAGAAGATTTTGGTAACTCACCACTCACAGACAGATAATCTTTTGTATAGAGGAAACTCACACTGGGATTTCTCAATATGAAACTACTGAAAACACACACAAAACACAAATGGGCCAAAACCACAAACAAATTTCCAGCCCACAATATATGAGTACACATTCCCTTCTCCGAATAATTCCCACTGATGTCAGAAGGGCCAGAACAGCACCTTCAATCCAACATCTGCCTCTCAATTTTTGGTCACATCACTAGAGGAAAGTGTGAGGACAGAAAAAAGTATGGTTGCTACTTGGAATAAATGGGAGTAGCATAACTGCCCAAAACACACGAGGAACTCAGTGTATTTATTCACCACTCAACTCCCAAGGTGCTGAACCACTTTCCTAAACCAGAAATCGATCATTTTTGCCCCCTGGCCCTGAAAATTTTGATGTCATAAAAGATAGAAGACGTTTATAAAAGCACTGCAACACAAATATTTTAAAGTCTTTACAGCTGTGGGGTGAGGATGCATATTTTAAACACAGCATTCACCATTTCTGAGCAGGATCAGATGGCTCATTATGTGCCTTGAGATTCCATCTCCAGTTTCCTAAAAATCACTCTGCTTCAGCACCTCACCTTCCCTGCTCCAGAGTATGTCTGTCCTGGCCATCCTTTGGAGGGAGGGAAAGCACTCAATTATTATTAATTCTTCCTGGCCATTCCACTTATCTCCCCAGTCCCAGGATAATTTAAATACCATGATTTGGTTCTTTGCCATTCAGTGCCTCCTGCAGAAGAGCTTCAAGCAAACCCTATATACATTTTTTTTCCTAGTAGTACAAATGTGACATCCAGTGGGATTTTTTTTCCTTTAATAATTTTTTTGAGCCTTTTTTTTCCTTTGTATGAGACTACCCAAGGTGGAGGTGGACATTTTGCTCACCTCATGCTCTGGAAGATGTAAAGTGAATTGATCATCACAGGCAATGTCAAACACCCAACAGCCACCTGAATATAGCACAGCAAGCAAAAAGAAGGAGTAAGAGTTGTAATAAGGTTAAAACCTAGAGTGAAAGAAGTTAACCACCACCCCCCCCCAAAAAAAAAAAAAAACCAAACAGAATAAAGCTAGAAAATCCTTCGCTGATAATTTATGTGTGCTAAGGAGAGAACATTGAAACCTGAGCAGTGTAGTCAAAACCCAAGGGTGCAGAAAGAAGCAGCACTCAGTGAGAAAACCAAGAGTAAAGCTCCATATAAGGTACTGCTGGGAGATGATCCAGGTGGGAGACTGGAAAGGACTGTAAATTACCATCCAGGAAATATTCACAGAAGGAATAAAATCCTTTTCACCTATTCTTATTGAAGAAAATCTCCAAACCAACCAACCAAAAACAACACCAGAAAAAACACCCCAAAAACAAACAATAAAAAAAATCTCTTTTATTGCTCAAGACTTGTCACACTTATGTGCTTCAGTTTTAACACAAATTAAAAAGAAAAAAAAGGGCTAACAGCACAGGCAAAAAAATGCTCCAAACCAAACCTCAAACAAAAAAGCAAGCTTCATCCAGCTTCTGAAACACTACTATTGCAAAATCTACAAGTCAAGGTACACTAAAAATTCCATCCGAGGTACAATTGCAAAAGATATTTTTTAAATTAATTAATGAATTCTAAGCGTTTATACACTTTTCACTCTTTTTTGTCCCTAAGGATAGTTTGTTTTGTGAAATGAGTGACATTTTTAAGGTATCCACACAGAAAGATGTGGTAGTAAAATTCAAAGTATGTCATTATAATCAAGGTTGGGGTTTTCCTTCACTTGGATTTCAGTTTTGTACCTTTCAGTTTTTTGGTTATGGTAACAACAAAATAGTACACATAGGCAAAACCCCAAATGTACATTACAGAAAAATTTACACCACTGGAAGAGAAGACCTCACTAAGCGAACACTAAAATCCAATTACAACCCCAACTATGATGGGCAATCCTCCCATTTGAGTTTTGCTGTGGATTTCTCAAGTAATAATTTTTTATCTTCATCATATAACACAGTCAGGCAACTGCCTGAATACACACGTTGTATGATACAGGATTTTATTTCTCCATCTTCCAAGAGTTTCTGAAAGTTTCGTAACTCGCCACCTTGACAGGTTTGAAGATGGATATATTAATTTCCTGGCACTCTGGCAGCAACTGCTATGATAAAAAGGTAATAGCAAGAAGAAAAATAGGTGTCGCTTCCCTGCATTAATTCACAATGTCGTGTCACATTCTTTAAATCCCTTCCTCTCCCATGGAGTCACCAGTGTAGGGCGCTGGAGCAATAATGAAATTCTACTCTGGTGAAGGAGGCAAAAAAGAGGCCTTTCAGTCCACACAATGAAATGTGAAAATTGCCACCCATACCTGAGGTGTTCCCTGAAAAGCACTCCTGTAAAAGGACTGCAGAAACTCAACTGCTGCATTGCCAAATTGTTCCCTCCAGAGGGGGCATTAAGTTGTCCCCAACAAACTCACACCCCTCTGAAATCCACATTTCAGGGCTGGATTTCTTTGCACTCATCAAGATTGGAGGTCGATGGCTGTGCACATCTATAGTCTAGCAACAATTCATCAATCTTGAATTTATTTCTTGCCACAGAACCTTAGGTGCCTTAAAACATCCAGGGCACAGATTCCCTTATGGAACTAATACAAAGTGAAAAGCTTTACAAGGAAGGTACTAGCACAAGACAGATACACACTAAACAAATGTTATTACGGAAAAAATGGCAATTAAGATTCTCTTAATTAGCCTGTCATTTTGTATTTATCATCATAATGTTTGTTTTACAATGCTTTATTAAATCTGGCTTTATGACAAACAGTCTGCTGGCAATGCATCCTGCTGTGCAACATATGGTGTTACACCTAATGAATATTAATGCTGTGAAGTACAAATAGTCTTCTGGGACAAGGGCTGATGGCTGGGAACCTCCTGCAGATGGCATCATTATTCAAAGAGGTTCACCTCACGTGTTTCTCATCAGGTCTCCTCCACAGCTACCTAGGATGCTGCCTGTGGGCTTTCAAGGGAAGTCTAACACATTAAAATTCTTCTCAGTCCCTTTCCAAATTTTCAGGGGGGGTTGGGGGTGTGTGTGGTTTTTCTTTTATTTTTCTTTTTTT
>VWZP01009615.1:3015649-3037392 GCA_013396995.1 Dicaeum eximium
TTAAAAAAAAAAAAAAAAAAAAAAAAAACCAAAGAAAGAAACCCCTACAAAAATCCCCCCAGCCATCTTCCCAAGCTGAAAACAATCCTCTTTCAGGATTTCTTCCTGTGCTGGACAGTGCTGGTGTTGTTGTGCCCCTATTTCTGTTACATGGTCCTTACAATAGAGAGACATTCCCTCCCTAGACAGAAACATAGGGAGAAGAGTCTTTTCCCCTGGTCACTAATTTGTGGTTTTGGGGCTGGCAGAGGTCTCAGCTGGACACAAAGGGACCATGGTAAGGTGCTACAAAAAGTGTTAAGCCTTATCTTCTCCTCTTCACTTTTGGAAGCCTTTAATTTCCCCTGGGGAGTTCACAGCAGGAGAGCTCTGGGGCACATTCAGCTAACAGAGCTCAAGCCCCACTACCCTTCCCCAAAAATTAAACCTGTCTAATTGGGAGACCCTGGAAGAGGCCAGGTGTGTCAGTGGTACATGACTTTATTGAAGACAGAGCACCTCATACCATTAACAGTCAGCTCTCCTCCACCCAGCCCTTGATGAAAGGTTGATCTGACAAGAAATTCCCTTCCTTTTCTCTGGAAAAGGGCTGGAAAATCACACCACCAGCAGAAGCAGTCCATTATAATTTCTACAGCATATCTGTTTAGGGAGCTCCTGCAACTGGACAGATTCCTATCCTGAACCAGTTTCTTATTATTTCACAGCCTCAGCAAAGTAGCTCATATCTGGCAATGATATGACCAACAAAGTTATTTCTGGTCCTTTCAGCACATTAAGATTTCAAAATGTGATTACTGAATATGACTTTTTTTTTCTTTAAAAGCTACTTGCTTGTTTTAAAAATTACTTTCTATCATCATTTAAAACAAACAAAAAACCCCACAAAAAAGCCCAGCCCACATTCAAAAGCCCAGATTAACTTTGCTTTGATTACTTCCCTTTGCATCCACAAAGAAACGGTGCTGGGTCCCAATGAGGAAAGTGATTACAGCTTTTTCTGCACAAAAGACAAGCACATTATGTTTGTTTGAGAAATCTTCTAGATTCTTCTGGAAGCATACAAGTTAAGAATGACAAAACAGACCCACCAGATTTTCATAACAAGTGACTCCCAGATTCTCCATCAAGTCTGGCTACACAAGTGACAGCTGTGCTCTCCAGTAGTCACTTTGTTTATGGTACACCAATTATGCAGGATATTCTCCTAAACAGCTGGGCAAACACACTTATTTGAATGCCATCAATGCTTCAGCCATTCACAGAACCACCCCAATATATGCCTTTGGCTTCCTTCTGCTGAGAGAAGTCACAGCTTGACTCAGAGCAAAGAAAAATAAATACTACACTGGCTGCCAGGATGCTGAAGATAGGCTGTTGGTTTTCCCTGGATTTATTTTGAGAATATTACATTATTTTAGTCTTTAAATTGCCTGTTGCTGCAACAGATAGAAGACACAACTCTTTTATGTTCCAATATTCTGGGTAAGCACCACGGAGACAGCTCTAGCTGAAACAGAAGAGACAAATCAGCAGCTCACTGTAGCCCATAAATATCTGTATGGCTTTTGCAACATTTCCCGACCCAAAAACTCAGGTATTACATAGAGATGGCCCAGAAGGGCAAGAGCACATAGGTCTAAGCCAACCCCACACCTTTACAGTAGAAACCTCCTTCCAGAGGAAAGAAATGGATCTGCAGAGCAACCCTCACAGGGTCAGGCATCAGCTTCTTAGATGAAATCAGAATAACCTGCATTTTCATCAAGTTTTCCAGGAGTAGCAATCCCTGCACCTGCTGCTCTCCAAGCCAGAACAGTTTGGTTGTTTGACATGAACCAAGTCCCATATATACACCTTGGGGTGTTTGAGGGTATTCCCTGAACAGACCAAGCTTGGTTTCTGCTGAGTGAACGAGCTCTGTGTCCAACTCCAACCTCACCTCCCAGATCCATTCCTCGCTCCCAAAGAGAATCTCCAGTGGACATATAAAGTACTAATTAGATGGATAAATTAACACAATATACTGTGGCTGAAGAGCCAGCAAAGGTTCATTTAAGTCCTGAGGATCAGAAGGGTATGAATATTACAGTGAATTAATCAGTGCAGAGATTTTCCTGTCAGCAGAGAGTTCCCCTCCAGTGTTGAGAGAAATCACCTGGAAGCTGCCACAATTCTGGTGTGAGGGGAATAAATGGCAATAGCAGTGTATTTAAAAGCTATTTCATTTATCAACAAAAAAAAAAAGCCCAAAATGTGGGGTTTTGGCAGTCTTTGGACACAAGGTCCGAAGCTGTCCTGCCAGTGTCCTCCTCCATCCCTCTGCTTGGCCAATGATTTTTTCCTATTGCACGTTGAGATGAAAGTGGAGGTCAGACTCCCACCCCCTTTACTTGTGTTCCTGTTTGTTAAAGGCACCATCAATAATGAAGGCAGGTCTCTGGGAATGAGGTTTGTTATCCAGCTTGTGACATTTGTTGTAACTGGATCCAAGAAGTGGAAAGCATCGTGGGTGTTTCTGTGCAAGTGGATAAACAGTAGCTGCTGCTTTATGGATATTTTGGCTTAGGACTGAAGCAGTTTCTAAAAAGGCAAATTCTTCATTTTTCATATGGCATCTAGAGAATACATCACACCAGATTAGACTGAATTTTCAGGCAGAGACATAGCAGGCCAAATTTACAGTGTTGATATAACAGATCTTACACTTTTACATTGCTCAGTGTAGACAGTGCTAACTCTCTTAGAAGTTATTTCTTCCCTTGTCTTCCTTTTAAAATGGAATTAAAAAGAGTTCTGAGACACCAAAGATGACAGAAAGCTTACATTTCAGCCTGATAAAGTTAACTCAGTTTATTTGCCAATTTTAAGGAGCAGCCAGCTGCCAAGGAGCAGGACCTCTTAAGCTATTTGTAGTTTAAGGACATCAGAACTGTCTCTTGCCCAGAGTGCTTCTCCTCAAGGCACCTACCTTCACCCCCCTGACCTGGCAGCCCCTACCCAGCTCAGGATGGGACAGCAGGGAGGAAGGAGATGAGGAAAACCAGCAAAATCTTGTTGGTTTTTTGGTCCCAACAAGTGTGGGAACCCAACCCCCTGGGCCCTTTGGAGGGGGTTCCCCTGTTCTTTTCCAAGGATGAAGAACGAGCAGGACTCTCTCTGGGTCTTCAGGGTTTTGTTTATTCTTATCTTAAGTTCAGCACTGTCTGCACACCAGACTCAGCGTGCGAGAAGCGAGGCCCAAAATGGACAAAATGGACCCAAACACCCAAACCAAGGCCTTTTAAAGCTGTTTAACCCAATTAACTTCTAACACCTACTTTGTTTCTACTTTTCTACCAATAACTTCTACTAAACTATACATGTAACTTCCACACTACTGCTTACTCTAACCAATAATTTTCTGCCACCAGTGCTACAGAAAATGGAGCTGCAGAGGGACAAGAAGGAAGAAGGGACAACACCCAAAATCCTCCATCTTGTGTCCTATTCACTCTCATATTAAAATCCTAAAACCCTAAATTCTTCACTCTGTGATACACTCTGTGATAAACTACAGCTACTACATGTTACTACCTGTGTGCTCTAACTCATCCCAAAGTTTTGGCAATTTTTCCGAGGGACAAAGGTTAAGAGCAGTGTTCTGCTGAGGGTCAGAGTTTCTTCAAACAGGCAGAGAGACATTCCCTGTGCCCTGGATTCCAACAAATCTCTGGCCCTTCTCCCTTTCCCTTGCTCACTGCCTCAGGGCAGGCCAGCCTGGGGCTGACAGAACACCCTGGCTGGGTGGAGCAGCCTCGAGCTCCTGGGGCAGAGAATGCCCAGGAAAAGCATTATTTTGGCACTGCTGAGCCCAAACCCACAGCAGCCGCTGAGGCACCCAGAAGGTCTCTCTCTGTCTGGCTTAAGGCTGTGGTTTTTTTAGCCTGAGGCTTCTGTCTTCTTCTCCCTATTTACCCAGGAGGAACAATTAGCAGTTTTCCCCAGCAGAGCTATTTGAATACCACTCGGTAATTGTCATTCCTGCTTGGTGGCTTAGCATGCACTTTTTAAACCTTTATTTAGTTTTCAAACTAACATTGCATTGTGTTTGCATCCTGATCAGTTTAAACCTGACCATCCTGACAGCAGTTTGTGTTCTTGTTATCCAAATCTGAGCTATATTTCAGCATGTCACTGACCCTGAAAAAACTCCATCCTTCATTCTTTAAAACGTGTCTCATTCTTGATAAGAATACTACAAAGTAAATACAATTAAATACAGGTCTGAAAACTTTGCTGCTGCTCCTCCTCCAGTTCCAGACAGTTTTCCAGCTCCTGAGGTCAGTTTGTGAAATGCTGCACCAGATCCCCCTCCAATACCTTCAAACGTTTCTGGGAAATTCAAAAAAGCAGCTACAGAGAAGGTAAAACCCATAATGGGTGCCTAGGATGAAGCCTGCAGCTGCAGGGCTCACTCTGAGAGCAGAGTCAGCTGTTCTTGGGCTGCTGATACATCTTCAAAGATGAACACAGGCACTAAAATAACCAATCTCTCTCTTATCTATTGTATGTCAAAACTGTTTTCTCTCTTGCCCAGTACACACAGGTAAAACTTCTTGGCTCTTTGATATCTTATGCAGCTGCTTGTCCCCTCTGAGGGGACATAATTCAATACTGAGAACTTTTCATATCTAGACATGAGTAGGAGCAGTAACAGATTCCTACAGAGTTTGGGGCAAAAATGGAAGAAATTTTTTTTTTTTTTTTTAATGGCTGGGCTATGCCAGCTCAGCTGGGAGTTTTCTTGACACTTCCAAGTATGTTCTCTAAGCAACAAGATAATTCTCCTGGTTGACACTAACCTCCAGCTGCTGGAGCTAGGGGTAGATTTACCCTGACCCCATTCTTGCTACCAGGTTCCTGCTTTTTCCAAGCAAGTCTGAATCCCAGAATGTTCAGGTAATAAGCTGGACCCAAAGCACATTTTCCCCATCACTATACCAACAAGCAGGTCAATTCAGCTGGCTGTAATGAGCACTTTTTCCAGAAGATGTAAGCATCTCATCAAGTGTTCCATCCCTAAACAAACCAGCAAAGGTTAAAACAGCATTAGCATTGATGTCCTGCTCATGAATTGTTTCTCACACACAGGAGGCAAGTGGGTCACAATACTGTGCTAATTCAATAATGAAAATAGCCAGGAAGTTTGTGTTCTTAAATTAATTGGTGCTGTATCCATCTTAAATGTCAAGTACCAAGTTCCTAAGAGCTATGAACCATCCATGAAAATCGCAGAAATGGCAGGTGTAATGCATCATATCTTATATACTAATAAAAATACTGACTGCTAGGCTTTATAAGGTCAGGGCTTACTCATGTCTCTCAACAATAAAAAGCTTAATGCAACACTGGGCTCTGCATGATCTTCATAGCCAGAATTATTGAGGAGGAATCACAATTAATGGTTTTCTACAAACCAATGGATCACAAGTGACAGGAGCTTATTCACAATTTATGAAGACCTGATTTTTTTTTTTCTTTTTTCCTTGGTGGGCAGAGGGCTGGAAAATTGCAAAGAGATAATGAAAAGCAACTATTACACAGAATATGGTAATGCAGGTTTATAATCAGGAGCCACAGACGTGCCCATGGCAGGGAACTGGTGAGCTGCAAGCCTGCAGCTGCTGCAGGGGTGAGATTTAAGACAGACTGACAGAAAAGTACCTGGGGCAGCATCTGCAAGTAAATCACTGCTCTATAAAGTGACCTACAGAGGGCATCTTTCTGGATGATTTGTGCTTTGAAACATGAATCAGAAAAGACAGAGGAGAAAGGTACATGATGAGGGAGAGCTGAGCAAACAAGCAGATTTTGCTCTGCTCACTTACCAGCCACAATATCACAAGCTCCTGCAACCCTCAGGACCCAGGTTTCAAAATAATAAATATTCATATTCTAAATACCCACAAACCAAATTTAACTTGGGGGTCTAAAATTTCATAGTTACCTGTGGCTCAAGCTACAAGAGTTTCAGCTCCCCAGCCTTTTCTGGGTTTAGAGTGAAAAATCCTATAAAAGCTTATGTTTATACCTTTGGGCACATACAGAGATGTCCCAGTCTTGACAGAAGTTGGTTCCTTGCTATTTCTTTATTAAAAAACAAAACAAAACAACTACCAAAAACTACAGCAAAAACCACCAAACAGAAAACCATGATATAGATACTGGATTTTTTTTTTTCATTTCAGAGCAAAACATTTGAGTCAATTGGCGTGGACCAAAACCACTGCATCCTAGACCAGACCTTCACCTCTTCTCTCCAAACTTTCTACAGTATTGTTCCTTTTTAGACCACAGGGTCATTTCACACCTCCCTGCAAGTCCCCAGGGACGTCACAGCCACACCAGAGCTCAAACCAGGCTTGTCAGTGGTGCAGTGCCCAAGCTCCCCAGTGGCTCAAACCCTCTGCTTCTTTGGCTCCTTAAGACCTTCCATGGGCCACAAAGGGAAAGCAAGGTGACCTCCTTTATCTTCTGAGGGGAAAACACCAGTGGAAGTATTCTGCCTGGGATCCACAGCCAGCGTGGCTTTTGGGCCAGCACTGCAGAGGTTTGAACTGAGGTGCTCAATAAAACATGCTTTGCTTTCTTGCACCTGGAGAACAAACCCTTCTATATAGCACAGGGCAGTGACAGAAAAAGAAATTTGGTTTTTGTAGTGGCAGGAAGACAAAAAAATTAAATTAGTTTGGGAGGGCTTTTCTTGCATAAAAACAATGTTGTCAAAGTGAGCATCACTGGTTCACACCCTTTCTCCTCCCCATCACACCCCAGAAACCCTTTTAGCTCCTAAAGCTTAATGTGTTTTCCATTTTAGCATTTTGTTTAAGGATACCAACTGATTGTTCCCCCTGTCACAGCCAGTTACCAGGGAGATACAAACGAAGGCAGAGTGATGAAACCTGGCACAATAATTCCAGCTATGACACAGACTATGCACTCTTAGATTAATTATTGAATTGGGGTGATTGCCTACAAGGTGAGCTCCTGTTTTCCTTCTGCAGCAATGGATGCAAATCAGAGCAGGCAGCTGGTGACATCAAAAGGCCTGGGCAGCACATCTGATTTTCCCCTTGCATCTGCATAACTCCACTGACTCAGATTTATATTGGGGTGGAACAGAGAATAATCAAAGCCAGCGTGCTCTATCTGAGCCAGGGCACAAAAATGTCAGCAGCCTTAATCTTTATAAGGAATCAATCAAGCAGGGCTTTAATGCAGCCTGGGTGCTACACCCAAAGCTGCTGTTGCACAGTGATGGATGCATGGCAGGCAAGAGAGCTGGAAAGCAGGGAAGAGATAATTGAAATACACGTGTAAACTATTAGGCTATCCCTCCCTGCGGGGCAGGCAGGGGGAGCAGCAGCAGCAGGATGGCTTCCAGGTGCAGCTTCTGGAACCTGAACTGTCTCCAGCCCAGGAGGGGACACTGCAAGGGATCAGAAGGGAGCAATACTCCTCGATTATTGATTAAAACAAAACAAACAAAAAGCTTCAGATTCACACAGCACAATCACAAATAAGAGCTGTGACACGGCAGAAGGGCAGGTGCTGATTAGGATCCTGTAGCTAACAATTCTTTCCCTTAGGTGGGCTGAAAGTGGCAGGAGGCAGGGAGACAGAGGAAGGTGGCAGGGACTTGCAGGAACAGCATCAGCCATGACCTGGGCAACCACATATCACAACCTTGCAGCAAAAAAAAGCAACTCCAAGGTGAATGCAGCCCAAAAAAACCCAGCACTGCAATATTCCCCACATCCACACCCTCACCCCCCTCTGCAGAACGAGGCACAGCTGAGGCAGACAGGTTTTGTGCTGGTAACCCTGCTCTGCTGGGCAGAGCCTTCAGAGTGACAGTGCACAGAAACAAAGCCACCAGCAACATTTCTGCAGGGCTCTAATGGATTCTCGATACCTGCAAGAGTAGAAAGACACCTTTAAAATCCTATGTACATCTTCTATTCTAATACACCAGAGGATTCAGCCCTAATACTTCATTTTTACCCACACAGTTATTTTTGCCTTTGGTATGTGAGGACAGGAACTTGAGAAGTCACACCATGCTAAGCTAAGGACACAAGGAGAAAAGTGATCCATTTGCAGGGAGCTATTTGACATGGGTTAGCTACTGGTCTAACTATTAGAAGTGAAAGAAAATGGGAGTGCATCCTTTTACACAGACATAAACGTCAGAGCTGTCCTTAGAAGTGAAAGCATAATTATGGCAAGAAATAAAGCTGAAACATTTCATGTAAACACAGAGATGCACCTACGGTGAACTTGTGAAGCTGTGTGCTCACTGCAATGCTAAAGAGAGTAATAGAGCAGATGTAATTAATCTTGGTTAGAAACGCACAAAAAGCCTGCACATTTACCCACCAGCCACAGCACGTGGTCTTCTTGCAGTGGTGATTTCCCCTCTCATGCTCCTGGGTTTTGTTCCTTCCTCCCCTCCACCCCTGGTCAGTCCCCCTCAAACACAGATAGGTGGTTGAACTCTTCCAAACAATCATCCCAGTTTGAAGGCAAGTTCGTTTCTGCTTTACACTCTGAGTGGAAAATAGAGCTGAGTAACAGCACAAGTGATGACATCAGCTTTAATAGCGCCTCAAAACTTAGATTATGTATGAAACATTTCTTCAACAATTCCCCAAACCCCTGGTATTTTTCCTGGCCTCCAACCGCAATGTGTTAGCCAAGAAAAGATACACTTCACGTGAGTTGTGGAGATTTTTGCTCTGGTGGTAGTTTGGGGCTGTATTCAGCACAAAGCCCCCTGCTCCTGTCTCCCTGCACACAACTTGGATGCTGATCCCCAAAACCCCATTTCCATTCTGCACCTCCACTTTCTCCCACCACCCTGGGTCTCCTGGAACATTTAACCTGAAGATGTTCTGTATTTGGAGCATCAAAGTGTTTTTCTCCAGGACGTGTGCTATTTGATGTGCACGTGGTTCTCATTAGTAAGGAATGGTTTGGGCTTTATGAGGAGATTAACTCTGCTGAACTTGTTCATCGGGTGAAAAACAACTTTCAGATGCAGAACTTCTGTGATCCTTCCTTACCCAGGATGATTTTAGGATATGAAATAAACCAGTTGCGAAATCAGTCTTGCTCCTTGCAGACTCTGGGAGTGAGCAGCAATAAAGGGCATATTCATCAAAGGTTACTGCTCAGAGTGAAGAAGTCCATATGGCTTTCAACTGGAGCTGGAGGTGGGGAAGAGGCAAAGGAGGGGGAAGAAGGGGGAAAATTTCAGTGAGGCCAAAAACTATGAGAGAAAAATGTATATTTGAACAAGAGTATTGCATAAGGAGGCCTGAATGATATTTCCAGAGATAAGTCCAACAGGCAGCAACTTTGTCAAGTGCTTAAGGAGAGAGAGTAGGACTGGTCCTGCATTTACTGTGCTCACTAGAGTGACTGGAGAAGTCAGCTGACCACATAAATTAAACAAAAAAAAATCCTTAAAGTCAAATTTGGGAAGATTTAATTTCAAAGTCTCTTAGTCTCTTTATTTGTATATTTCACACAGCTATTTTTCAAAAGCTACCAGACTGCATTGTTGTGAGACCCCAGACAGCACACCATAAGTGAATTTATTCCAAGCAGAAAGAGATTTATCGCCCTGGAAAGTTTCCCCAGATATTCCAAAATCATGTAACCCATACCTTGAATAAGTGTCAAGAGCCTCCCACTACCAAATAGGGAATTTGAAAATTCTGGATATTAGAGCTGGTTACTTGAAGTCAACATGAAAAAAATATTTAACTGCATAAAAATGAAAAACACTGGCAAAGTGAAAGACATTTGTGTTGATTCGACTTAAATATAAAACATAACTGACCAAGCACCCGACCCAAGTATTGTGCTGCATTCTCAGTTTAGCTGGCATTCACACCAGACCTGCCTCTGCCCCATCTATCAGAGAGAGAGGAAAAATTTCTTAAAGCCTCAGTATCATCAAGAGATTTATAAATGGTGAGGTTTAGTTACAGCAGATTGAATTCGTGTCTGCGTCTTATCAAACTGGAGCCAAATTATGCCACAGATCTCAGGCTTAAGGCGAGGCACAGGGAACAGACAAGCCATTCATTTGCACCCAGGGCACAAAAGGGAAGGGCCAGATGTGGGAGGGAAGGTGAAGTATCATTTAACCAGAGATGTTAAATCCAGGTCTTAAAGCGTGCCAAGGGGGAAAAAAAAAACCAAAACCAAAACTCAACCATCAAGTGAACAAAGCCATCTGTTGTTGCTGGTTAACTCAGCCCCAGCTCAGCACTGAAGGGGTTGCAGTGTGCTGCAGCTCCTCAGCAGGGCTGCATCCCTGCACTTCCAGGAGTTAAGGCACTGCTTCCTGCACCAAAAGCTGTGAGAGGGCTGAACATATCCCCTCCCTTGGCAGCCCAGGCTGTAGGGCTGAGGCAGAGTTTCACTTGGCAGAACCTGCCTTCAGAAAAGCTGGAAACACACCACCAGACTTCCCACGGCTTCTTTACACTCCCTCATGCTGGAGCAGCATGGAAGTTATTCTGAAGACTGAGAAAAATGTCAGTTTAAAATTCCTGTGTGAATTTGGCACCAGTTATCTTGCTTGGTGTCTTCGCTGTAAATTAATTAGCTCTTCTGCAGACACATTTTCTATTTATAACACTTTCCTCTGTGACATTGGTGCTGACTTCTTCCTGCCTAAATATTAGATGCCATCTGTGGGCTCCCTGTTGTTTCACCCACAAGTCAAACAAACAAACCACAACTGAAAGCACTGCTATCAGTGCATTCTGAAACAAGGCTGATGGGAAATTTTACATTTGGCAGTATAGCATGGACAACGTGCATACACAAAAGAAAAAATAAAAAACACACTAAAAAAATTTATACAAATAGCTGCCCCAACCTTCTGTGAAAAGAGGATGCTGACCCACATTGCTCCCAACACTGAAGGCCTTTTTCAGCTTTGTCACTCCCTCTCTTTCTCTTATAACAACATGTAGGTGTTCCATAGAATTTTCAGAGAGAAACCTTAAAAGACAGTGAAATGATGAGTCCAATATGCACAAGGAAACAAAATAAATTGTGAGAAGCCACACAACGGGTTATAGCCAAGCCAGGAAACTTCACATATCCAAGACCTAACTCTACTGATTTCTTCACTGTATCTTTATAAGGTCTTCAACTGATTAATAATATTTTGCAAAACAAATATAAGTTCTCAAAAAAAAACCCCAAACTTTAAATCTTTGTTTTAATCCCTAGAGGTGGAGCTGCCCTCTAATAATCAATTTCTTGTAATTCCCTACAGATAAATGACATTTAAATTTGCACACACACACCAAAAAGAAAAAGGTTACTTCAGTTGGGAATAGGTAGCTGGAAATTCCTGCTCCTCCTCCCTCGAGGATCTGATTTAGAAATATGCTGAGTAAGAGTTTTGTTCCCATTAAAAAAAAAAAATCAATCAGAAAGGAATACACAGCTGCTGGGGGGATACAGGGGATCAGGTGAGGAAAAAAAGGCCAACAAGTCTTTGGGGACAAGAAGAAGTGGTGTGAAAGGAGGCACTTGAAGAGCAAATGTTGCTGTGCAGGGACCTGCAGGCTCCAGAGAGGGGAGAACCTTGCAAGATGCATCCAAGAGATTGTTGCTCAAGCAACTGCAGAGATAAGCATTGTGCACTGAAAAGAGCATGAAGAACCCATAGAGGAAACACTGTTGTCAGTCTAACAGTATTTTTTCTCTCTCTAGATAGAATATTATAGAAAAAGAAAACGTATTGCCTTCATGAATTCTTATCAATGCTTACAGTGTCCTTTATAGATCAGGCATTAATCTTTCACACATTCAAGGTGACAAAGTGTCCCTCCTCCCCTCAGAGGTTTTCTCTCTAGTGCATAGCAGTGATTTTTGGAGACATCCATTATCATAGACCAATTATTTAGCAAGTATTTCCCTATAAAAGCTTTCCCTAAAGCTTTCTACAGGACCCACAAAACTGTTCCAACTGGTGCTGCATTTAACCAAAACTAAAACACAGTGCCCAGAGTCCCAATGGTCTGAACTCTGTTCCATGAATACTGATCCATTTTCTTCTTCACATTCCCATCACCATTTCTGATTCAGCTTCAGACAGAAAAAAAGGTAGAGGGGAAAAAGTCTATGGATAAGTAGATATACACACACACACCTTGCCCAAACATCCTTGTGCACCTTGGAAAACATGTGATGTGTTTTATACCTCCCAGTGGCTCCCAACACCAATTTGCAGTTATAATAATTTTTTTCATCTTGGCTATCACACCACAGAGACCACTAGCCAATTAATGGTTGTATCTCTTTCTCTTCTTATAGAAGTGGGGAGATGTTAAACTTAGTTATAGTGTGGGATAATTCCTCGATCCTGATTTCACAGACTACTGCCTCCACACCAGCTAGAGGCAAAAAAACCAAATGCAGCTTTCAGGTTCTTCACTAACAATTTAAATAGAGATTTGGACAAAAATTAAGGCAATTTGTACCCTGAAAAAAATCTTCATCCACTTAAGGCTTCAAAATGACTTATTAAATGATTATTGAGACTCTAATCAATCACATTCCAGAGATGTACCAGAGACGGTACAAAAAAAAAAAAAGGCAATTTCTGAAAGGCTTTAGGGCTTTAGCACTCTTAGTGTCTCTAACAAGTGCTTAGATTCCACAGCTTGGCCTGGATTTAAACACTTCCTACTGCATTTAAGTTCATCAAATTTCTGCAAGGTCAGCACAAGATGTCCTGGGGCAAATGCCTCCCAACCCTTGCACATCCAAGCTCCCAGAGCAAAAGGAAAGGAAAGTGGGATATACCACAGGATTTGTTGTCCATTAATGTTACAGATCAGCTCTGCTTATGCAAGTTTTAGCAGAGACTAATGCAATGATTAAACAAGACCCTGGTTAAAAGCAGTGAAGACTTCAGAGGGCAGGAAAGGAGGGAGAAGGAAATGTGACACAAATCAAAAAACTGAAGTTTGACAGAAAGAAAAAGCAGAGGCATGAAAAAGGAAAAGACACATAAAAGAGGAAACTGAAAAAAATTGAAGGAAACACAAGACAAATGAAAAATGAATTCACTTGATACGAAAAAAAAATGTTATGTACTGGGCTTTTTTTCTGCCTTCTATTTACACAAATAAGAGATGCAGCAGGAACCAGGGGGAAATTAAATGCTGAATTCTTCCCCAGTCACACAGAGCAGAATGAAGTTTGTATCATGACTTTCAGAATAGGATGGACATAGCAGAGCTGCTCACTGATGTTAAGCTTATCTTGTTGCTTTAAGGTCCCTCTCTAGGTACAAGTTTCATCACAAGGACAGGCCCAGTAATTACAGGCAGGTCTCCTTCTCAGTGATGAAGTTCCAGCCATGCCCAGACAACATCAAAAAGGAAGGAGCATCCATCAGGTCTTCTACAAGCCCTTGGCTACAAAATTAGGAAAGAACCAAGCACGAATAAGAGGGAAATGATGGATCTGAGCAGCTATTCTTTTGACATTTCTGCTAAAGGTTCTTCCAGAAACAGTTTATATCCAGGCAACTCACCCTAGCAATGCCCATAGCTTCCTAATCAAATCAGAAAGATTGAGTCATTAGGGTCAAGTGACCAGCCACAAAATGATTAAAGACAGTAATCAAGAAATCGAAACTAATTAGTACCTAAGCCTATTAAAATGGCTTCCAAATAAATTACTTCTACGTGAATTCATGTCCAGAGGTTCAACTTTGAACAGTAACAGAAGCTTCAGGTAGAAGCTGCAGCATTCCTGAGAAGAGCACAGCATTTCCCTGGGACAGCAAAGCACAGAGAAAAGGGCTTGGTTCCAAGGCAGCGTTTTCAGGTGGGTGAGCAGACTTTGGAGGGCCAGGTGTCACAGGGCTTGCAGGCTGAGCTCATCTCACACGGAATTTATTGTTAACTCATCTACAATAGAATTTTAAATACCTGACCTTAAGGAAATTTTACTCCTAAATGTGAAAACAATAAAAGGAACTGTTTTCAGAAGTTCTGAGAAGCTAAGGGGAAAAAAACTAGAAAACAAATCATCTCCATGGATTTGTAGTTGTTGGAAAACCTCAGTCTGGGATTTTTTGTGTGTTGGAGACCCAGGAACTGAGGAACCCTCTTGGTCACACAGAACTGGATAAGCCACCAGATTTCTAGTTTTTTCTGATGGAAATACTGCAAATGCAACCCTTAATTTAAGACATTTCAGCGTTTTTGTATTTATTCTCCATTAAAACCGAGAAATGGAAATGAGCATAAAAATTAGGAGTTGTAGAGAACAGAAAAACCTCATGCAACTCTTTTACACGTCAAGTTCAATTCTGATTTCACTTAAGAAAATAATTTTGACCTGTTTTCATTAGGAACACGAATCCAAAGAGATTTATGCAGTCCCTATATAGGTTATCCTCGTGCACAGACAAAGTTCTTTCAGAGACAACACTTCCAGGAACTGTGAAATTAAGCACATTATTCTTTCCATAGCTGAGGTTTTCTTGCTAGCCCAGTCTCTTCTGCAAGCTGTCAGTACATTTTAGGAAACACATTTCCTTGCATCTCAGCTCTTACTTCAAAGCACATTCACAGATTTTTCTCATGGCAAGAAGTAACAAAATGTGCATAACCAACTAACCACGTCATAAAGACTAACAACACAGCAAGTATTTTTTAAGTTCAGAATTAATGGTGTGATGATTAGAGTCAAAATAAACGCAGAATTAATTTTTTTTTGTTTGTTTGTTTTAAATTTCTTGACCATAACTATTTTAGCCCTGCCCTACACATTTTCAGATGTTTCTTTGGCTGCTGTATCACCTAGTTCGATAGAAAAAGGAGTTTGCTCCCCTGTCCTTTAGGAAGTTAAGTATTCGAGCTTTTTAATGAATGAGATATTTCTTTTCAAACTTTTTTCTTATATCAGTTCTTACTACTTCTCATATGTTCCCTCAATTCTTGCCTCAGCTCCTTCACTAGATCTGTATGCCATCTTTATCCCATCTTGCCCATACAAAATCCCATGGATTCCTTCAGAGCTGTGGCTGCAGTAGTTCTTTCTTTATCTCTCTCTCACAGCCCTCCTCCAGCCATTGCCTTGTTCTAGGGCTCAGTACCAAAAAAACCCCATCTGGTGCATGTTAAATGAGCTTAGATTGAAAATTGCTCCTTTTTTTGTGGCTGGAATAGGCCACTCTGGCTAAAAAGCAGAGGGAAGCTGGGAACACCAGCTGCAGAGTTTTTTCAAGATTTTATTCAAGCAGAGGATTGCATCTGCACCGTGCCTGAGGTAAGCACAGCACAGATTCAGGTCCAGGCTCTTGTCCTGAGGCACATGGGAGAGGCTTTGGTTGGGGTAGGGATAGGAGCACATTGGGCTGAGGGGCAGGGAGGCCCCAAACTCAGCTTTGTAGCTGGGATTAAATACTGAGATCTCTTCAGATCTGCCCCAGTAAAATTTCTGCAGGCACACCACCAGCCACACAGGCAGCTCTGCCTGCTGACACAGAAAGGAGTTAACACCAAAAAACTCCATGCACAGCACATTTCTCAGTGTTACAGCAGATAAGCAGCGTGTCTGGCAGTAATTCAGTTTGAGCCTGTTCTATTTCCAAGGGTGTGTGTTACTTGAGGTTTGGCTACCAAATGTTATCCTCTAATTATCATTGCTTCCTGGAGCTCTGCAGCCCCTGAGAGGGATCCTCACTGGATGCATTGTGCTCTTTGCAGTAGTAGCAGCTGCTGGTGCTCACCTGGATGCATTCATCAGGATAGAGCTCCTTAACACTATTTCAATCATTTTTGCAGGAAAATCAGTGCTAAGCAACCCCAAATCTCTCCTCTGCTTCTTGCTTACATTAAGCTTTCAGCCCTTCTGAAGGTTACTGCAAAGATGAGAGTCTATTGCTTGTTAGCAATAAAAAAGTTAATTTGGCTCTGCTATAAAATAAACCAAATCCTAAATTAAAAAAAAAAAAAAATAAAAATCACATTAAAGTAGTTACAGCAAATTTCCTAGGTAATGAAGAAGGTATGGTCCTTCATTTCCACCTCTATCATTAGTTACAGATGTTGAATTTTAAAATATTTTTCCGTGATCATGGACTGTACACCCTGGGAAAACAAATATCTGGGGGAGGGAGAGGAATTTGCTGAGGAACATTTCTCTAACAGTAGGGTTTTTTTCATCCATTGATTTACAAGGCACTGATTTACAAGCTGTGAATGAATAGTAGCCTTCAACAACAGGAAGCCATGGCATTGAGAAACCCTAGAGCGTCAGGTGGAGCCTGGAGACAAGGCTGTCTGCTGGCAGGGAAACTCACTCCAGGAGCCCCTGTAATCAGAGCTGTTCGCCAGAAGGAAATGTCTTCAGCACTCTTACATGGCTCTTAATCAGATACTGACAGAGTGCCTTTGATCAGTGCATTTCCAGAACGAGGGGAGCTGCAGCTTGCAGCGTGTCTACACCGATTTCACAGCCAGCTCCCGAAGTGTGCAGGCAGAGGAATCACTCTGACTTCACCCTCCTCTCCTGCTGCCTCAAAAGACAGCCAGGGACTTGGGAATGAGCAACACAGAGCACCACAGATGCCTGGCAGCTTTGCAGGGAGTCAGCCTTCCCTGGTGCGCCTGGTGGCATTTCACAGCCTGGGGATGGAGCAGCAGGAGAGAGAACTTGCTCAGCTGTTCCTGGCTGGTCCAGGCTCATGGAGAGTCAAGGCTGGAGAATCAGGCTAAAACAGTCTCCCTCACAGTCATTGTGGTCTGAATGAGAGTGTTAAGAAGGCATTGCTGAAGATTAAGGCCCTATGTCCTGCCAAGCTCCCTCAGAAAGGATTGCATTAATCAGCAGCTAAGCATTAGGTGTGTAATACCTTACAGAAGGTATGGCATGGAAAGAACCAGCCTCACCCAGAGTGTAAAATGCTGTGGCACTTGGTGAGAGGGGAAGTGAGGCAGCCCTGGGCATTCCCTGTCCATGTCACTGCAGGAGCGTTCTGCAACATGAAAGCTGGCACATGCCAGGACTCATTTCTTGACTCGTAATTTGGGAAAGCAAAAAAGGCTCCTGAGTTTTTATCACTCGAGGAAAGGGCCTCTGTTTCTAAGAAGCTGAAGAGCACAACAAGAGGTTCCCCACATTACACAAGTTAAGCAGTGAAAGAAAGAACAGGAGGCCAGAGAGGGGGTGGAGTAAAGATGGTTTTGGGTCCCATTCCACTAAAAGAATGCTCTGTGAGCAGAGAGATCATCAGGAAAAACAGGAATATATGAATCAGGCAGTCATTCCTCATCCTCTTACATCACCTGGCTGCAGCCTGGGGCAGCAGGGGTCCGGAGCAGTGGGTGACCATACACAGCATATGCAGTGACCTGTGCAGCACATATGGAATATACATTGCAGACACAGGAGATAAAAGCTCACCTGCTGTTCTGTGGCTTTCTTAATAGAGTGCCTATGCACCACCGGGTGAATTAGGAGCAGAACAGCAGCTTTAACTCTGGATTTCCTCACCTCTCTGTTAGAACGCCTTTCTTGTTTAATTTAAGCACTTATTAAGCCATTGAGGAAATAAAGGAAATGAAGAATGGGATGTCAAGACAAAGAGTAATTCGAATTGAGCAAAGGAGCCTTCTCAATTTTATCCAGTCTTATTACAAAGTGAAAGATGTTCCACAACACAGAACAGATATAGGAGAGCTATTCTATAGCAGATGCACTTTGTAATAATATCATCAGTAATTATATGCACTTAAAAAAACCCCAAACAAACCACAAATGGCTAACTGAGGTGAGAGAATACTGGCACAGTTCTTCACAAATACATCAAAGAATCAAATGAGATCAAACCAAACATTCAAAAGCCCTAAATGGCTTTACATCTTCAGGGATAAAGAGAAAAAATAGTAGAACATTTGGCACATAAGTGGTGGCTCATTTAGAGTTTGAGAGTGCACCTGCATGCAATGTGTACATATTTCAGTAGGCATACAACTGGTTTGGAAATTGGCAGAATAAACCACAAAATCTTGACAGCATTTTATGACAGAAATCTCACTTTGGGCTTGCTGCTTGCTTCTTTCTCCTCTGTGTCTAAGAGATAAGAAAGTATTTCACCCCAGATTCATCCCACCTCATTTCTGGTGCCCCAGCAAAGAAAATAGTTTATCAAAAAAACGAGCAGTAGTTCCATCTCATGGTCTGGGACCATATGTGAAATTTGATATTTCATTGGTTCTTATTTTTGGTATTTTCCTGGGCTTTCCCACCACTGCCTGCTATACAATGTATATCACATAACCCTGGTTGTCTATTAAATAAATTTTATATTTGCTCTCACACACAAAGTGAATTTATCATGGACACACAATGCTTGTAAAAAGAATGACCTTCTAAGTAATAGTTTCCTTTTCAAGCTAATTCTGCCATCCACCTACTCTAAAATTTAATATAGAAATTCTCAGAACCAGCCTTCTACTGTTTCATGCACAACCATTTCAAGGAAAATCGAGATGAATGAAAGACAAAACAGAATGGATCTCTTTCCTCCCTATGGCCTTTAGGAGGTATCTTTAATTTCAGCAAAACTTTTTCCATCATGGAGTGAAACAACCCAAACGGTGGAGATGGAAATTTTAATTTAAGTCTTTTAGAACTTGTTAACCAAGGGCAGCTGATGGAAAAGGAGCAAACAGAGGATAATAATGATGCCCAATATGGACTTGGTGAGCTTGGTCAGTCTAGAGCATTGTGCCTGTCCTGAGGAGAGAGCAAAGCACCCAAGTAAAATCCTCCCTTGCATGGTGGATGTCAAATATTAGGGTGTTGTTGTCCTTGTGGATGTTTGTAGAGATACATTTCTAAAGCCAAACATAAACAAGTGGAACCACCGTGGAAGCCTCAAAACAAGAGCAACCCTGTGTGCTGGCCCACAGATTGAAAGCAGATGTAGGGCTTGGTAATTAGGGCTGATTCGAGCTGCATGAAGTGCATAAAAGCAGTTGTTTTGGAAATGAAGGGAAGGACCAAGGTAATGTAAACACAATTTGTCTTTTTGCTGCACATGGCAACAGATTAAAGAAAACGAAAGAGAATTAATCATGGGGCAAAAAAAAAATTAAAAGGAAAAAATCTTCAGGGAGGGTACTTACATACTCTCATCCTTCAAAATTGAAATGTTTAAATGCTGCTCTTTCAGGGCTTGTATTTGCATTATTCTGATGTGTAACCTGATCAAAAAGCTCATTTATTTTATCAAGTTCTATATTTATTGAACACATGTCTCTAAAAATGCACAATTAAAGTGGTTGTGAACTCATCAGGAAGAGATTGCTGATAGCTGACTGATTTGGTCACAGACTCCTGCTTCAAGTCAACAGAACTCTTGATTTCCAGCATTTGGATCAAGACCTTGTGCTTGGAAAAGACAGAATGATGCCATAGCCTTTTCCAGGTGAGTGACACTAAAATGATGCCTGGAAGAAGTCACTGTAGATGGATCACATTTCATAATCTTTTCTGTTGGTTTTGGCTTTGCAGAGAATTGAAACACTTCCTGCTCTGTTCCCAAAGAGCCCAAGTGTGATTGCAGGACACAAAATTCATATGTTGCTCCAATATCCTTTTCAAGGTGCACTGGGGCCTCTGGATGTTGGATCGAATTATTCATGCTCCTCCAGCATCCCCACCTGAATGTGATGTGGGGATGTGACAATGTGAGATTTCTTTCTTTATCTCACTGAATGCTGTCAGTTGCACACAGGACACATTTTATAAAACTCAGTGAGAATGTTGCATTAAACACTGAAGTTAGGTAGGCTAAAATCCATTGCTTACATACAGTATTATCACACAGATTAAAACAATCCCATTTTTTTCACTTTGAGAAACAAGATCTGATAGTTAATAACTGCCTGGAGCTATACTGAGGGCATCAGTGTTGTAAATATTCACTCTTCTTCATCTCTGCTTTGTGGTTTTCATCACATAACTCAAAACGTTGCCATTTGGATTTTAGCTCAGTTTTTCCAAAAGCCAAAGCACCACAAAAGACCTGCACTCCTCTAAGATTAAACACATGTATTCCCATCCAACCTGCTTTTGTAACAGCAGGATTTTCACTCCCTCTGTCTCTTTTGCCCCTGCCCAGTACATAAAAAAGCAGTTTTAAGATGCAGTGTGCCTGTTTTAAAGGCATTGCCCTAATAGGCCTTGCAAGAAGTTTTAAAAATGGAGTACAGGTATTTGAAGTAAATACAAGGACTCAAGCTTTTAGCAGGAAATTAATTTAATGTTCCCTGCCCATGTTTTCAGAGTATTGATATATATTGATATGGAAGTTCACTAATAGTTTTTTTTTTTTACCAATGCAGTTTAGGGCTGGGTTTTCTACGTTTTTGGGGGGTTTTATTGGGCTTTGGGGGTTTGTTTTTTTCTCCTGAATATTGTAGGGTTTAACAGTATAAGTCTAAGCACTCACATCACTGCAGAGCAGCCAAAAGAATTTTTCCCCCCTTTGGTTTCTCCACCAAAGATGTGTTAACATCAGATTCTTGCCCTGCAAAGGGTGACAGGATGTTACATTTCTCATGTCTCAGAAATTTGCTTTTTCTCTTAATATGGAGTGTATCACAGTAGCAGCAGTGCCATTCTGTTAGAATTTTGAAACAGGATAATGAGCTAAATATCTTCTTTCTTCCCCAGATAATTAGAGGTTTGAATATGCTTTGAAACATTAGTGAGTGGTGGAGCTTTAGCCTGAATGATCCAGTAGAACCAAGGTCAGCAAAAATAAATCTCACAGAAGGAAGAAGCACTGAGAAAGATTTTTCAGGTGGTTTCCTTGGGGGAAGGTGATGTGACAAAGAATAATGTGGCTTACAGAGGCTCCTTCCACAGTCATCATCACCCCTCAACTAACTTTGGCTTCTGAACTACTTATATATTGATTTAAAGGAAGCTGATGTATACCACTACTCACAAAAGAAGGGAATTTTGCATTAGGATTTTTTCTTTTTTCTTTTTTTTTTGTGTGTGTGGGTTTTGGGTGTTTTTAATGACTTTTCCTGTTTTATCACAAAGCCTGAGGCAGCAGAGGCAACTCTAACCCACCACAGTACTCAGGGCTTCATGTTCCCCACAGAGAGAGAGATTTCTGCAGCCTCAGAGGCAGTGAAGCCAAAAGCACAACAGCTCAAACTGATACAAAAAAACATTCAGGAAATCAAACTCTGAAGTTGGGGAAAACAAAAGAAAAAAATAAAAGGAAGCTGTTTGTTTTGAACATAGTGACATTAAATTCCAATTTAAAGGCAATTCAGGAATCTCTGCAACCATTTCAGATTTGTCAGCCCAGTGGTTTATGAAAACAACATGAAGTCTCTCCCAAAGCAGGAGCCCTCACTGCTCCCCCTCCCTCAAAAACACATTTTGAACCATGAAATGCCTATTTTAAAGGAAATTCAGTGCCTTGTGTCACCCTTGAGAGGCTCTGCTCTCAGGTTAGAACTCCTGGGGCTGTGGTGGGGAGATCCCTTTCATGGCAAGGAGGGCCAAGAAGCCCTTTTACTTTCCCTAGCTTTGCTTTACTAACCTGTTTCCACATCACTGACATTTCAGTTCAAAAAACCTAACCACAAACTAAAAAAAAAAAAAAAAAAAAAACA
>VWZP01009615.1:3037410-3048534 GCA_013396995.1 Dicaeum eximium
AAGAACACAGACAACCAACCAAAACAAGAAAAAATCAAAACCAAATAAAACCAAAGTAGCCTTGGACTGATTTTCATTTTTACTATTTTGCAATGCAGAAGCTCTTCTTAACTAAGAGCAGTATGGCTATAAAACGTCTAAGGTTATGCTGAACCAGTTTCTCAGTTATATTGAGCTTTCTTCCACATTCCAATACGAATTGTCACTTCTACAATTCACATTTCCAGCTTTCTGTCTGAAGGAGGGGCTCCAAGCTGGGCAGCCACCAGCACCAGAAAGGCAGCATTAACTCCAGAGGATGTCACAACCCTGCAGAAACCCTCTCAGCAGGCTGGGAGCTCTGCAGCTAACCAGAGGACACCAGCACTGCACAGATGAATCAAAGGAGTTTGGAAATGTGTCTTCCAGCAGTTCAGCTACCAGGTGTCTGCTGCTGTCAGGGGATACAGCTCCAGCATCTAGATAGGTTTTTTCTCCAATGCATGGTTAATTAATAATTTGATATAACAGTTTTTGTCTCTGATCGCATTTGCTGAGTTATGAAGTTACCTTCAAGCTCCCCTTTTCCCTGCCAGGATAGATGCTGTTCTCCTAATATCATAGTAAGGATAAAATCAGTGGTACAAGATGGCAACAGACATATTCCTGGCAGGGGGAGATGTAGATATTAATGTTTAGACTTCTGTCTAAATTCCTAAAGACCTTGACTGTCCTCGGGCATTTCTCCTCCCCCAGGATCAGTTCTCATTGAAACCAGGCAATGGTCAGATTCAAAGATCAGCTGGATCATCTTTCAAACTCAGCAAAGCACATGAGAAACAGCAAAGAATTTTTCCTTACAGAGCAAACCTGCAGGGTCTTTAAGCTGAATGTAGTAGCAGCTCTCAGGCACTCCTTTACTGTTTAGATAAACAAAGTAATTCACATTCATCCCCGGATGATTGGTTTAATATGAGGTTTAGGGGTTTTTTTAGATCATCTTTGTTGTTCTCATAGAATACACCTCAGGAAAAGAAAATATTAAAACCTTATATCAGGACAGTGGGCTGTACAACTCTTTCTGTCAAACTACATCTGAGATTTTATCCTCTTTCTACTTTGCCCAATTCTGCCAGCAAAAGCATTGCCAGTATCCCTTACCTTGAAGGCTTATTTGCTCTTAATAGAAAAGTTATGCATCACTGCACAATCATCTGAAGGCCAGATGGATTATTCTTCCCTCAGCTGAGTTTTATGTCTGTCGGTATTACAATATATTGAGACTTGATAATTTATGAAAATTGTTTGCCTTGTGAGGTCTCCCAGTCACTGGAAGTGTAAAACTCAGGGAGATCTCCTCATCCAGGAATATCAGCTCTTGCTTTCTGTCCTCAAATATATAAATACCAAATATTTCCTCATGGTATCCTCTCATCTGCCAGTGTAATGGACTCTTCATAACTTTCATTGTGGCACATTAAAATATGAGACATTTGTGCCATGAGACATTTCAAATGCCATTGTTTTCTGCTGAATAAAGAATTATTCTGATGATTGTTCAGTGGGAGCCATGAGAGACTAAGGACATATGGAAGAACAGGAAAAGGTAAACCAGCAGGATTTTCATCTTTTTCACCCTCTCTAGCCCTCATTAAATCCAGGCACCCAAGATTTTGGGCAGACAACCCCATCAGCTATTAGTGTTTAGAATTAACTAAGAATTATTATATAACCTGAAAAATAGAAAAGGTAAGACAAAGACTGATATCAGCCTTCTATAGGTCTCCCTTTAATTAAGCTTTTTTTGTCCCTACCAGAACCCTAATTTTATTAATTCAGGTAATTAAAGGTATCACTACATTTACAGAGGCAAAGAAATCAAAGTGGTTTCATGATAATACAAGCAGCTGTAGCAGACATTTCAGGCAGACTCCAGCACCACATTTCCACCAGAAAACATTTTCTGTGTATCCAACACACTACTACCTCCCCACTTCTACTCCAAACAAAAAGAAAGAAAAAACTTAAATTCCCCCAAAAAATCAGACCTAAATCTGACACACCAGCACGTTCCCTTTTCTGGGAACACTTCAAGGCACACAGCAAAAATGGTTTCACATTTCTCTTTCATTCAGAGTCAATAAAAAGCTGAGCAGCCATGGATGAAGATGTGTCACCGAGACTCACAGAAATGTAAAACACTTTAAAATTGAAACTGCTGGCCTTTAAGAGGCTGTAGGTAATAGCTGAGCTGCAGCCATGCTGCTTTTAATTTAACAGCACTGAGTGACAAATGATAGCACGGCGTGGAGAGAAATGGCCTCCCTGCAGAGTCCTGCTCTTTACTGCATTTTTAGTGTGCTTACTAATCAAATATGAAAATAAGCATACCCTAAGCAGCACCTTTCAGTTTATGAGGGGACTTGAACTAAAACCTCACAGACCTCTCAGGCAGTTGAGCCAGGAGGGTTTTCCATCTGGAAATTATCTCTTGCTGTAAATTTCTCTCTTTCACCTTTATGTTTATCAGACAACCAAACATAAAAGCCTAAACAGGGGATTTTTGGAAGTCTTTAGCAAGCCTTAGCACAGTCAAAGTCAAAAGTGCTATGTAAACTATGGGTGTAAAATTCCTGAACTCTATCAGGGTACTCCTCTCTAACCCAAGTGCTTATTTCAAGATTTGTCCTCAGCCTCCTCTTTCTGCCATTTTATTGACTCACAGTTTATCATCACAGTCTGGGGACAATAACTGTGCCCTCCTACTTCTGACCCTGCTCCAAGCTTTAATCTCAAGACTCCCATTATTTACCCTCTACCATCCGAGGGATTTTTTTACCTTGAATTAAAACATTCAGTCCACCCCATTGCCCTACAATTCAAACCTTGTATAAATTCAGTTTCTAAGTAGTGTCTGATGACCACAACTATGAAACAAAACATTCAACCAAGTTTATGCAACCAAGCAAAGATTGTTTGCAGAGGACAGCAACTTTTGTCTGGCTCCTCTCAGAAGGCAGATTATCCAGGCACTGAAATAGGATTTAAATCAGCTGTGAAACTTCCTGCAAGGAAGCCAGTGGTGTACCTTGGCTTCTGCTTGGTTTGGTGAGATGGGACAGTGCTGCTGCTGTGCCAGAAAAAAGGTGCAGGGTCTGAGGTGCAGCAAACCAGGGCAGGCCCCCAAAACATCTCCAGAGGAGATGCCACACCTGTCCCATCACACCCAGAAGGAGAAGGTTAAACTCCACAGAGCAATCCCAATCCATGGGCACACAGGTGCCACAGGAGGACAGCAGGAGTGGTTTTTCATCACCCTGCTCCACTGAGCATTGCCTTTGGCCACACACAGCATCCTAACACATGACAGACAAATTGTTCTGTCTCCAGGACAACACATCCCTTTGTCTCTGGGTATTCTTCTGTTGTGCAAAGGGTAAGTGAAACCCCTGATTTATGTGAGGCTACAGCCACTGCCTCACCCTGTGAGAGGGTTTTTATTGTGTGTTTTAGACTTGGTGCTGGTGTCCCATGCACAGACGAGCACGAAGGTGGTGAAGCTCCAAGCAGCACAAAGGACTCACACCCGTCTGTCACTCAGTGACAGCAGAGCTTGGCACTTGCCTTCTGCAGAACTTGAAGTCTCTAACTCAATAACTAGGTAGGCAGGCTGCTTGAAGCCAGTTTAAATATGTAACAATAACTGAGAAAAGCGAGGGACACAGTTGGAAAAAAAAAGTCAGTTCAGCTGACAAATTCAAGGAGCTACTGCTATTTTCTACCTTGATTTATTCAGGGAAAATAAAAAAGAGTATATCAATTTAAATAACTCAATTTGCCTAATTCACACCAAAGTAAATGCTGGCTCTTCAACAGCAAAGGCTCAGCAGTGTTTCCCAGAGTCACAGATACACAGAGGTGACACAGACATAGACCAGACCTGGCATGTTCTAGGACGTATCTCTGGCAATATTTTAACTGCTGGAGCCAAGCCCCATCATGCTACCAATGCTACTGAATAAAAGCTTTCATCTGAATGTTTTTACATCCTAAAATTGGTCCTGATCGACTTGGCCTTCAGGTAATCAACAGACACTCCTAAGGGATTTTGTTTCCACTGCCCAGTTTCCTTGCCCCCACTGAAATTCTGGTAATGGAAATTTGACATGCAGAACCCAAGTCATTCAAAGCCACTGATCTTGTTAATTAAGAGCGTCCTGCCTTCAGATTTCTTCCAAAAGTCAGATTTTCCTTTAGCTCCTCCAGACCTCCCTTGTGTTACTCTTTCAGCTGCTTCAACCTCAGCTCTGCTCAGTTCTCTACCAGAACTGCAGGGTATGTCTGTACAAGAAGGCTTAAAAAATGCCTTAATCTTCCACACTAAAGCTCACAAGGTTCCATTAGATGAGAACCAGTCAAAACTCTGATCAGCAGAGCCTAATCAGTGTCAATGTGGACCTCTATCCTTCCTTTGTGTAATTGGCAGTAAAACATGCAAAAAACAAGAGGAAGAAAGGGCGGGCTGGAGACAGAGGTGATCATCTTAAACAACTGACTAATCATTCATAATCTGGATTCACATGCTTAGTAAATACATCCTCTTCCTTTTCACGGGCATGTGTTGACACCTACAGTAATTAGTCCCAGAAAGTTTAACTCTTGAGGCAGTATTCCTCCCCTGCTTAATTGCACAAGTACCAACTCGCAGTCTATCAGCACTGATGAGCACTGACATCCTCCTGTCAGCCGAGTAATTTGTTGGCAGAAAATGCCACAGACACTTTCTTCTCTACCTTTCAAAGCTTCTCGTGCAAACGAGGCAGAGTAATTAGCACTGACCTTTGGGCTAATGCTGGTTGCCAATCAGCAGGGCTTCCCCACTCGGCAGCTGCGTTTGTACATCCCAATTTACCAACCAGGAGCTCAAAACACGCACAGCAGGCAGGCAGCACTGCTCACAGTCTGCTCACCAGCCAGGCTTAGGATGTTTTCCCCAGAAGGAACAAAATTCCATGACACCCCACACCTCATACGATTAAAGGCAAATTTTAGACCAAGGACCCAAAAAAAACCACCCCACAATCAGAAAAGTGGTTTTCATTCAGAAAGTTTTCAGTGATAAAAAATGCAGGCAACGGGGGAGTTGGAGAAATGTGTGCAAACTGAAGTCTGGTCTGGGACCTGCTGGTTTTGGGGGATTCCACTTTGTGGAAAAGGTGATTCGAAGCTTCAAAACACTGAGGTTCAAGAGTTAAAGTGGCCACATAATGCTTCCATAAGTGACTTCCCCAAGACAAGGAAGGGCACAGAGGGCTGTCCAGTCCATCCCCCTAAATCTTCAGGGTTTGCTCTGAGCTCCCCTGCTCCAGACAAATTGGTTACAGTCTCAGTCACTGTCAAGGAAGTCCAACAGAAGATAAATCACCCTGCATTAATCTTTTGCAGCCTGCATATCATACAAAAGAGCAGTAACCTGACACTTTAATCATGGCACTGTTACAAGCTGCTGTTCCCCACCAAGCTGAAAGCTTCTTCTGCACTTGGGCCCATCGTCATGAGCCTCATCACAGCTGTCCCAGAGTGGGAAATGCCATCTCTGCCTGTGTTCAGGAATAAAGACTAATACAGAAGCCAAGGGAAGTTGGTGGTGCCTAGCAGGACAGAGGAGGAAGTAAATGCTCCAGGAGCACAGGTATCCAAGCAACCCCCCCACATGAGGGTTTCAGCTTGCTCTGAAGATACAGAACTGCTGGCATGGGCATCTCCAAGGTAAAAAGCAAACAGGTTTTCTTTCTAGTTCACTCTGAACCCTCAGAAAAAAAAATTACCCTAGGGAGCTGTTTGTCAGCAGGATACCTTCCTACCTGCCACATCCATAGAGTTTGCAAACACTGCAAAAAGTCTGCTTTTTTCAGCATCTCCAGTTTGTCAAAGGTAACAGGAGCATTTGTGCAGTCATCACATCACTATATGCAGTGCCTTTCATGGATGGACACAAAGAACTACTTCAGAAATCCATAACTAATCCACTAGGTCACAGGAAAATACACAACTAATTGTCTACCCATGGTTTAATGGTTTATACTTGAAGGAAGTCACATTTGCATCTGCAGTAGCAGAAATGAGCTTTATCTGGGGAGAAAGGGTAGGATTATTTGTATTAAGCTTATTAATTAACCACAAGGTCATATTCCTGAAGAAGAGTCCTGCCCAAAGAATTTCCATTAGAAAACAAGGCAAGGCATACAGGCTATTTCTAGAAATAAAATACACATAAATTCCTCTAAGAGATAAATTCCTCTAAGTCACACACATTTCTCTTTCTGGGTTGCTCCATGGAACAAGTCTTTCCCTTTGGACCAGAGGAAATATTTTTGGACAACTTTTCTTTAGGAGATGCTGAGCCAGAAGCTTCCTCTGGAGCCAGGGAAAACTGCAGTTTCTCAACACCTTCAAGCACATATAACTTGCAGACATACACATATGCATGCATCACACATACATAACACACACAGAGCTGCAGGAAGACATTTGAAACAGAGTTCCCTTTTGTATTTACTTTACAATCACCATGGGACACAACAAATTAACTGAACTAATCAGCTAATAGAGAACATTAACTCTCTCAAAATCTAGATGTTGTGGTTGCTGAATACGGGAATTGATACCAGACAGCTTTTAGTCACTGACTGTGTTACTGATTATGTCCAATTATGGCGAAGGAAAAGGATTCTGAAACATTTGAGCTGGGGCAGAGAGAGAGAGAGAAGCATAATTTGTGCCTTATGTTCAGCAGCTCTTCCTCCACTATTACAGCATTATTCAATTATTCACCATCTATTTACCACCAAGGAGACAATCTGGCCATGTGCTCTGCAATATTTACCCTTTTGCCAAGCTGTCTGATGCTCACACCTCCTATTAACAGGGCACCAAGGGGTGACGCTGAGCAAAGCCGCACTGGAGTGCCTCAAATCATGTTCAGCTCACAGCCAATTTGTCAAGGTGGGAGGTTGAGTTTCAGGCCTGGGATGTAATTCCTATTTCAGTGTCCTGCCAAGAGGCAGCGTCGGTGCCCTGCGCACGCGAGGAAAGCGATCCTCCGCCGGAGCGATGATCCTGCACTCCCTCCCTCCCCAGAGAATTCCTCCTGTGCCTGAGCACCAGAGAGCTGCTCCTTCTGCCTGCCAGCATCATCAGCTGTGTGAGCTCTTCACTTATCTCTGTGTCTGGCACACACAGGGCGTGCAGCTCACACCAGACAAGGCTCCCCGCTCACTGGTTTGGGTAAAGGGCTGCTTTAGCAGAGCAATGGCCGTCACTCCTTTTCCACTACAGCCACCTCCTTTCCCCAACCCCGAGTGAAAAAAAAAAAAACAAAATAAAATACAAGTAAACCAATCTGCGCCAGCTCGCAAAGGAAAACTTCTAATTCAGCAAAAGATTTGCAGCTCAAAGGGTGCAAAATAGCTGAGGCTGTCACACTCCAAGCTCAGTTTAGTCTCTTAGATGCCTCTAAAATCTAACATGTCCCTAAGCATAAAATGATATCCCTCCCTCCCAGCATAAAAATCTTTAATTTAGGAAACATCTTCATGGTAAATTAGCCCAGTACCCACCTGCCCAGGAAAGAGGGGTGAGAGGAAGCCTGGAACTGAAGGAAAGAAGGCACCTCTATTTCCATCAAGTAGATAATAAATGTTACAGGGGGTTTTGTCACTTTTTTAAAGGCGCTCATGCCATCACACCTGAAAATCTTATGGTTTATAATGCATTTCATAACAGCAGAAACCCTTGGGCCAAGCTAACACTAGAGAAGAGCCAAGCATCTATCTCAGGGCATATCGGCCCAGGTGGGCAGGACACAAACCAAGGCTAACCCCATTCCTGGTTTCAATCCACAAATCTTCACTTCTCAAGCCACAAAAAAAATCTCTGCATCACTCCAAGGCAAGGCCAAGGCACAGCAGAGCTCCAGCCCACGCAGCATCCCAAAGTCACAAGGCCAGGCACCCACACCAAAGTGCTTTCCATGGAAATAGGTTACCTGCCTCTCTCAGGGCCTTGCAGGTCACCTGTAGCAGAGCAGCCATGCCAAGAACCTCCTCTCAGCTACCACAGAAAACTCTCCCAAGCCAGATTTTTAACCTGTGATAGTCTGCAAACCAACCCAAGACACCTCCAGGTTAACCTCAAATTCAAGAGCACCAAAAACAACATCAGGGCTTACCTTACCTTTTGCCAGCCAGCAGACAGCAGCCCTCAGGAAGTCCTGGTGTGCTTGGTCATCAGAAGGAGCCAGACACCCTTGGCCTGAGTTGCTTTAAGCACTGCTTTAAGTATGCACAGCTGTGACAGGGAACCCTCCATTTACACCCAAGCAATGAAGCTCTCTTCAGACTACACAGCATTTTAAACAGGTGCTGAGGACTATACACGATAAAAGACCATAAAAAAATAGGTGCACTAACCCCAGGGGTGATTTGTTTTTTTCCTTTATAAATGTTTTTAATTGATTCTGCAGGACAGAACGCCAGAGTAGCCTATTAATCCCAATATAAGTTTTGCCCTGAGTAAAAGGTTGGACTGGATTTACTTTTATCCAAATCTGTCCCTTGTGTAACTCTGTGGAAGACAATCAAGTTACAGCATGGGAAAATACACACTTTTATATCTAAATGCAAGCTGTCTTTATTAACTCACTGCAGATGGATGCAGGTGCAGGTAGTTGCTACTGATCCCATTTAAAAACTCAGCCACACAGTTTCCCCTAAAGATATGTGGATGCTAAAAGGAAAAAGTTGAAGCTGCACAGGTCAAATGTTAAACTCCTACAACAGAAAGAGAGGTTCCTGTGACAGTAGGACAAGTTTCTGGTTGCTTGGGCCTCCAGTGTTGCTCCCTGATGACCACAGGGTCCAGGACAAGAGCACATCCTGCACCAGAGAATATCCATCTGGATGGCTGGGAGGTGCATTGTGGGCCCCTGAGGACATGACATATTTCTCTCTTGCATGTCATTACATTAAACCACTTCTTCTGTATCAGGTGATCATTTCCTCAGCAGTTTCTGGAAGGAGGTAAATCCCTTAACTGCCTTGGAATAAATCCCCAAGTCATTAGGTGTCTCGAGGGGACATGGGGCTTTCAGGCTGCAAGGCACTGCTCCTTCCAGGCTTGGAATAGCAAGAAAAGGGACAAGCATCTCTTTATTCAAGCCTCAAAAAACCAAGATACAAGCACAATCCAACTCAATTGTCTTTTTTTCCCTTTTTTTTTGTTTTTGTTTTTGTTTGGATGCAGCCCAGTTAGTTTTGATTTGATCTGTTGGGTTTTTTTTGGTTTTTTTTTTCACTCTCATCAGTTAAGAGGAATTAAACCAAAGAAAAAGCCCTGCTTTTTTTGATCAACCCACCCAGGCAGTTTTGTAAACATCCAGTGACTCCACATGTGGTATCACTCAGTTAATAAATAGAAGCTCATGCTCTCACCATCCCCATGGCTGTGCTGCAGTGCACCAGCCCCTCACAGGTAACAAACAGGATTCTGATTTTCCCTGAGAAAATGAGATCTGGAGTGCAACCCAGACCACAGAGATGCAAAATTGGGATTTCACAAGACCTAAAGAGAAACACCTGCAATCTGAGCCCACCACAGATGGTGTTTCTGGTGGGCTTCTGGAGGACACCCTACACCCAAGGGCTACCGTGCTGTAAAGGTTTCGTGGCCTCTTTGTCAGAAAACTCATGAGGAGGAAAGGAGTTCAAGGCTATATGAGAAATGTTTTGCCTCTGGATAGGTTTCATATTTTTTGTAGCTCATGAAATTCCTTGTTTGCACAAAAAGAAAAGGGCCAGGGCCAGGAGGCTTGTAGAGGTTGCATAAAAACCTTCACGCGCTTCTGTCCAGCAAGAGGCTTTAACAAGACCAATCTTTTTCTGCACACTGCACCCAGGAGAACAAAATTCTCCCTAAGATGCCCTCCTAGGAAAATGGATTTGTTTTGTTGGGTTTGTTAGCTGGTCCATTAAAATTTTTTAAAAATACCAGTCTCCCCTGGCTGCACCCACACTGCTCAGGACTGCTGGCATTGAGAGAACACTTTCCAAGTAGAAAAATGCTCATTTGTGGAAATTCCAGTCACTCTATGAAAAATCTAAAAATATTTATCCCCAAAGCAACCCGATAAGCAGCTAATAAGTCTACAGATGTGCTGAGCTCAGTTTTTCTGCTGTGAGGACTGTCTCAGAGCAGAAAGCCACGGATTTGAGAGAGCACAGGAAGTCATATAAACTCCAGCTACACATCTGGCTTGAGCCTAGAAATTTCCCATTTCTTGGCAGGTGGGCATGGATATCCAGACTTTCCTTTTTTGGGCTCCTGGGAGTCGTGTGTGGGGGCAGGCATCCCAGAGGGTCTTTTCAAATCTTCAGCAGGATTGTAAATCCTGGTTTTTTTCCTGGCCTCCTCAGGATTTTATGCTCCATGGACCAGAAAACCCCCAAAGCCTTGAGAATCAAGACTGTCCAAAAAAAATCCTCCAGGGGTAATGCTGTGGAATCCACAGCTAGATGTATTCATTCATTGAAGAATGGAAAAAAAGATAAGAGAATGGGATTTCACCTCCCTTTGGCTTCAGCAGCACCCTCGGTGGTTGTGCCTTCCAGCTGTGCATCCTGCAGGGCTCTGGGTCCTCCTTGGCATCTTTTTTCCACACCCAGCAAGAGGACAAGTGGCCTTCTTCCAGTTTAATTTGTCTGCATGGCAACTTTCAGGTTTTGGAGATGCCACCGTCTCTAATTTTCACATGCTTTGAACAGCTGCTTCAACAGGTTCTCTAAAATGGTGATTAATAATCATGTCCTAAGAAAAGGAATACGACTACTGCCAGCAAGAGTATAAAATTTTTTTTTTTACTAAAGTAAAAGTAATATTTTACTTTTTACTAAAGAGGTCTTGTTCCTACCTGCGGCAAAAGAAAAAAAAAACCCAAACCTGAAAAAACCCACATGGTTTATTTTTAACCTTTGTGTCACTGTTTTGATCCCTGAATTATATTAAAATCTACTCTGAGTGCCCAAATGCACACACTGAAATTTTTTTCCGAACAGGATAATTAAAATGAAACACTTTTTTTTTTTTTTT
>VWZP01009615.1:3051604-3137051 GCA_013396995.1 Dicaeum eximium
TTTCCCCTTCTCACTCTCCCACTGGAAAATTAATCAGCTTTTCGCAAACTATAGGTGAAATTTCTGACAACCCTTCTGAGCTTTTTCAGATTCCTTTGTACTGGAAGATATAGCTTTTCTCTGCATAGTAGTGGCAACCTCTCCCTCAAGATACAGGACTAACATTTAGCCTAAAACATCAAGTAGATTTCATATACCTGGTGATCCAAGCCCATAAAACTTTTAATAGTTAAATATTTCAAAAACATTTCAAGAATATTTCAAAAGTTTTACAGCTTCAGTATCACAGGGACTACACACAGCCAGACCTGTCATAGCAAACTCAATGTTTTAGAGCATGACAAGAATAGTTGGAGAAAGAAGTCCTGTTGATAAAATTATAGAATAACAGCAGATAAGTTTGAAAGTTTCCCTTTTTGGAAGCTACTGAGACATTTTTGACCATTGGTTCACTTGGCTCTGTGTCTTTTGAGCCAGATACTGCACAGACACCGAGGACACGGATGAAAAAAGGGTGTGATCTAAATTTCAGCTTGTAAATTCCAAAGGATTAGGAGAAAAATATCCAAGTTGCTTGTTCCACCGGTTTCCCACAAGATGGAAAACTTTTGTTCTGTCTTCTCAAGGAGCACGATCTCCTGTGACCCACAGGATCTTCCTGTAGAGAGCAGCAAATTATTTAATCTGTTATTTTAACACCCTTCTAGCAGGCACTTAGCAACAAAAGGCCACAGCCAAAATCGTTGCAAGGACTCCTCAGGAGTCCATTTAACAGTGATTACCTGTAACAGACTAGATACACAAAAATACAGCCCAGACAGAGCGCTTGAAACCCAAAACAGCAGTAGGCAGCCAGAGAGAACAGGCCAAAGAGCTGCTTGTGTTCATAATGTTTATATAGATTATGCCTCAAAACACATGTGGAGATGATGGAGACTGAGTGCTCTACACACTGGATCACAATCACCCAACATCATCTCAACCATGGAGGAGCTGCTCAGTGTGTGGGTGCTATTAAATATCTTTTTTTAATATAGTTTAGCTGGTTAATCTCCTTGTTCAGCAGAGGATACATTGAATAGAAATTACAAAAGAAGGGAGAAAGAATGCACTTAGTTTTGGGTGTCAAGAGTAGCAAAGGTCTCTGACTTCTTCAGCCCCGTGCTTCAATGTCCTCCTTCTGCCTTTTGTCCTTCTCCTGATGGGATCTCTTACCTTGCAGCACAAAATTGATAAAGCTGTGTTACAATTCTGAAGGCTGGCTGGTGGTGCCAGGGACAGAAGTTGACTTCAATTTAATCTTTATTTTATTATTTGTTTGAAGGAATAGAATAGTTTCTTTGGCTTAATTACACTTATTTATATAGTCCATGCTGGGGAGGTGCTCCCTTACAGATTTTTGGTGGTATCTGATATACTTGTTTTTTTACAAAAAGCCTCTAGAACCTTACATGAAGAGGACAGCTTATACGCAAGGAAGAAGTAAAAAGGGGAGAGAAAAAAAAATTCTCTGTGGGCCAACCTCTCTGTCTCCAAAAACCCACAAGCACAACGAGAGAAGTTAGGAACAGAAAGTAACAAAAAATGAACCAAGTAATAACTGAATATTTAAAAAAACCCCAACCAAAACTAAGCAAAAAACTCAAGAAAATATAACCAAATCTCAGAAATAGATTTTATTTGTTCATATTGTTTCCTATTTTCATTTTACTTCCTTGGCAGGTAGCCCAGTGCTCCATCAGTGAGAGGAAAGGAAGTTACAGCATCACATTGTTGTAGGGATTGAATTTTATTACTTTGCTATTACAATTAGGTAAGTATTAACTCAGTTAAATGAGGCACGATTTTTTTTTAAAGTATATACAAGTGGGAATTGTGACTTAGTCCTCAACTGAAGCCCCCAAAAAAGCTTTATGAGAGAGAAAGAAAGAGATTAAAAACAGCTAAATAATAAAAGGTGATGCAACTTTAAAGGGGCACACTGAAAATGGGAATCATTATTGGTGATTAGCTGACAACCAGCCTGAGGGGAAGCTGCATGTTTTAGCAGTGGGAAAAACCTGGCAGCAAATACCCAGCTGGATCTGCAGAAATGAAGAAAAGACGGGGACAAAATGTCTACACACGGAACGGGATTTATGGGGGAAAGAATCCCAGGCAAATGGAAATGCCTGGCGGGATTCACAGAATTAAACCTGGCACAGAAAGGCAAAGAGCAGCAAGGCAAACAATTCACAGTGCAACGACCAAAACGCTGCTTTGACTCGAAAATATCTCCTCATCTCCCATCTTTTTTTTTTTTTTTTTTTTGGGATTTCTGTCAGGTTGGGCTGTAAGACCCAGCGGATGGGGAGCCCCGGTTGGCAGCAGGGGGAGGAGGGGTCAGGACGATGCTTGGTGGGGACAGCAGGGGACAGCAGGTACCAGGGAAAGCCTGCAGGAGGAAGGGGCTCTGCGACACAAAACTTCTGTGCTTTGAGCCCCATTTTTAGCCTCTGTTGAGCTGCACGAGCTCTGAGAGTAGTGAAAGTGAAAATAAAGTGCTTCAAATAAAATGTAAACTATACCTAAGGACGATTTCCTGCTGGGTCGGGAGGGGGAACGACAGGAAAATTGACATCAGAGATGTTTATTTGAATCCCTGGTTAGACGATGGTGCAAAACTACCAGACCTCCATTTTTGGGTTTGGTTTTTTTTTTTTTTTTTTTTTGGGTTTTTTTTTTCCCTTTTAAACAAATAGGGTTTGTCATTTTTTTTTGGTTTGGGTATTTTTTTCCCCATTTAAACAAATAGGGTTTAGCATTTATATGTTTTTTTACTGGGTTCATTTCACCTCCATGCCTTAAAATAAAATGTTTTATTCTACGCTCCCATGAACACAATGAGACTAAACACACTTTTTTTTTTTTGTCCTTGCAGGCCTTGAGGTAGAAGAAGCCAAAAGCCTGCTTCCCTAAATCCCCACAAATTAAGAATAAAAAGCTCTGGTTATTTCACACTCTCTTGCAAACATATACTTCTTTGAAGGGCTGGAAGCTAAACTGGGTATTAATTACAAATCCATGGTGAGTAGACACTCACTTTACTGAAGAAACTTAAAAACTGAGCTTTCTAAGTCTACTGGAGTGGAGATAAAGGATATTTCTCTCCTTCCGTGGAGAACAATAGAGTGAATTGAAAGATTTCTAATAAACCTCAACTACCTACAAAGTGATATATCAGTGATGAACCTTACATGCTGAATCTAATTAAAAATAAATAATGAAATTTGCTCACCAAATGTTCCCTTAATGATGACTCTTAAGTCCTTGCTTGATGGCAAAAATTCAAAGCAGAACCTGGTTATGCACTTAAATATTTGTCTGTGTGCATTTTATTTCTGTTTCATAATTAGGAATCTTAACAGTCAAAGGTGATTGATGTATTCAGGATTTCAGAGTCTGGGGAAAGGAGCAAAGATCATCCTGAGCTTCAAAGAGAGGAGAAAAGCAGAGCCAGGCAATTCCAGAGCAGGTATGCTAACCTCAAATACCCAGAAAGATTATATATAAAAATATATATACAGCAGCTGGAGGATTACAAGGTCTTAAGAAACCAACTCAGATTTGTCAAGAATAAACAAATCCTGTCAAACTCATCTAATTTATTTCTGTGGCAGGATAATCTAAAAAGTAGTGGATGTGATTTATCTTGTCTTTACTAAGACTTCTGGTGCTGTCCCCCATGACATTCTCATGAGCTAACTGGGGAAATATGGGCTATTATGAAATCATTTTAATGTGAAAGTAGAGGGAGCTGAAAAATCCCGTGTACTGAGAGTACTCTTCATTTACCAGAGGTTCTCTGGCCGTCTGAAAAGGATAATGAGGAAGCCAAGAGAAAGCTGTTCTCTGTGTTTTGTATGAGTAACCTTCATGAAGACCATGTGCCTGTTTGTATATGGGAATGAATCAAAGCTGAGAGAAATACCTCTAAAAAAAAGTATTTTTTTAAATTGGGAAAGTAAAATTCATTAAGAAATCCCAAAGGATTGGACCAAGGACTGAAAAAGGAACTGAGTGCACACCTATTAAATGGAGAATTACTGACAAGGCAGTGGTGGTTTGGAAAGGAACTGAGGCATTAGAGCAGGTCAGAAAATGAAAGGAAGTCAATAGCACGGATATCCACATGAATTAACAGGAGTGGCACGTGTGAGACAGCACAAGTTATGCTCTGATTTCACTTGGCACTGCTTGGGCTTTTAATGGTGCAGATATCTGGGTCTGGGCATCATCCTTGAGAAGAAATGCAAAGTGGAAAAACACCACTGGGGCAGCACTAAAAAGCCCCGACAGGCATATTGAATTTATGGAACTGATTATCAGCAATTTACCTCTCCAGGCTCCATGATCCTGATGGGTCCCTTCCAAATCAGCATGTTCTGCGATTCTGGGATTCTGGGATTCTGTGGGGCTGCTAGGCAGTTCCTTGCCCTGCTGCCCTTCTAGAGCTGGCTACATTAATTAATCCAATTAATACCATTTTACAGTAAAAGCAATAAAAACACCAACAGCCATCATGCCCTCTAGGATCTACAGCAAATATAATGTACCAGCAATGCCACAGGGATGGGCACAAGCCAGGGTAACACAACTGCTGAGGTGAAATCTATCCGCAGAGAAAAAATGGTTTGCACACTGCGTGGATTAGATCCCATCAGAGCCCTGGTGCTCAAGCACAGCATCAAACCCCCTGTCTGGAAGCTGAAATGACACCTATTGTCCACAACAGCACGAAGCACTCTGGTGGCAGGAAGAACAAGAGGCTTCCAGTCCAGCTGTGGTCATTTAAGGATAAGCCCAGCTCCGGGTGACTCTTTTCTTTGATTCCCCTTTCTGTTGAACACACCAAGACAAAATGCACCCCCCACCCCCCCGCCCAAAAAAAAGTATGCTACATCCACATTCATAAATTTTATCAACTTACAGACTCCAGGACAGGTATATCATTCATTGTTTTGCACCAGTAAGCAGAGTAGTATACAAAAGCATGCAAAATCACTTATGGTACAGAAAGAACCTGTAAAATTCAAGAAACTGGCAAGCATCAAAACCGTTCCTGTTTTTCTAGGAAGAGGATTCCTGAGTTGTGTTATGTTGGCATTTTCAAAGACCCTGTACTTGGGTGAAGCACACAGAAACAACGTGGCAGGGACATAACAAAACAGGGGCAAAATATTATCTAATACAGATACTCAGAGGCAAGAAATGATCATGGGGTGAAATTACAGTACGTGGTGGGCTATTTTATTTTGTTGAAAAGTACATCTTTGACTGGATTCAACATATTAATAAGATCAAAAGAGGTCCACTGGCGAGGGAGGAAAGAAAGCAAAAGTTTGGAAATATTTGACACAACTAAAATAAATGACAGCTTTTTTCAATATCCCATAGGCAGGCTGTAGAAGATGATGTTTTCCAGTATCCATGGAGAAAGTAAAGTCTTTGACTGATGTAAGTCAGTTTTGCACAAATGCTGGTCTGTTTAGTTAAAACCTGCACTGTTTGTTTCTTTTAATAGATAATATAGGTAATATCTAGCTTTCACTCCAGACCCATGCTTTAACACTCAGAATTTATCCATATTTAATTACAATTTTATCACACTAATCAAATAAATTTACTTTGTCCTCCAAGCAATCACCTCAGTATTTCAGTATGTAAAAAATACTTTCATTATGTTTATTATAAAAATATAAATGTTTCCACTACAAATCATTTTACATTAGTAAGAGGCCATCTACAATTGCACAATATATAATCTAAATGAGTAAGTAATGCTTTTGAAATACAAGTTAAAGTAAATACATATTGCCAATCAAATCACATCTATACATTGCTTATTGGATGCTAAGTTACAGCACAAAAACTAGATTATGTTAACAGAAATAAATAAAATGGAAACTATATTGAAAGGTACAAACCCAATAATATGGCATGTCATTTTATGAGCAGTTTGCATTTTGCTTGATGTCCATAACCTGTACAGGCAGATGGCCACACGACCTCTATTTCTCTACTCCACACTGAAGAATTGTACACTGCTATGTTTACATATGTACAGGGGGACAGGGAGTACAGGATGCTTGCAACAGAGGCCACTTACAGTACAAATCAACTTCTGACAGGGAGAGAAAACCAAACGGGTTTTAAAAACTCTCAACTCCTAACAGCAAAGAAAAGCAAAACTAGATGCTTTATTTTTTTTCCCCTCAGTGAGATAGAATCTTTTATGCTGAGCATGCCTGAACAGTGGGCAAGGAACATGACAGGACACGTGGCAGGGGGAAATTGAGGGTGGCTGCTGCAAAGTTTTCAAGTGTCTAAAACTCGAAGAGCTGGGTCTGTGTCTCCAGAAGAATTTCCCAGCCCCTTGCCCCCACACTCCAGCAGCAGAATGAGGCTGAGGAGAAATGTCACAAAAAGCTGTCCCCAGGCACACACAGACAGTGTGTGCCACTGGATTTTGGTGGCTTAGATTCACTAACAGTGTCTGATTTAGAGCATTCTCAATTGAAGAGAATAAATGAACTAAGCAGCACAAAACACAGCTTTTCTATCCAGCTTGCTGCATTTCAGGATAGATTGGCGCAGATAAGGGGAAGTGCTCTTTAGAGCTTTATTCAGTGCTTTATTTTACCTTTCTTCAGTTTTCCTTTTTTTAAAATTTCAATTTTAAAACCCATTCACTTCTCTTTCAGGAAGAATTACTAATTATTATGCTGTGAGTGTGTTTCAAATCCAGTCCTTTACAGCATGCTCACTACCAGCACTCATGAAAAAGCCTCTAACTCTGCTTCTCTCTAGCAATGTGTGATAAATGTTGTGGCTGGACATTTTGTAAGTGCTGGATTCCTGCAGAACAATTTCAGCCCTACAAACCCTAGAAACTGATTCTTTCCTCACTTATATGATTCTTGCCTCACTTCAAATCCCAAGCCAACAGAAGAAAGCACAACTGGTCACCTGCTTTTGCATGCACAGAGAAAACACAACGTGCCATTTTCTCATCTGCCTCTCCCACAGTCTTGGACTTTCAGGGATTCATCAGAATCAGGTCTAGATTCCGGAATGTCAAGCTGGGAAGCAGAAAGGTCTCCCCTGGTGACCAAGGCCTGCTGTCTGTGTGCCTGGCATCACATCTGGAGCATTCAGGAGCACAAGAAGTGGCTCACACTGTGTTTTAAACTGCTCATTTTCAGAGCAAAGAGTGGTGTCTGCTCAGAACTGGGACTGATGTGCTCCAGAGCAAAAACTTAGGAGCTGGGAAGCTCTTTGGAAGATGCTGAAAATGATGGAGGGCCCACAAAATCCACCTTCCAGTCTCCCTTTTCCAGTGGGAGATGCGAATGCTGTCCTAGACTTGGGCTCCCTTCTGCTTTATTTCAAGGAACGGGTAACCACTGAAGCTGTGACAAAAATTCAGGCTCCCTACAGGATGGCAGTGCCTCTACAGGGGGGTTTGTAGGTCAGGCACAAGTAAACTTCCACACCAAAGCCTCACTTCACATCTTAAGTCATCCTTTTAAACAAGGGTCACATCCCAGGGAGCTCAAAAAGCATCATCAGTTAAAGCAGGATGCAACAACCCTGGCCCTCTTATCTTTTCTTGGCGGATCTCTCACCTGAACATCACCCAAGAACAGGGCTCCTAATTGTGACAGGAAAGCAGCCTTGGGGAAGGAAATGGGATGTGCTGTTTGGGGCAGATCCTGATCTAAAGATCAATGCACAAACCACTGTCAAAACCCCAGCCTGGTTGAAAATACCACTCACAGCAAATGGAAGAAATCTCGTTTCCAAAAAAAGCCCAGATGCTTTTCATAGTGTCAGTGCTGGAAAAAGACCACCCTTCTTTCCTTCTGTATTTCATGCATGATGTGTAAAATCATCTAGTAACTAACCCTCAGACAATTTCTCAGGTTGAACCAATGAAGTTTGGATAACATTTGGCACTTGGCAATAATATAGCCAGGTTAAGGTATTTAAGCATAAATATAAACAATAATGGAAAAAAAACCCAAAAAACAAACCAAGAAAATAAATAAGCCTTTTAAAAATTAAGACTTGTTTCTATTTAAATGAACACAGTTAGGGAAGCTAACATAATGGTGAAAATCTTTTGTCAACTAACTCAAAATCACTACAAAATTTATTTCTGTGTTCCTTCCTGAAGCTGAAAGAGCATGTTACAATGACATTATAGTAAATATGGCCAGACAGGTTGTGAGGTATAGTCCTCTATTTTCCTTGCTTTTAAAGAAATAAAATACCTGTTACAGATCTCTTCTGTATAAAAATACTGCAAGTCTTTCTTTCTTCTTGTTTGCTGTATAGATCAAATACACAGCTTTTATGTCCATGGTTTTTTTCTGTTTTTCAGTCAATATTCAAATGGCTCTAGGTTTTAGTAACACTAGTTTTTACTTGGAAGGATTTTTCACACTTTTTTTTTTCTTTTGATATTTACTATCTGCATTAACAGTCAGTCAAGAGCACCCACCCTTTAGGATTAACAGATAGAAAACAAGTTTGCTCCTATTTTTAAGGCATTTATACTCAATATTTGAGTGTCTTGTGGGTTTGAAATCTCAACCATTGCGTTGCCAAAGAACTCCTTTAAATTCTGCCGTTTATCAGCCATCACTTTTGACCTGCGATGCAGCTTTTCTCCTTTTTTTGTTTTTCTCCTCTCCTGAGCAACATCATTTTGGTACCTTACACAGGAACAGGGCTGTTCTTTGTGTGAGTTTCTAGAGCTTTGATACTGCTGACAATCTTCTTTTGAGGGCCCACCACTGTAACGCCAACCTTCTTCATGTCACTGGAAAAAAGAGAAGGTGTGTGAGTGAGGACACTGAGTTTCATAGCCCTGACCTCAGCAAACAGCAAGGAACTTGCCCATCTCACATTGCTGCACTGCAGGAGCCTCCAGGCACAGGGATATTGCTGAAACACAAGCCCTGGTGGGAAAAACACACTGACAGCAACTGTCTGAAAACACAAGGGGGCTGCAAAAAATAAGAGTGGAAACTCATTTAGCCTCGTTGCCTAGAAGAAAAGGCAATGAAATTGTTCTCCAGTGGTGCAAGCACTGGGGTTTTGGGGCAAGGGGGTCACTGCTGGATCAGCTGAGCCTCTCTAACACCTCCAGCCCCCTACCAATCTGATGGCTTTTCCTGGGCAGTGCTGGCACATCACTGCCCTCTGGATGGTCCTCTGAGCTCTGCTATCAGCTCTGGGGTGAAGGAGTCCATGGCCAAGCTTCCAGTGTCTCCCCTGTTTCTCCCCTCCTGTTTGTCCAGGATCTGCAGCCTCATTGTTCCTTGTGCAACACAGAGGAGGTTTAACACCTGTGAAGGGCTAATTAACCAGGGGCTCACAGGAAATTGGGCATTCCTAGAGGATTTCTACACTGTCCCTAAAGGGTAATTGTTATAAAAAGCCATTAGCACCCTTTTTATAGAGGCAATAATACACTAATTAATGGCATTGATGTGCTTAATTGTTGGTAGCACAGCTGCTGCATACTTCTCCATAACTTGTCATACATCCAGCCAGCCCAACTGGGAATTAAGATTTCCCTTGGCATTAAATTTTTAACTGTACTTGATGCCTTTTCAGGTGCAGAAAGAACATTACCCTCCTCTTACTTGTCACTAAAACAAAGATGGATTGCATTTAGAATGCAATAAACTTGCCATTTGCTTACTTCCAAGCATAGCAGGAGGGAGTTCAGCCCCTGAGTAATTATTAGCATGGAGGAGGAAAACAGCTACAAAGAATTTGCAGCCTCACCTGGTTTGGTGGAACATGGGATGGGCAATAAAGGGAAGGACTGGCAATGTGCCAGCTGTAGAGAAACTCCCATGTAAAATACAGAATTTAAAGAATCGACAGAGAAACTTCAGTGAAAGGAAGTGATGCTAGTGTACCAGATAATGCTACTGTATTGGAAGAAATTGGGAATTTCCTTGTATTTAGTGAGAAAAAGCTGTGGGACTACGGCCTTCACACGGTCACCAGACCCACATTTCCTTCATGGGTATTTCAACTACAACAAGAATTCCCATTTATCTCTTTAAATGTCAGAAAATTTTAGCTACGAATCGGAAATGCTGTATAAAAGTTAAGCTACCTTTATGCTTATGTTTCAGCTTGTAGCTATGATGAAAACCCAGAGCAGATTGCAACTTACTCAGTGGAAATCTTGGCTATGGTGTCACAGGAACTGTACTCCACCCCTGTGAAAATGTCCTTGCACTGCCCTGTCCGAAAACCATTGAGCCAATCACCCGTGCTGCGGAAGGCTGAAATGTCAATGTTGCTTTGGTCCAGGAGGAGATTTGATGGCCTGAAACGAAAGAATAATGCGATGAAATTTAGGGAGCAGGGAGAAACACAGATTTATTTTGTGTCTAAACTTAGCAGGAGCATCCAGGCTGGATGTGGCTTGGCTGTTTGGCTGTGGGAGTTCTCAGCTGCTGAGGCCACCACTGGTGGGACTGCTGGCAGCTCTGACAAATGCTGTGTCATCATCCTGCTGAAGAGCACCAGCTTCCCATGCCCGTGTTTAAATCACTGCAGCATTCACAAAGTGTGTTGTCACCTCACAATTCAACATCCAAAGCGTTAACAAGGACTAAATTAGGCTATATTTATGTGATTCACCCAGTCCCAACCATCACACAGACTCCAGCCTCCAAGTTGAGCATGTTGGTAGAGTTTGGTCATATCAAATGTTCAGAATATTGTGGCCCACTGAGAAATCCTATGTGTTGCTACTAAGTTAGGAGCTTCAACAGTAAGCAAAGTACCTTATTTTTACTGTTTTATTGCAGGCTTAAAGCCAAGCGTGTGCTTAGCTCTGCTGCACCTGAGACTGAACTAGAGAATGTTCAAAGCAGTTATCTCTGCAACTTCACAGTCTATTTTCTACCCCATAATTCTTTCTCCCTCTAGTAACCTGCACAGGAGTCTGCTGCTGCTGCTGAACCCATTTGAAGTGACTTCTGACACTGAAAGCAGGGAAAAGGAAAGGTGGCTGGACTGACAGCATAATTTAAAGGCAGTTGATTACACAGTGCAACAGGTAGGTGACAGCTACTGGAACTGATCTGGTTTGTAGAACACTCTCTTCACCCCAAACCCAAGGCATCTCTATTTGTCACTGGAACAAACATAAATAGGAGGAGATTTTAAAGGCACCAAGAGAACCACATGTTTAAACACAGTTAATTTTGATCTTGATTTTGATCTCATAAGAAGCCTAGAAAATCCAAATCCTTCTCAATTCCAGCATGCCTTAAATTTCACCAAAATCACCAGCACTACAACAGTACATCCTTGCAGTACACCTGACTTGCCCGGGAATCAAGGGATACCACATCAGTTACATAAGTAACATTAGTTACATCAGTACTTTTACCTTCCACTTTTGAAGAACAGAACAATAATTTTTGGTATTGGCCCCATCTTAAACAGTTCCTTTTATTCGGAGGTTTTCCGGATTGGTATTAATCAGCTGATTTCTTTCAGGCTCAGAAAGTTAAGATAGTATTTTTTTTTCCCTTCTGGGAATACAGGGCATAATTAGAGAGATACTTGGATGGCTGAAAATCTTAACCCCAAACACACACAATCAGTTTTTACCAGGTCCCAGAGCTGTGATGTCCCTGATGGAGACAGCTTTTGCCTGGCTACCTTCCCTCCAGAGCCCAGCCAGCCTGTGATCACTGACACCTACTCTGGACTTCTCATGCTGGGAACATCCATGGAAAGAACAGCAACAGAAGACACCAGAAACCTGCTCTGTCCTCAAAACAGCAGCTCACTTCACGTGCTGATGTCATGGCCAAACCAAACCTTGGACACCTACCTGATACCCAGCTTTAAAGGCTCAGTTTGATTATCAGGCACAAGATAGTTTTAATCAGTAGCTGTAAGGCCTGAATTTCACTGACTGCTGTTTGTCCTGTGAAGAGCCAATGGTTTTTATTTATAGTTTTCTGGGTATAGTGTCTGAAATCCCCAGATATTAATTAAGAGTATTTATGAAGTGTTCTTAATGATAAAGCACAGATTATTTTCTTTTTCCCCAGCCTAGTACACCTTTTTAACTTAAGTCTAATAAAACAACGTCTAACTCAAGAATCACTAATGAAAAAAAAAGTATAAACAAGTTGAAATAGAACAGGTCTCTAGGATTAGGAATTAGAGTGGCCCAAAAGAGCCTTCATGTTTATTACTTGGATCAAAGTATTATCATGACAAAAAATATGACCTAATTTTAATGCGAGTGACCTCAGAGTAACCAGCACTGTAAAGTATCATTTTTCTTCTTGCAGGATTCCAAACAGAAATTAGTTCCTTTCCTCCTCAGAGAGGACATCTGGACAGTTTATCAATGAGCAGGAATTCACAGACTCGCTGCAAAGAGCCTGTGATGTCTCCTTGCGTGCACCAGGGGAAGGCTGGGCTTGCAGAGCATCTGCACACCCTGGCAGGCTTTTTCCCCCTGCCCCAGCCCCTAGACAGAAGGGCTGCACACAAAATTTATGGTCTGGGTGATGTGTGCCATGAGCTCACACTTTAGCAGACAAATTAGACGGGCTGCAGTCCGTGCAGCTGTAAACGACGTCCTGCAGGGCTCCACCTGATCTTTTACAGCTTTTCATAAATCAGTACCTACCACTTTCAGGAGAGAGTCATTAAAAAGAAATCATGGAAATTACATGTTTGCTCAGGGGAAGTGAAATAGAACATTTCTCTCCATCTTTTCCTCTCTTTTTTTTTTTTCTTTCTTAAACTCTTTTTACCTTGTTGCTTTGACTAACTATGATACACCCTCTCATATCATCTTTTTACAGTGATGGCAAGATTTTCTATCCTGTTTACCCTGACTGTTGTATTTACTACACCTACAAAGTTGTATTTACTGACATGTGGTGCCCTGGAAAAAAAAAAAAAAAACACCACAGCAGGACTCAGTTTGGAGAGACAAATTGAACAGTGAGATGCCAGTTACAAAACATCCTGTAGCTGGAAACTTTCTCTGGATGTGTCTATTACTTTAACAGTTGGAATTAACCTTTGAGCCACCTGCAGTGAAGAGAACTATGGTGTATTGTCATTAGCTCAGCTTTTTGTCACAACACAGGGAAAATTTTGCTGCACTAACAAGAAAAAACACAGAAAACATCATTAGAACCCTGCCCAATACAGCATGAAAATCTAATCTCTGGTTGGCTGCTGTCTGAGGAGAAAGAGAGACAAACCAACTTGTGAAATCCAGGAATTGAGACAAAGAAAATGAAAATGTCCTGCCACTTCTTTTGCAAATACACAGAGGAGCTGTGCACACACAGTCCCAGACTTTGTACTGTAGGAGCCTCTCTCTTTCCATCCCTTCCTCCAAAGAGCACAACCAACCTTCAGTTCTTTAAATCTGGACTTTCCTTTCCACAGTCAATTTCTTTTAAAGAGGAAAGCATTAAAAAAAATCCCCAAAAACATAAAGTAATTTCCTGTGGCAAATTTTAGGTAATTAAAAGTTGATTTTGTAAAGTGAAATTGCTCCCTGTGAGCCTGGTAAGAACACAAATCCTATGGGCTTTATGATTATGGTGAGCTGAAGCACAGACTTGGGGTCTAACAAGAATTTTATTTCAGGAGAAAAATAACCCCAAAACCAACAGGTGGCACAGAAAGCAAATTTCAATTTTATCTTCTACAGCAATCAGAGTCATATGCATACATGTGTATCAACAGGAAACTAGTAAATAAATGACATGCCAAGGAGAAGTAGAGTTATTCTGTTTACTTGGTTATCCCCAGACCTTAAAGATAAAAATCCTTGGAGTTCCAACTTTTCATGCCCATTTTAACATGCTCTTAGCAGAATTTGTAATTTAGTCCTTAAAGTATGATTCACCTCTTAAAGGGGGCATATTTGCTTTTCCCAACAGCCTTCATGTGTTCTTTTCATACTCTCCAAATCACATACTGTGGGCTGCTCCTTGGAGTGAAAGGAGAGCTGGAGAAATGAAGAGGGGCACCACAAATACCCAAAGGGAAAAACAAGGCAGTTGAGGCTGCAAAAATGGGACACCTCTCTTTTCTAGCTCCATTGTTGAAAAAAAACAAAAAACAAAAAAAAAAAAAACCAAAAAAAAAAAAAAACCCCACACAAAAACAAAAAACAAAAAAAACCCCAAAAAAACCAAAACAAAAACCCCAAAAAACCCCCCAAAACAACCCAACTTACCACGGCTTCCACTAGGATAATAAGCATATAAAATTTAAACTGCCCCAAAGGTCAATCCTTCAGTCTCCCTTACTCCTTTACCTGCCCCTCAGAGCATGATTTTCAATGTGCTCGTATTTTTCAGCATCTTGGTGGGATAATAAACCACATGCCTGGGTGTATCAATGCTCCTTCATTTATATTTTCCTAACACCAAATTACTAAAGGCAAAAAAAAAAACAAAACAAAACAAAACAAAACAAAACAAACCACCACAACAAAACAAAACAAAACAAAAAAACAACCAAAAAACCCACAAACAAACAAACAAACAAACAACAAAAAACAAACAAAAAAACCCCAAAAACAAAAACCAAAAACCCAGGACATTGGGTGAATTTTTTTTCCCTCATAACATGAGAGAAACATGATGTTTTTTTTCCCCTCATAACACAGCCTAAGCTGTGCTTTTAAGGAAATAGAGGCACCAGACCCTCAATGCCAACCACTCATTATTGTTAGGATAGCCTGTAAGCTCCTCAGAACAGGCAGAGAAAAAGGCTTTATAAAGCTCTTAAAATACTTAAAATCTACCATTTGCTGCAGAGAGCTTCCCTTTATATCTCACTTTTGGCTGCACTGTTGTTGCCTGTAATCAAAGGAGAAAACCCCCTTGCATCAGTGCTAGAATAGCAAAGCAAAAAGCAGATGTTTATCTGGAAGCTTCCAGGCGTCCCAGTGGTGATGGGCACACCCAGAAGCAAATTGCTGTGATTTTATAAGGTTAATTAATGAGGATATTTAACAGCTACATCCAATAGGAGATTCCAGTAACCCACCCCTGGGTTAGCCCCTTGGAGTTGGTCCAGGAGGTTCTCTGCCCTACTTCTTATTCTTATTCTTATTCTTATTCTTATTCTTATTCTTATTCTTATTCTTATTCTTATTCTTATTCTTATTCTTATTCTTATTCGGAAGGAGCAGGAAAAGAACTGGAGCTACAGCCATGCATTAGCAATCTACCAAGCTACAAATATATGACAAATATATAAAAAGCTTAGGCATCACTGTGAATTTCTACTTTTGCCACCTCTTTCCAGTATTCCCAGTGTGGAATTGCCACCACTACCAAACGAGGGCTCCAAAAACACCTCAGAAATATCAATAAACAGCAAAACCTCCCTTCCCCATCAGGGCACTCGCTGGTCCAGCTGCATTTCTATTTAAACTCTACAGCACCCAACCCAGCCCGCAGTAAATTCCTGCCCGGGTGGAGGTGAATTAGAGGTGTGGAAGTGCAAATAGATGTGCAAATAGATGTTTTACTGTCCCTGCCAACAGCCAGCCCCAGCTCACTCCCAACCACTCACTCTGAAGGGACAATGGTTGAGTGTGCCTGCCCCAGGCTCAATAATTACGACCACCGGGAAAATCAGGTGAAAACAGGGCTTTTCTGTCTCCAGCTGAATGAAGCCCCTAAAAACCTCCTGTCTAACCCCAACTATGCTTAGACACCGAGGAGTAGGACTTACTGTATTCCATTTTGTGATTTGTATTTAAGTTTCTTTTTTCCCCCTGTGAAAAATATGGTTTATTTTTTTGTTAAAGTTTAGAAGTTTAATAAAGGATAATAGGAGACTGCAATAGTAACGTAAAGATTATGGTTGGGTGTATTTTGGTACTTGGTTAAGAGTATACTTGTTAATTTGGGAAATACTATTTTTATTGTATTTGCTTGTTGTATATTTATAGACTTTTATGTATATTTATAAACTAGTTTACATATTTTAGGAACTATTTAATATGGCTTTTTTTCGGTTTGTTTTTTGAGAGTATGGTTTTTTGGTTGTGGTTTTAGTTTACTATTACTTTTAAGTTTTGGGTTTTGGTTTATATTGTTTTTAGATTGTGAGTGTTGATAGTTGATATATTAGTAGTAGAATTTTTATTATATGTTCTTTGGATATTATTTTAACTAAACTTGTATTTTAATATACAGTCACTTTTAAGTTTTAGTTAATAATATAAATAAAAGCTATATTTTATAGTAAAGTTACTTTAACACTACACATATAGAATCTATTTTAATATTTGTGAAAAGCCAATACTATAATATGTATCTATAACACCCCCCTTCCATATATTCACAATTTTGTGTTTAGCAGGCTTCAGAGAGAGAGATGGAGTTTAAAGTTTACATTACTTGAATTCTTTCAGAGGGAACAGTCTGGGTTTAGGACACGGATTATGTTGTTGCTGGATTTTAAACGAAGCCTAAAGTCCACACAGAATCTTGCCCTAAACAGCATTTGGCCAAACTCAAACTCCGTTGTTAAGACCCTGACAACATCCAAGGAAAACTGAAATCTCCTCTCTTCCATCCTGGAAGTTCCTAACAGGGAGAAGCAAACAAACAATATTACAGCAGGTCAGCAGTCTATGTCAAGCATCTGAAGCCTTCTGACCTGAATGACAAAAAAAAGGGACTTCTCAACAAAGTGTTCAGCCAACCCAAACAGTAATTTCATTTTAAATATTTTTGTATAAATAGGGCTTGAATTATGCTGCAAAAAGGAGCAAGTCTGAATTTTTTATTTGCCCTTGTTCACTGCTCCTTTTGAGTTTGATTTTCATAAAAATCCTAGAAAGCTGTAACGTAGAGAGCTTCCACCAAATTACCAGATTTTAAATGGAAATAAACTTTGTGAGGAGCAGACATCAAATTGTAAATTGTAAGCACTGCCCCTGATGTCTGAGAATGACACCAGCGAGAGCAGCACAATGAGAGACAACGAAGCTGAACAGCATTTTTAGCAGTGAACCCTTGCAAACAATTACTCACAAATAACAGCTCTTCCAAAGACTGCCCAAGGAAATTACCCAAGCCAGTGTTTCAAACAACACATCAAATTCAAGCAAATCAAGGCAGCGTTGCAAACAACTTGCTAACATATAAAAGAATGTATGAGGAATTAATTATTCATACATGTTTTTTGATCAGGAAGAATAACTGACCCTGACCCCTTAAATTGTCAGGGCTATATGAAAAGAATTTCAGCTATGATTTTTCTGAAATATCCTGAATGCTCAGGTGTTCTTCTCCCCTTCCTTGCAATACAGTTATTTCCTCTTCTCCTCATTATGTGCTTGCAGTAAAGAAAAACAACAACAGCAATACCTGACACTGACTTTCACGCTACCAAAAGCAAACACAGAAGAAGGTTGGGATTTTTTTTGTGCAGATTCCGTGTCAGTTTTGCAATCAATCAGAGGCAAAAATCCAGAATTTCTAAAAGTTATATGTTGGAACTAGAAACAAATTTCAATTTTCTTTCAAATGAGGGCTGTGCATTAACTCAGCTGTTCCCATTTCATAGGTTCATGAAGACCAAATGACTTCAGTCCCCCCAGCATCACAGATGTGAACACACACAGGAGATATGGGAAAGCTGCCACATTTGAGCTGCCTGAATCCTGTGTCACAGCCCTTATACCTCAAGATCACACTACACTGTAACAGCTTTGGAACACATGAAGGCTTTAAATATATTAAATTACACACTGTGTTTTAAAAATATTTTTTTTTCAAATGGCCATGTAAAAGTAAAATTACTATACATAAAATGTAATATGCATTGTAAATATATATATGTAAACTCAGAATCAGAAATTTAAGAATAAAAAAACCATAAATATAGATCAGTGAAAAAAGTGAAATGGATTAAAAAAAATTTATTGAGTCCATTTCAGATTTGTAGTGTATACAAAGTACTTCCAGTTGCATGACTCAAGTTACATTTTTTCCCCCACACAAAAGAAACAACAGCTAAAGAGCCATTTCAGCCTCACCAACTTGCTTGCAGGTGGGTGAAGTGATTCTGACTCCCCAACCCAAGCTGAGAAAGGTTTCCATCTGCTTTGTATCTGTATGAAATGTTCACAAATGTGAAGTAATACACAGTGGACTGAAAAAAAAAATAAGCTCAAGAGGAAAAAATAATGAAATAGATCAAAACTGGAAGAACGATGAACTCACTCCCATCCTAAAGATATCCAAACAACCTAAGGACTCTGTTAGAAAAATGAACATCGTGTTCAGAAAACAGGAAAGAACAGCAAGACATAAATCAAATAAAAATATCATGAGATTGTGCTTTAGAAAACCACATGACTTGCACTGAGTTCTGCCCCTACAGCCCCTTACAGAGCTGGGTAACTCCAGGCAGCCTAAGGGACACAAAAAACCCAAGTGTCCAAAAGCAGTGCAGGTCTTATTAGCAAGAGCTCAGGTGGCCACCTGATTAAAAAGTGAATTTTGACAGGTAAGAAAGAAATCAGCCATACTCTGTACTTTACACGGAATAGAAATGGAATTTTCATGTGAATCTGAGATGAAACACAACACCAGGAGAGGTATTATGAAACGTTTGCTGTGCTGAGGCTACAAAAACTTTCTGTCATTGTAAGGTTCAAAGGCACGTAGAATGGTCTGCAAAAGCAATGATCAATAAGGATAAAAACATCCCCTTGGGTATCAAGAAATTATTAGATACCATGGAATGGCCTGAAGGGATAGAAAACTTTAAAGGAAAGAGGGAATTGAAGGCTTTGACTCCTCTTCTGTGAGGTATTAGTGTAAAACGTGCCTGGGCTGAGGCCTGGAATCAGATGTCCAGCCAAGCACATCCTTCAGTGGAGGTCACTTAACAGCAACCAGAGGACAGGGATATCCTATGCACCTCCAGAAATATGTTTTTTAAATAGGATACAACAGTGCTGTGACTATTTTAAACAAACATCAGCCCTAAAACCTGTAAGAAGAGACAGGTTTTGCATCTGCAGCAGACATTGTCGGGTTAAACGTTCTCCCCTGACCGAGTATATTCTGAACACCTACAAGCATATGGTGGGCATCAAGCTTTAGCATTCCTCCAGTAGCACCACAGACACAGCTAGAAGAGAGCTGGGACTTCTATAACTTAGATTAATTGCTTATTTTGGGTAGGAGGAGAGTGTGGAAGTGCTGCAGCCTCAAATAACAACAGAGCAGCCACTTGAGCCAATGGAATCCCCAGAGCCCTCGGGGCTGGGTCCCCGAGTGCTTTCCCCCTGCTCTGATGTCTGTCCCTCTCTGGGATCCCACTGTGTCCCCTTCTCCAGGAGCTGCCCTGACCCACAGCCTTTCAGCATCACTTACACATTCCTGCACACAAGGCCAGGGGCAAGGCCCCACCCCATTTTAAGTCTCAGTTCTCATTTTTCTGTCTCATTTTTCTCTGTCAGCCTGTCAAAAAGCGGTGCTGAACCTCTAGGCTCAGTCCCTGGCCACCAGCACCAGGGGCTGTGACCTGCCACCAGTGCCTCTCTGCAGAATGCCACAGGGGTGTGCAGCTGGCTGCAGATTTTCAGCCGTGTCTAAGGTTTGAGATCAGTCTAAGGTTTGAGATTAGTTTGCTTTGACAATGATTTCATGGCACAGGGCTACCCAGCACCCCTCACTTGTGTTTATTCGTGGTTGTGTTTAAGGACAGCCTGTGCTGGCCTGTAGGCACTGACAGAGGAGAGGGAGAGATCATGGATCACACATTCCCTGAAGTGCAGGAAGCTCCTTCACAGAGGGAAGGGCTCGGGCTGGCCCGTGCTGGGACCCCACAGTGCCCTGACTGTCAGCAGGCAGTGAGGAGCTGCAGAAAGGGAGGAATAAAATCACCTTTGATGCTGCCCTCCTCAGAAATGCACTCCGTATCAAAGCCAAAGCAGCAGCAGGAGGAGCATTTCACTGAGAGCTCACCTAAAGCAGCTGTGAGAAGTTCCCTGCCATGCAGGCAGCCTCCTTCCTTCCCTCCTTGCCTCCCCACGAGCACAGAGCGTGGCACTGTGCTAGGGATGTGCAGCCTCTGCCACCCCCTGTGCCACTGAAGCACAGAATGGAACAGGAGCCAAGAGAGCACGAGAGAGACAGAAGGGAACAATAAATATCTCCCTGTGGAGCTCCTGCACAGAACCCAGCACGTGGAAACAGTGCTCAGACTGAATTTCATCTCCACAAGAGGGTATCAGCTTCTACTGGCTATGAACAGGTAATAGGAAATTACGGTTGCACACTGTTTCATCTCTGCTGTGGTTCAAATCTGTAACTGCAAGGACCACAAATAGGGAGCTTTTTGCTTCTGTTTGGAATGAAAAACACACAGCCCTGGTTTCTGCAATCAAGTCTCCAAACCCAAACAAGATAGTTAGGATTTCCAACTCCCCTAGTCATCAGATTGCTGCAGCATATCCCTAGAAAATAATTCCTTGCACTGATAATTTGCCACATAGTAGTGCAAGGTGTTTGGAAGAAATGTACTTGACTGAAAAAAAGGGTGTTCAAACAGTTCGATGTTTTTCCCAAAAATGTGTTGTGGTTTTTTTGTTTGGTTGGTTTTTTCTGTCACCTCCTAGAAATAATTTTTTCCCTAAGTATGTTGGTTTCCTATGTGTTAAAGACTCACCAAGCAAAATTATTGAAACATAATTTTGTGCGAGCCATCTTCTCTCAATATGTATATTTAAAAGCAGAGCCCATTAGTACGACTGACTTTCTTCTCCCATCTCTTCTTTCTTTTTCTGCTCTCTGGCATGGCAGCAGGAGGTAATTAGAGGCCAGTCTCTGGCTGAGGGTGCAGCACAAAGCCAGGAAGAAGGAGGCAAGGTCCATGGCAGTCGCACAGCAGGCTGCAGGATCAGTGCAGCTCTTTCCACTGCCTCTGCTCCATTTCCCTCAGCCTTCCCATTCAGTTGCCGTGGTGGGGAGTGTGCTGCATCACAAGGAGAGGTCTGACAGGAAGGTTTTCTGTGCTCCCTTTTGAAACTTGCCTCGTGTCAGGCTCTGGTCTCTTGCCCAGAACACCCTCCAGGGCCCGGGTCTGAAGCAGCACAGGAGCAGAGTGCTTTTCTCCCTGACTCTGCCTGCTTTGCTGACAGAGGAATTGGCAGTACCATTCATGCTAAAAATACTTTTACACTCCTTCAGTAAGAGTATGACATTTTGTGCATTGTACAAACCAATTCTCTTTAACACTACTTAACTAAAGCTCTTCTTTCACCACATCTTCATTATGCCCTTAGGTGTCAACACAGTCTTCAGCTGCTCTCTCTCAATGAGATAATTCTTATCTCATCATTGTGATGGTGTTCCAGAGTGTGCTGAAAACCCAGGATTAATAATGAATGTTTTTAATTCATTTAAATGAACCTAGGATGTTTAACCCAGGAACATTGCACAGGTTGAAAATTAATTCCTAGTTAGCACACTGATCTAAGAGGGAGAGTAAATGCATTTTTAGGTCTGTGAGCACTACTGAAAGAATAAAAAAAAGATTATTCATATGGTTAAAGTTAATATGACTTGTCAGAGAAGAGCATAAGTGTATTTGGACCCAATTCAGAAAGATACTTAGGAACATGGCTGGCTGTAACTTATGAAACACTTAAAACACCACCAAAGGGCAGAAGGCAATGGAAAATCACATGATGGCCAAATCTGCCAGCTGTGTTTTTCTCACAAAACTCTGCTTAGTCTTACAGTGGGTTTCATACCCTTAGCATAAAAATCTTTCACAAATTGGATAAATAACAGCAAATAATTAACAAAAACAACATGGCAATAATAAAAATAATAGTATCAATTCCTTCTCTCTACAAACAGCTCTACAGAGGCAGCAAAGAGTGCAAACAAATTCTAATTACAGGATGAAGGAATCAAAGAGGTTGATGAGCAATGTAAGATCTACTATGTCACCTTGCCGCCGCATTGGTGATTATTTTCAGACTGCTGGGATTACGGATCAGCTTATCCAGGATGCTGACAATCTGCTCAAACTTGGGTCTGTTGTTTCTGTCTTTCTGCCAGCAGTCCAGCATCAGCTGATACAAGGCAGCTGGGCAGTCCATGGGAGGTGGCAAGCGGTACCCTTCATCCACAGCCTTGATCACCTGCACAAGGAGAAAAGTTTGTGGGAACTTGAAGGCACTTTACAGCAACTTGGTTTTTTATCAGCTGTGCACTAACGTGGACACTGTGTGTTTAAACAAACGTGTTTATTCACTAATTGTCTTGTCGTGCAATGCCTCTCGTTTATCTGCAAAGTAAACCAGGCAGTAGATTAGGCAGGCAGAAAGGGGAGTTAAGATACAGTGTGTGACTTTGAAGAAGGTGAGTGTGTGGGAAGGATCTCAAAAACTCACACTCAGTCGAACTAAATCCACAAAATAAACAAAAGCCACAGTTAGCAAGGGCTTGCTTAAGTATGACAAACTTCAAAAGGTCTTGGACATCTCTCCTCTGATTACCCTTAGCAACACACGCTTTCCACAGCCTCCAGTGGACACTGAACTCCAAAAAAACAACAGAAAAAACAATCTTTCCACATCCTCCAGTGGACACTGAGCTCAAAACACCAACAGAGAAAACAACTTACCCTGCTGAAAAATCAACCTGGCCCCTCACGGGCCATCCTGACCCAACAGACAAAAGGGCTTGTGGATGACGTCACTGGGACACAAAATATTTCTAAAACTCACCTAATGGGTAGCTATACATTTTGCACTAGGCAGTGCAAACCCAATTCCTCATAATTTGCCTAGACTGATAAAATTTGTGTAGATTTTTCTATAACTTTTCCAGATTGACACACACAAAACCAAGATTACTTCAGAATTTTTGCTGTCCAGAAGCTTTCTAATCCAGCCTTTTTACTAGAATCCAACACCTCTAGATCAGGCCTACAGTATCTATTGCCCCATGAATGAAAAACCCAACGAATTCAATGTAGAAAATGATAAAGCCATATTCTGTTAATCTTTCCTTTTCATCTGGATCAATTAATTAAAAAGCAGAATAAACTATTCTGAATCAGAACAAGGACAAGAGAACAGTTAATGGTTTAAGCAGCCATGAAGGAGAGGCACATAAATAGGTTAATCCTCCCATTTCTGATTTTATTAAAATGGGATATTATTAAAGACATTCCACTAATACATCAGTCTGCACAACAGGATACATTAATCTCCACAAAAACACTCATTACCAATTAAAAGAAATGCACAATTTTCTGCAGAGGCTTGGCTTGTGGGGGTACCCACTTAAAAGGAAGTTTTTCTTCTCTTCTTCCTTGTTTAACATAAAGTAGTACAGAAAAAAGTTTGACTACAACTATGTTACTGACTTACTTATTTTAGTTTAGAACTAGTAACAATATATTTCTAGCTCCTTGGAAAATCTATTTGTGTAAGTGACTGTACTCCATAAAATTTGGTCCATAACAATCTCCTGTGGAATAAATCTAAAATTAATAAAACAACAGAAAAAGAACCCAAATAGATATAATAAAAATCTTCTTTGGGGAAATGTTATGCTTCTTTAAAAAATACTGGGAGAGCTCCATTAATCATCTGGATTGCAGGCTTGGACAGTTTACTAGTGTTACAAAGAAACCTGTATTAGAAGTCTAATCAGATCACTCTCCTTCTCTATTTTATCCATTGATTACTTCCAGAAGCATTTTGGTTTCATTAAACTCTTAGCAGAAATGCTTTGCTTCTCTTTTTCACAAGTGCCAAGAGCAATTCATTCTGTGCATTTGACATTTACAGAAAACTTCTATAGAATATTATACAAGTGGAACCAAAGGGGATCAACAGAAATTCAGGAGGGTTTTCTAACAACGAGTTAAGGAATGTAAAAGGCAATGACCTCACTGCAGTGGAATTGTTTGCATCATCTGACAGAAAACCACCGATGGGATAAAATTCTCTACTGTGCTCCTTCAGAGGTCCAAAACACTCTGCTATAAAAATGGTGGGATTTTTAAGTTCTAATGAGCTTTTGCTTGACCGGGGAGGTCTGCTGGTTTTCATCTCTGCACCTTATTCAATGCCACCATCAAAAGCTCAGAGCCACCCGCTCTTGGCCTCCTGTCACAGCTTGATTCCTTATCTGAGAACATCACTCAGACAACAGTTTACTCACATCCTGGTTGGACATCTCCCAGTAGGGTCTCTCCCCATAAGACATCACCTCCCAGAGGACAATCCCGTAGCTCCAGGCGTCGCTGGCCGACGTGAACTTCCGATAGGCAATAGCTTCTGGAGACGTCCATCGGATGGGAATCTTGCCCCCCTGGGAGCAAAACAAAACCAAAGAGTCTGTGTGACTGTGCTGCAGCAAATATGATTTTGTGTGGTTGATTATTTTATCTCTGAGAGTCTCAGTTATTGTGATGTTGGTATAAAAAAAACCCCCAGCATAAGCTGGAAAACGCTGCTGCCATTTCTCATAAGAGCAAAAGAGAGAGCAAAATACATTTCAGTGCAAAATCTACTGACATCCAGCACATAGATTACTAGGTATCTAGTAATATCTATTAGATCTAGTATAGATATCTAGATATCCATTCTATCTAGTAGATAGATACTGATATCTAGATTTACCATAGATTTATCTATCTACAATATAGATATATTGTACAGTACAGCATACACACTTTATAGACACACACATATATATTTTTTATATATATGTGTGTGTGTGTGTGTGTGTGTAGCATAATTTGCACAGATAAGAGTAAATGGTAAATCAAGTCTGGTTGATTTTCAGTTATGAAATGTGTGGAAATTCCCATCACAGTCATACAGCATTAAAAGTGAAAAACCCAGTCCAAGGTCCTTGCTTATAACCCAGGTCCTTTTGCACAGCACAGGAGGGTTGGGTTTGGCTGATTTTAAGGCACTGAAGTGAATTCCTTGTCTGGCTTCACCAGGTTTTCTAGGATATTCAAGGAAAATAAGGGGCGATGATGTTGCTTAATTTCACTATAGCCAAGCCTCCAGCTGACACAGAAAGTCAGATTCAGATGGGGTCACCTGTGCAGAGGGAAGAGTGCAAAAATGTCAGCTGGGAGAGTGGCCTTGGACATTTTTTACAGTCATAAGAGAAGCAAGCCATCATGAAATGCCAAATTTGAAGGTGATTGAAGCTATCAGTACAATTAACATGGTAGGTAGGGGAACATCTCTCTCTGGTCATGGCCACCACTTGGTGCTGTAGGTGAAGTTAATAAAATGCACACAAGGAACCTCAGGCTGAGTTTCTACAATGTGACAATTAGAGGAAAGAGACAATTCCTGATGATGCCAGCTTTGACAGAGTTATGACACATGAGAAAATAAAGTTCTGAAAGACAGCAGTGCAAAACTTGTTCCTGAAGGCAATTCTGGAGTGAATGTTTTAGTACAGAAAACTGTGAGAGCTTAAAGTTATTTCCAGTTATGCACAGCATGTCCAGAATATAGTCTGAAGATTTCCCACCAGACCAGCTCTTTGCAGTGCTTCTAACACCCCCTTTATACTCCAGTCACACACCTCTCCTCACAACCACCTCTGTGGGGAGACAGTGCTCTTACTTCCACTGAGTAACCAGCAAGAAAAAAGATTTAAATATTTTACTGCTTTGCCTACACTCCCATTAACTGTGCCTGCACTGAGGGTAGCTACACAATCACCAGCTTTAGACTCACTAGCTTGGTTAACAATAGAAATGCAGGCATTAGTGCTAATCAGAAACCTAAATACAGTCTAACTACAATGAAGCATCTTCATCTTCATCTGCATTTTCATTTTCTAATATTGCATAAATTAAATTAAGTATAAACAACACAGGCAGTCCTGACTCAGACTTCAATTTAGGCCTCCAAAATGTCACTGGATAAGTCTTAGAGGCTTGGCAAAGGCCAGGGAGGGGATTATCTTGGCATATAGTTCTCATGGATCCCATTCTGTTTAGCAGAGCTCCCTACCAAAAGACAAACCTTCATTTCACACACAACCCTTAAAATCAGGTAAACACCAAATTTCCACATCGCTTGCAGACCAGAAAATAGGACACAGAAAGTAAACTGGAATGTTTGAAACCACTGATCTATCACTGAATCCAGAAGAAGAGCCTGGTCTCTCTCTCTCTCTCTTGAAAATTTAATCTATTAGATGATGTCTTTTAGTCACAAGAAGTATATTGTATTTTCCATGCATTATAACTTTATTCACAATTCCCAGTGCTGCTCCAGAACAGTACCAAGAACACAAAAATGACTTTGTTTTTCTCATACTCAATTAATAAGCTCCCTTTACAAGTGTCCAGGGACCCTCAGTGAGTCCAAGGCCCAGCCAAGAAACAAGGGAAGCTCTCCTGTAGCCTCATGTTTTCACAACAGATCCACTTACAGTTTTAGATGTAAGGCTGATAAAGAAATCTATCTCTTTTCTGTGCTAGAAGTGAGCCCTAGTTTTCAATAAGGAATGTCAATCCTGGGGGAAAGCCATATCCGAAATTTACATCAACAAAGACCCCACCACCATGAAGAGAACGAGACATCTCCCACTAGACAAGGGCAGGAATTTCATATTGGATAGAAGGTCTTTATAATCTGATGTAAAAAGTCATTTATGCCATTGGAGAAACACATTTGCAAAAAAAAAAAAAAAAAGACATTAATTAGCCTCCATTAGCCTCCTCACATTTTGGGACTGCTTTATTGCAGAAAGACTAGAAACTCAATGGAACAATTTCTGGCTTTGCTTTACTGAAAAAGGAAGGTGCATCAACCCCAGACCCTTATTACAATGAGTGTGAGTCAGTGGCTTGCAAATTTTCTTTGCTAAGTCTCAGCTATAGTCCTATACAAAACTGCAGATACACATAGCATTACCATAAATAACTCAAAAATATTAATTAGAACATAGTTAAAAAAAGAAATCAACTGCCACTGAACAGAGTCTAAAAGTGTAATTTTGCTCTTCTGCTCCCCGATTTGTCATTAAAATGTCATAATTATTTTTAAAAAGGGATTTTGCTGACTCTTTCTTTGGAATAGTTTAAGAACAAGAACAGCAATGTATTTACTGATTATTTTCTGAAGATAAATACAGTTTTTGTATATTTTTGTCATGGCCTCCCTTTAAGGGCATGCTCATCATACAGCAAAGCTCCCCGAACTTGAATAGAAAGACAGCTTTGGTGTTAGAAATTGTAGGAGTTTGTTATTGCAGCTTAAAATCCCAGGCAGTCTAGGTCAGAGAACCTCTCCCAGGGTTGGAAATCAGTGAGCCAGCAGTAACCAAAAGTTTTATCTTTGCAGACAGAGCTGCTATTCCTGCAGTATCTGTCTCTCCAATGTAATTCATCTAAAGTCAATGAAGTCCTCAATTTATTTCAAACACGTCTGGCACTCCAGCACAAGGCAGCTGTTTCCAGGACTTCAGAACCCATTCCAATATTCTGATTTATAATCTGTTACAGGGTGATAGCCACAGGCACCTAAGCCACAGGCCTGACGAGAAGAGAATCAAGAAAAATGGATTCCAACTGAATTACTAGAAGGACTTTGCAGAAAAAGCTGAAAATAAAAGTCTGACATTCATTCATTATACCAGGACTTAGGAGAATCCAGGAGATACCTTAATGGTACAGAACAAGACAGATTCATGTGAGTGAGATGAGCCTGTTTTACCTTCTTACACACCTGAAATTATCTGATGCTGCTTGTCAGTCTCTTACTAATGAATGTTTTATAATGAAATCATCTCCTCCTTGAGCAGTCAGTGATGACAGAGCACTGTTCCTCTCCTCTGTGCTTTGGGGCACGAGAAGTTACAGGGTTTTGTTTCCTTTTTTACCACACCCTTCAACACTTTCAGACTGTCTCACTGTGATCTTGCATAAATAGGGAAAATACAACTGATTTCTGTCCAGAACAGGCTGCATTTACATTAAAATGCCGTGAATACTGGTGATGTATCTGTGTGCTTAAAAAGTCAAAGTTCATCTACTGATTACCCAAATATTGTCTTTGAGAGACATAATTACAGTCCCTCTACAACTGTGATGGCTTAAATTCATTTCCACTTCATACTGTGCCATTAGCCCACCCACCTGTCATACAGGCATCTGAAAAATAATAAGGATACACCAGATCCATTTGACAATGACAATTTTAATACAATCTCGGTGTTTCAATTAGAAGTGAACAGATATGGAGAATGCAGATAATTACAGCACATCCCCTCAGGCACAAAGAGCCTGTGAAAAAATAAAAAAAATTCCAAACATTCAGCCTGATTCACATGCTGGCTTCTGCTTCTGTAAGCAGGCAGACCCCAGGCTGACAAAGGCCTTTTGTGGTATCAAGGCAGTGACAATAATTCAGGAGGTAAAAAAAATGACCCTGTCAGGTAGGAAAGTTCCTTACAACTCCTGATTCCCTGTATTTCACCCGTGCAGTTGTGATCTTTGCATTGTCCTTCAGGCTTCTGGTACAATAGCGTGAATATCACAGATTATGCATTGATATATAAAGGAATACATAAATTATTGATGTATAAAAGGATACATGTTCATAGCCTTTATGCAAAGCTTCAGACACAGCTCCTGAGAACAGCACAACATAAAATTTCACCCAGGCAGTGCTGGGTATTGAAAGCCTGGCTGGGCTCCTTGGGGGTGGATCAATCCTGACTTGCAATTATGAATTAAAGCAGTGAAATCATTCTCAGTCTTTGACATTTATAGGTGGAAAATAGGGGTAGATAAGGAGCCTAAATAGATAAAGCATCCATCTTTGCAGCTAACTCTATAAATTTCCCTAGTGTCACTGATACTAAATGGATAACTGGGAGTAGGAAGAGATGGAGGGCAGGAGAACATCAATATAATACACAACTCTGTTATGTTTGAAATCTGAGTTATAATTTAGACTTTTTTGTTGTTTTTTAAAATATCTTGTCATCCTTTAGTTTTAAAGACGTGAAATAGTTTGGGACAATGCCATTATTAGGCATGAAATAGTTTGAGATGATGCCATTATTTTTAAGAAGTGGCACTATTTTTGTCTTGGCTTTGTCCTATAATTAGTAGTTGCAAAATGTGCTAAGCCTAGGAAATGGTGCTGTGTTTTGTGAAATATCCAAGCAGCAGGAACATCTCTCTGCCAGTGGAGTGAAGCTCTGTTTCACATCTGTGTTCCCCATTTTTGTTCAGCTGGGGATCAAACATCCCACCTGGAAACACTCCCTTGACATCTACCTAAGACTCACTTCAAAGGAAATGTGAGCAAAAAAGATTAATATCAAATTGCCTTGTTCTTCTCTCAGAGCCAACATGTGTTCACAGCAACAACTTTTGAGGAAAAAAAATTGGATTTGTCCTAAGTTGTGTTTAAAGGTTTTAATTATCTGAGCATCTTCCTGCAGCAGTTTGCACACGCACCATAAACGCCAGATGGAGTTTACTGAAACACAGATGATCACACTTTACAAAATAGTTTCTTTCCATCTGATTCCACTATCTAATTGCAAATAGGCAGGTAGACTCAGAAAATAGGTGGCAGGGGGACAGGAAGAGGAAATTCTCAGGGAGCACTGGCTGAAAACACTGACACCTGTGCACCCTGATCTGTCCCAGACACGTCACTGGTGTGACAACTTCATCCAATGCTTCATTTCCAGCTTGATTTTAAGAAGAGAGCAAACAAGCATCTGACACAGCAACACACCTCTGGCTGGACCACAAACCATTTTCTATTGAGGAACTCTTGCATTCCAGGAATATTAACTTATGAATGCTGTAACACTACTGAGAATTAAAACTGCTTTATTCTTATATCTCCTTATATTTCTCCTATGTCTCCTTATATTAACCATGACAGATCAGCTCTGCAGACAGTTTTCTAAAGTGGTATATATTGCATATTTCTAACTGCATGACAAAGTTTATCAGAGGGCAAAGAAAACACTGAAAGGTCAAGTAAAGAATAGAGTCTTTATGCCTGCTAAGCTATGAAGGTATGATAAATGTATCTATTATTGCATGTGTATACAATGTGTAAGAAAACTGTCATTTCTTTACTCATTTCTCACATGTTATTTTATTTCAATCATGAAGAAGGCAGCATGCAAACTACTAAAATTATTGATTGCTCCTGTCAGTGTTCAGGAATGAAGGAAACCTTAGAAAAACCACATTAAGGTTATGCTGATACATTGTAATCTGGTTTGTACAGTGAAGATGAGGTGATTACTGTGAGCAATGCAAATTACACTTGACTAAGATACTGGATGTTAATGTCTCTTTTTGTAAAGTTAACAAAATCCACTTTAAATAGCATTAAAATGAGCAACCAGATATCCAGGTGTAATACACATATATACATAAGGCTAAAGGCTTCCACAAAAAAATGGAAGTGTTACTCAGGGTGATAATCAGACGTGCATTTTTTTTGTTTCACTCAAGTTTTTACTCAGTTAGAGGTACAAGAGCAGGTATAAATGGCACATCCTTGAAGAGCAGTGATAGCAGTATGCTCCAGTCAGACATATGTCCTATCAGCCTAGAAAACACACAAAAATTCCATGGGTAGGATTTTTTTTTTAACTGTGTGTGGGAGCTAAATCAGCAGTGTAACTAAAACTTCTCAAAGCACACATGAAGGCTTAAATTTTTGTGTGCCAAAAGAACTCAGGCTTCAATTGTAATATTCACTCCTTTACACGTCCAGAAGACAGAAACTGAGCTGAGAATTTTGCTAAGTCTAAGGAAAGTAATCTACCAACACAAACCATGCTTTTTGTATGTACATTATCTGTTTTCTCCAAGCCATGAATTAAAAAAATAACTGTGATGAGCATCTGGTTTATCGAACATCTCTGGGCACACGGGACTGACTGCCCTCTGCAACACAGATTTCAGATTTCCATCAGATTTCAATCTCTGCCACAACCAACAAGAACTTTAAAAGGGTAGAGGAACACAGGAGCTCACCCTTGTGGTGTAAGCAGCTTCTGGGTCATCCTCCAGCACACGAGAGAGCCCAAAATCTGAGACTTTGCACACCAGGTTGCTGTTGATGAGGATGTTCCGAGCAGCCAAATCCCGATGGACGTAACCCATATCCGACAGGTACTTCATGCCAGACGCGATCCCTCGCAGCATGCCCACCAGCTGGATCACCGTGAACTGGGCGTCATGCTTCTGGAAAACATTGGGAATAGCACCTCAGGGATTGCTCATGCTCCTTCTTGCACAGATTTTTCCACAAATACCCCGGGAGCTCCTCAAATGAAGAGCTCGTGAGGCAGGCGCTGTGATTTAAAGGCCACACGTTGATCTCCCAATCAGCTGAGGGAAGGGGACAGATTTGCAATTCAGATGAAAATTCATTTTCCCCCCTTCTTGCTGTCATCAGAGTTTTAATTTTCTAGATGGGACACGTGTGAAAGCAGCACATAAATCTGAGTTGTGTGTGCTCCTGAGACTGGAGTGTCAGAACATTAGAGAAACAGATGTCCCACTTCCCTGAAAGGCAACAGGATTTTCTAGTGAAAATCCAAGCCTTCCCCAATGGCCTAATGAAAGTTTTCCATTACACAAGAAATTCATTTAACAAAAGCAAATGCTGATCTGAGTCAGCAGATTTCAAATTCTGCTAGTTTTAAACTCATTTCTTAAAATTTTCCTCAACTTCAGGAACACAAAAATTACTGAAACACATTATGACTTTGCCTAGAAACCATTAATTGGATACATTTCTAATCATCTACTTCTGGGCATAATTTAAAACTCCCAACTCTTACTAATCGTGTTTGGTAACATCTACTTTTGATATTGATATATGGATATATAGACAATAGGACAGCATTTGTTGTAGTGCAGCTCTCAGATGAATTCCCCAGTGCTGTAAATGTATCCTCATGGGCAGCTCTCCAGCTCCTCGTGCTGCTGCTTCTGGAATTTTATTAAATACAGGGGAGCTGGCTCTGTCACGTGAGGTGATCTGACATGAATCAGTCTGCCAGACTGATTGCATCCATTTTTCATTTTTGATTAGTGTGCTTGGGGGTGATATTAGCAATGGAAACATTAGACAAATGTATGACACAGTGGAGGCTTAAAGAGTCTCTGAGAATCCCTCTTCATGAAGAAATTAATTTTTTTTAAAGATTCTTAGCAGTTGTCTTTCCCTTTTTTATCAGAGCCAACACAAGAGAATTTTATATTGACTGGAAAAGATTTAGCTAAAAACCAGAAGTTTTCTAACCATGAACAGAATCAGATGCTCAGAGAGCCTTTCAATGGCAATGAGGAAAGCAAACTAAGTAGTTTCAAAAGGCATTTATAAAAAGGTTATAGGGCCTGAGTTGCCTGTGATATTAATGAGCCACAAGGTTCTTATCTATGTTTCCACATAACAGTAGTAGTAAAAAAAAAAAAAAATTGCACTAAAATGAAAGAACAAGCTGAACAACTGTTCTGTGCAGTCAGAAATTATTCTCTGTTCCTCAGGGCTCTCTTCAAGGATTTCAAGTCTAAACAAAATATATATAGCTCAGTACAGAGATATTTCATTCAGCTATACTGACACATTATTTATATGCATTTTACATGCTCCAGTGGACACCATAACATATATAGTACATAGTGAAACTAAGGTTGACAATCTATCCCCTTTTGGGGTTAAATGTCTAGTTCAATGTTATGAATTTGGGGGATAATGCCATTCAACCGTGGCAGAACCAAAGCAGTCTCCCAGCCAAAGCTGAGTTTGCCCTAACAAATTAAAATTAAACCAGTGTTTCCCCTCAGATGGGATTTCATTTCTCCTACACTCCTTGTTTTGCCACAAGTAAATCTTGGTGACACAGGGAGCGTTCGAATTTTTTTAGGCTCACTACCAACTTTGACAGAAAACAAAGATAAATCAGCCACAGCATTAGTATGTCTAAGGTTGGAAAAAGAAAACAGGCCAGTAAACTTTGCTAGCTAAACATTTCTAACATCCTCAGGTATGGGGCTATTCTCTCAACTTTTCATTACTGATAAAATTTCCACAAATCCATTCATTTTGAAAATCTCTTGCTGAGACATAGAGGCTGCCAACCAATAAGCATAACTGCATTACAATTATAATTCAGCCTCCAGAAAAACAGGCCTAATTTTTTTGTGCCAGAACGTTGCTTTGTTTTGTCCATTTTTAACAGATGTGACATACTAATGCAACCAAAATTGCCTTAATTTTGGAATAATGCTTACTATAATGGACCAGCAGATCATTAAGTGGCTTCTGAGCACATCATGATACTCCCAAACCCAAATGAAAATAAATAAATATCAAGCAACAAGAGCTGATGATGAATCAGTGCAGAGTGGCAGTGAACCCCTCACGAGAGCCACTTCTGCCCCATTTAGTTTCCTGTTGCACTTACTCGTAGGAAGCTGTCCAAGGAACCATTTTCCATATATTCAGTAACAATCATAACTGGTTTACCTGAAAATAGAGCACAGGGGTCAGGCTTTTCAGAGGAGCACACTGGAGTACAATCAGCATTTCAGGAATGTGTCCAAATCTTCCTAACCCCAAGGATAATTCTTTACATTATTCCTTTACATTTAGGAAGGAAGCAAAAGATGTGTGGGCAAACTGAGGCTGGGTGCAGATAAAGATGGAAAGTGCACAATAAAACACAGAGCACTGGAAAGAGAAGCAGAGCTGTAGGATGGGCATTCCCTCGTTCCAGGCACTCCTTCCCTCCGTGGTGGGATCCCTGACAGCACAAACTTGGACACAGCTGGGACCTGAACGTGCTGTACCCACGGGGCATTGGCAAACTCTAAGGAAACAGCCCTTGAAAAGCCTTTTAATATTTTCCAAAAACCATCCAGACACATTCAGACCGGTTTTTGAAACCATTCCTTCCACCCCAGGGCATTTTGTGACACAAGCAAGATTTTCTATGCAGCTCTGACATGCTGGAGAGAAACTAAAATTAATGGAAAAATTCATGTGATGATGGGAGAGTTTTCAGACCAAGGTCATTGCCCTGCTGATATTTTACCATCACATGGATTTTATTATTTCATAATATTTACTAATGCCTTGCTTATTTTCTCTTTGTGGTAGAGAGAAAGGTGGGTGAGAGCATGAAGTTACTTAAGGAGATGAATTATTATTGCACATAAAATACAGGAAGGCATCTGACCATAAAAGTAGGACGAAGGCCTGCATATTGTACAGTGGGCATGGTGAAATTTTAGCTTTTAAAATCGAACAGCATGAGGCTTGGAAAAGGTACACAGCTTAATTAAGAACAAGAAAGCCATTAAAAAAGCCAAGTGAATGGTAACAACTTTCTTCTGTTTGCTTTTCAAAAAATACAGCTTCTTCCAAACAGAAATCATAGAAGAGAAATAGTAATTTCAAAGAATGAGTTTAATGTGAGAAGAACATTACGAATTAATAGGTTCAAATATCTTCTTTCAGTGGTACAAATGATGTGTTATACTGTGAGAGCCACACTAATGACTAATTAATTGATTGTCATCCATTCACCAGTAGGAAATACTGTATGCAAAATATTAATCTTGAATGATATAAGAGATGATACAGATACAAGATCTAACAATGTAGAAGCTCAAACAAAAAATCTATTTATACTTAGTCTTGCTAGCCAGAAATACATAGTTAAAGAAAAAGTACTTGCACTCTGTGTGGAACATGAATTTAAAGGGATTTCTGGTAACACCCAGAATATGCTGCTGGACCTTTCAAGTACAGGGCTATCCAAAACTCTCTGTGATAAATCACTTTACTTTGCCCTGCACTTTGAAGCCAGGAGACAGGTGCCTGGTTTCTGTACAGACTCAGGCAATTTTCCAAGACTTTATCAGAAGAACTTAAATCAGAGTAAGAAATATGCCTTCCAAATTATTACAGGAGCATCTTCATGCCTTGCTCACCCACACTCCAAAAGCCTTAAGTGCAGGGTTTCACCCTCATTCAGCTGGAAATGTGCCCATAATGAGAAGCACATGCTCTGAAGTTTTATAAGAACTCTCTGCATCCATTTATCGAAGCTGGGCCGTTCATAAATGATAACAAGTTGTGTCAACAGCATTGCCCAGGTTTATTGTAATAGCAGGCTACAAATTGCTGTAAATTATTAGTAAACTAAGCAGAATATGTGTGCTGGTTATTAAGACTGCTGCCTACAGTGTGCCCAGGAGCGCAGGGCAGCAGCTGGGAAATGCAGAAATCCACAAGGAGCAGAGGAACAATTCTGCACTGGAGGCAAGGCTGGAAGCCTGATGTGGTGATTGATTTGTTTAAAAAAAACCAAAAACATAAAAACCTCCAAACTCCCAAGCTTCTTGTCCTTCTATCACCCTGCAGAATGTTTAATAAAACAAATAATTATATTTATTATTATATTTACTTTGTGCCGTATACTTTTGCCCAGTAAAATGGAGACAAATAGCTCCAGAGCAGTTGTACCCTTGAGGTTTTATTGGCTCCAGCTGGGAATATTCAGAGTTTGCCCTCTCACACATGGATGTGATGGGCAGCTGGCACTCCTGACCTCCTCCCCCACAGCAGCCAGCAGTGCTGTGACTACACCTGAGTAGCAAACTCACTAAAAGTCACTTACACAGAACACAGAGAGAATTAGTCATGCACATCCAAGAGCAACGCACAAATTCCTGCATGTACAGCAATTGAATTATTGTCTCAAGTGCTCCAGGAATACAAAATGTAACAAAACAGATTTTAGCTCAGCTGTGGGCAGACTGGTGCTGGCGTTTCAAGTGATTTTGTGACTGCAAATCTTATTCTGACTGTACAAAATGTGTGTCACTACAAAGCAGGAGATAACCCTCAATTTATGCAGGCAGACCTTTCCTAATAGGACTGTGAGACCTAAGATAAACAATAATTTCTTTGTTATTGAAATCAGCAAAATAGACTTTCATGAATCACACATAGAGAAGGCATTATTATTATTATAATGATGGCTCTTCATAACATGTAGTGTTTTACATACCTTTCACTAGTGACTTTTAGACATATTCTGGTGGGGTTTTAATTTCTTATACTTTTCAGCAGTATGCTATGAAATTTTTTCATACCTATCCTTGTGGAGCTTCGAATCATACAATTAAAATCCAAAATTTTCTTAAAACTAATGAAACCAGCTACTTAAAGCCAAAGTGTTTGGTATGTTTCTATCCAGTTAAACTAGAAACACCCTTAGCAAATTCCAAGCTGATCAACTTTTTCGACTCCCCTGGAAAATCTTGCACTCTTTTTTTTTTTTTTTTTTTAAGATTGCCTCATATAAAACCTTATTGATCTCCCACTTAATAACTAATGTAGGCAGAAAAAATTTGATCACTAAATGTATCACTTCGTTCTGCAGTGCTAATACAGAAAGTGTGGCTGAAGAGGGTTGTTGAAATATATTACTTTTCCAGGAAGATACCACATGGACATGGAGGTTTTGGTTAAATTTTTTGGTCTCAAAAAGAGAAGGTGATTTGTTATCATAAACGAAGACCAAGAATATGCTTTAACAAAAAAACAAAAACAAAAACAAAAACAAAAACAAAAAAAACCCAACAAAACAACACAAAAAAACCCAAAAAAACCCCAACTAAACCCATAATAATGGCAGATTTAGAAAAGGCATTTAAGTAAATATATATATATATATAAGAGGAGACATAAAATTAATTTTACTACTGACAGATTAAATCCTCAAGGCTTCTTCTTTGAGATTTTTACCAAGATGTTTGAATTCTGGAATTCTGGAGCTTCAACATGCCTCGTGCTGGTAGATATTGAATATCCCATGGAGTATTTCCCCTGCATGAAAACCACCTAGGAAAATGTCTGGCCTTATTTAGCAATTCACTAGAAATGGTTGTACCAGGTAGGCTGTCCATTAATTAGTGCTAATGACAAATGTAATGATTTAGCTGAAAGCAGAACACCTCAGTGCAATTCAGTGGAATTAGGAAGTCTCAGCACATCGGGCTCCACGGCTCCTCTCCAGATCATCACCCAGTGCCTCCTGGCCCTTTTGGAGCAATTTCTAACTGGAGTTTATTAAACCTGCCAATTCATCACTGAGCTTTTTTGCAGAGCATAAACCTGGATGACTTCATTTATAATTCCCTTTTGCTCTCCTTTGGTGGGGCAGCAAACCAGAGAATTGTTTAGGCTGGAATTCCTTACTTTTAGTGACGACTCCCTCCAGTCGGATGATGTTGGGGTGGTCAAACTGGCCCATGATGCTGGCTTCTCCCAGGAAGTCCCTCCTCTGCTTTTCTGTGTAGCCAACTTTCAGGGTTTTGATGGCCACTGAAATTTCCTTTTTAGAAGGCAGCTTCAGCCGCCCACTGCACACTTCTCCAAATTCTCCTAAAAAAGAGAGCGGAGAAGCGACAGAAGCTGAAATGTGGTTATTTCGTAGGGATTCAAGAAAGAAGAGTCAGCACTCAGAACAGCCCCTAGAATGTGGTGTATGGTCTATCCTTTTGCAATATGCAAGAGCAGACCACAAGGAAAATCATCTTAGCATTTAAAAGAGGAAGTATTAAATATATAGAAAACTGTTGGAAGAAACTTTTTTTCAGTTAACTAGTTTTTACACAAATCACAGAAGGAAGTTTCATATATATTTTCATTTGAGCAGCACCTGATTTCAATGCCCCTTTTCAGCTTTTTTTTTTTTTTTTTCTTTTTTTAAGACAGCCAGGTTAATCAAAAAAAGGAGTAAATAAATGTGAATAAATGTGTGGTAGGACAATGACCTTTCTCTGTTGCTAACCTAGGCTAGATTCAAGTCAGCAACACAAAAATGAATGTCACCATATCTTACCACCAGCTGCTTCATCCTCTAGGCATAGAACTGTACTATCAAGGTAAAAACCACAAAAAGGAAGATATATCTTTATGTACATACATATTGTTAAAAAGCACTGACATTACATCCTTTGATTCTAACACTGTTTGTATTTCAGGCTGCCAAGACAGGCAGCAGCTCAGAAAACAAATTTTAAAAGCTACTACTAGTAACTAAGGGGAGTTGAGTTCTTTTCAGACTTAATTAAAAGCATTCAACTTCTGCAAGCCCAAATGACCATTATACTTTACCAGGAGTTCAAACACCAACCCCAGCTCAATCCTGTCAGAGCACCACAAAACAGGAAGACCAAAGCACATCTTGAAAACACAGGGAAGAGGAAAAAAAATGCTTGAAATAAATCTTGTAGCTTCCAACTCCATTTTCTCGATGTTTTAATGGTCCAAAAAGCTATAACTAGCTAAGCTCTTAGAACTATTTTACAGTTACTGTCAGAGGAGACTTTAGTTATGATTTCAGCCAGCAGCCCAGCAATCAATCCTTCATTTTAAAGCTGGAATCGTGTATCTGATATTTGTTTAACTTCTGGGAAGGAAAAGGTTAGGGGTAATGTCCATCAACACAGTCCCATTTAGCTATGGCTGAACAACCCAGAGCCTGAGTGATTAATCAGATTCCAGAAGTACCTCAAGGCCAGCAGATGCTGCAAGAGAATAAAAGATGGGCTCTTTCTAGCCATGAGGTTTGCTGTTGTCCATGGCTATAAAGCAGGTTTACTTTCTTGGGAAATTATTTCATTGGAAAGAGTTCCCCAGGCAGCCCAACTACATTAACCCATGATTTTTTATATCCAGGGCAGCATGGATGCTAAATACACCTATGTGGTCAACACCTATAGTGACCCATGCACTTACACCACAAATTTTCCTGCAATTTTAAAAATATTTATTTAATTTTTATTACTACATGATCCCAGTAAGAAATGGACTGGGTCTCACCAGACTCTGCTCAGGAAGAACAAGGGCTTGTGCTTGAGTGGAAAACCTGGCTGTTATAAGGTATCAGGATGATGGCTTCTCACACAGCTTTCCTGAGGCATTTATTTTTAATCATGCCACACCCATAAAGATTGTATAACCTGCCCTGCTGACTGGTGTGTCTATTTACATGTGGAAAGCTGATAGGGATTATTTAGGAGGGATAAAGATCTCTCTTCAGGATATCCCAATTTCTTTTCTAAAGAGGCTGTTTAGTACATCAGGGGATGGCGTTTGCTGTGCATTTAGACTCAGAGGAACAGTAAATGAAGATTCTGTGCGATCAGTTACTCCCTTCACTCTGCTGCACTTTAAATCTGTGCAGAGAAGTCCCTCAGGTTTGGAGGGGCACCAAAGCTCAACATTTCATAAACCTTGGGAAAATCAGCAATGCTCTAGCCTTCACTGGGACACTGCAAACCTTCACAGTAAGTTTACAGACAGGGAGCCCCTGAATTTTGTGAATAATTTGATCACTCAACAAGGTGTTGTGCTACAAGTGTATTTCGACTTTAGAAGAAAAGCAAATGCTTGCTCTCTTGCTCAGCAAAGCACATAGTTAAATCTACCCCAATTCAATAAAAGTACTTTCTGCAGTATTCTCCTACTGCCCAGTTGGATTTAAACTTCTGAAGTGGTTTGTTGAACTGAATCCATAAAAATAAGTGAGTTATTTTAAAAGAAAAAATTACTGTAAAGAAAAATCTGAAAAAGTGGCTTCTGACCTCAATTTTCTTATGCTTAGCCTCCCACTAAAATCCCCTGTGTTTTTCTTGAGGTTCTTTTGGATAAGAATATTTCCTCATTGCATTTGTGTATGTTTTCAAAGCTATGTAAGCTCTGAAAGCCCTCTCTTCTCAGAGACTTCTGGCTAAAGCTGTGAAAAACTGCTTGGAGCACTTCAGAATGTCGAGACTGCTTGCCTGACTTGAAGGTCTCATTACTTATGTCACACTTCAGGGCAGTTCAATGAATCCCTTCTTCTCAAATCCCTGTCTTTCTTTTTCTTTTTTTTATAACTTCACTCACACTTGCCTTGCAGAGGACAAGGGCAGGAAGAAACCAAGTCATTCACTCAAACAAGTCACTGAGTCAATAAGAGGCAGGAAATGCCTTTCTAGTTTTGGGGAGAGGTGTTCCTGGAGAAGTTGCCTCAGGGTCACTCTGAATGTAAAAGCCACCAGGTGCTGAGGGTGATAGCAGTGCAAAGTGATGCCACAAACTCATTTTGGAAGCTCCCAGCACTCTGTGGCCTGATTTCAATCTGTTCTTCCCTTCCCGGCTCTTCCTGTTGGCATCTCAAGGAGCTGCTAAGAGGAAATGTTAACTATAATGCCTTATGTACTCCAGACTACATGAATTGAGTTATGGAGCCCAAAAAAAGGTGTTATTACAGCTTGAGTGCAAGTTTTAATGTGAAAAGCTTGCAGGAGCCCTCTGGCACTTATCTCAGTTGGTTTGAGCAGGGTGCTGGTAATGCCAAGGTGCAGGTTCAATCCCTCTGGGGCCATTCACTTAAGAGCTGGACTCCACAATCCTTGGGGGTCCCTTCCCTTATTCTGGAAGGTTATTCCCTTCCAGAATAACCTGTGATTCTCACTGCAGTGGAGCAGAGAGGCTTTTAAAACACCTGACTCCTTTAGGACATAGTCCTTTTTTGGAGCCTCTCAAAATTTTTTTTCCTCTGCTTTCAGAGGCCATATTTGACAAACTTTGGTTTACTTCTTCTTCTGCTGTGTATCTTGACTAAAAATAGGTCAGAACAACCAAGCTGTAAAACATGGCATGATCCTTAGGAACTCTTTTTCTAGATTCATATACTGCATGCAGCCCAAATTCAGAAAGCTTGCATTTGTGAGGCTCCTGAAAGTCTTACAAGGAAGCACACTGCTCCTGGACTTAAATTTAGAATATTCCTCCTTCTCCATCCCCACACAAATTCCCTGCTATGTGCAGCAAGCAGAGCTTTGCTGCCTTGACTGAAGATGATGGAGAACAGTGCACTCTTGTGGGGCAAAATTAAAACCAGCAAGGAACACGGATTCCACCTTTCCAAAAAATAACTTCACACTAAGAACAGTTGAGTAGCTTCAGAAGGAGAGGATGAGAACTGTTCCTTTTTTTGCTAGGTGATTCAGGAGCTGCACTGAGTACAGTACCTTGGGTTCTACACTTTTTCCAGCTGAAAATCTTTTGCTGTGCATTTGGAATCTGTCTCTCACATCTCATGGTTTTAATTCAAACTGTATACTTGGAGAGAAGCCAAAAAAATCAATAATAAAGGAACAAGTATTTTTCAATGATTAAAAATCAATAGTACTCCTCATAAATGCTTTAATATAGGAGGAGAGGTAACACTCCATGATCTTCTGGCTCAATGAGACAATCTGCCCAGACACTCCAAGGAGCCAGCACACATTCCATCAGGAGCTACATGCTCCATTGCAACACTCAGTGTAATGGGAATTTCTGTAATCTGGCTCCTCTGTTACAAAATCTGGTCATTTCACCAGCTTGTTTCCTGTAAATCCAACAATCTGTGGCATCTTTATGGCTCAGACAACCAGTTATTGGACAGACAACTCTTTCCTCCTAAATCAATAATTCAGATCCAAAGCAGTGACCAAAATCAATCCAAGGACCAAAGGTCACTGCAGCCTGATGGATGCGTGGTGACTGGTATGAAATGAGTTTGTGGTTTCACTCAAGGCATAATAGTCAAGAGTCCTTTCATGGGGAAAAAGAAAAAAAGCAGAAAACATCTTCACAGTTGATAACATTTTCTGTGCTGTGCTGACAGATTTTAAAGAGAAACACAGAAGTGAACAATCTTTTCCCTTCCAACAGTGGTGCACTCAAGTATGGGCCTGGTGTCCTTTGAAAAGCTGTCTTGCTGTCTCACTTCTTTGAGGGAAAAAAAAACCCCATCAAATTGTGTGCCCCTAATTTTGCACTGAAATCAGTTGTAAATGTGACCTACTAATCTGAACACTTTCTAGAAGATTTTGTTTCCAGTCTCAACTATGAACCTAAATATATAAAACAAGTATATACACTGCAAAAAGGTATCTTTAGTTCAATAAATATATATGTGAAGTTCAATATATCTGGTGGTCATTACCTGCTCCAACTACTTTATCAATGGATATATTGGAAGCATCCAGTTCCTTGGCAAATTCATGCACAGCTTGGTTGGGATCCTCATACGTGTGTGGATCTACGTAAGTTCTCAGACCTGGGAGCTTTACTGTGTAAAAACAGATTGAGAGAGAAAATGTTACTTAGACTTGAGTAATCCTTCCAAAGAAAGCTCATGGGACAACAGAAACCAAATCAATAAAAGGAAAAGGAAGGAAAAGATTTCCTTTGAAGAAGGAAATTCTTCAGATCAAACTGGTTTTTGTGGGTCTTCAGAATCTTTGTACAGCCTGAAACCAGACAATGTACTGCAGAGAGGGATGATAACCCATTTCAAATATCTGTACTTGTTGTATTTAACAGCTTTTCCAGTATTAAAATGCCACTCACCCCTCCCAGGCTGCCACATTTAAATGCTGCCTTATATTGACCCTGCCAAAGTAACAACAAAGGGGCAAGGAACAAAATGCTACAGAAAACCTGAAAAGTTCTTAGGAATATCTTAAGAAACCAGATTAAACCCAGCTTTTTTTTCCCTCAGCCCATCAACAAGGTGCATAACAAGAAACTTACACATGAAAAAATGCACTCCTGCCTCAGTCCCTCTGCCAGAACACTCAAGGATGGCAGATAATTGTTCTGAGTAAAGGCTCTAGATTCTTAAAAAAAAAAAAAAGCTCTAGAACCTAGAGCTTTGCTCCCCACACATCCAAGTTATTGTTTTGGCCCCCTCCAGAGTTTCCTGGCTAGGGATTGCTGGAAGAGACCACTACCAACCTTTGCCTCCAACAAAAATGTTGAAAGCAAAGCACAGCCTCATTTCCCCACCTCAGCTCAAAGCCTTGCTTGTGCTTGCACCCAGTACCTTCCGTGCCTGATTCTGTTGTACTCATTTTACGACAAAAAAATTACAATTTTATTAACAAAAATTGAAATACCCAGCTTGAAGTTTTCTGCTTCTGACACAAACCCTGCATTCCCAGACATGTACTCCAGCTTTCCCTAACTGTACCAGTTGGTCTTGTAAAAGATATTAACTCCTTCAACAAACACTGCTTTAACCCACTCAGGAATATCCTTTCCAGCTTAGCATTATTTTACTGCAGCAATTTTTTCACTGCTGAAATAGTTAAATCTTTTTGTGCTGGGGTTGCAAAGATAGGAAAAAAAAACCTTTGGACCATTAGAGCACAAAATTGTTTTATCAAACAATGCAGAGTGTACGTAAAAAAAAAAAATCAATTTTATGGGGATTTATTGGCCTCAGAATTGACAAAAAAATGATAAAAGTGAGCTCCCAAGCTAATTGCCTTGAAAAGAATGCAGAGTAAGAGACATGCTCTCGACACAAGGGCTGCGTGTGCAGGCATTAAAAGCCAACTGTGTTTCCTTCAAGAGCCTGATGATTACAGAATTACCTGCAAGTAAAACAAAAAGTAATTGGCTGTATATTGCTGTTGGTTAAAAATCTCATAAATGCTCCTTCCCGTCCATGCTGAATGTACATTACAGGCCCCCTCACATCCCCAATAAAAATAACAATTAAAAGCTTCTGCACTGTGGGGGTTTTTGGCTTGGGATTTTTAATGCTGACCCCAGAGGTCCCCAAGATCAGGTGATGGTGGCTGCAAGGAGAATAATCCCTTCACACCAATAATTAAGGGCAGCCTGTGTAGTGACTGGGCTCTGTCATGAAATACAGATAATAAACACGTGCACATGTGTTAAGCTGCACTACTTTACAGCTCATTCTGTGCAAACATAATAATTTACATTTTCATTTTAACAGCACAAATTGCCCTAAAGGTAGCAAAAAAATAAAAAGGCCCAGCCACAGAAGGCAAAGGGAGAGGATCTGAAGAGGTGAAACATTTTTCTTCCTTTGAAGTAATATTATAGGATTTGTAATAAGGCTGCAGGGAATAGTTCATGGCTGGAGCCTTTTTAAAAGTAATTCGGAGTAAACTGACTGAAATAAACCAGCTGCTGTATTTAAGATGCTGAAGTTTATGACAGCCATGGAAGTTACTTTGTCCTTTTTTAGTCCATAGGAGCAACTTTCTTATTCTTTGGGAAAGACTGTAACTTAGTAGATTGAAAGCTTCAACAGCCACACAATTCTAACAGCCACAAATTCTAACAGATAAATATCTGCAAAATCTAGAATAAATAATTTTCAAGAACTTCTAACAGACATACCAGGCCCATGATTGGCTCTGGTCTTACTGCATAGTGAATCAGCATGGCACTACTCAGAAAACAGTACATAAATATCTAAAGCCAAATTAAAAGCAATTTAATCCACAGGAATTTAACAGCACTGACATGTTTAAGAATACTGATTGCAACTTTCCATTGTGTGGGAGCAAGGAGAGCAAATTCTGACCTGTTATTTGTCTGTGACACTTATTTTACTGGCTGCTTTTATTTTATAACCTCATTAAATTTGGATGATGAAGCATTAATTCTATGGGCCACATGTAACCGTGGAGATTTTTTAGAGAATAGTTGGTTAGCAGTTGTTGGGCTGCAGCTTGTATATTCCCTGGCAGTGCTGGGGAAGGAGACAGAAATCGTGGATATTCATGCTCTTGGCTCTCTGGAGATAAGGAAGGGCAGGAAACTTTAAAGAATAATAATCTGAGCAGTCAGAGAAGAGTTATTCCATTGTCACGAGGATTGGGAAGCAGTTCTAATTTCCAGGTAAATCCCTCATTAAAATGTTAATTCACTTATATTTGGGGAGGGGCCACCTGATTATGGTACCAGCAGCTCTTTTCTTGAAAATAGTAGAGCTGTGTGCAAAAAACCCCACAGATATCAATGTTATAACATGCTAAACAACAGAAATATGTGGTTCAACCATGGTTTACACGGTGTAGCAGGACACTCATCTGGAGCTGAAACAGTTTCAAAGATGAACTCCTGCTTCTTATTAAACGAATCCTCATTAGACATCAAGAACTACGTGGATTTAAAAACAGGATTTTCTGGTCTTGCTGTGTATGAGGGGCATTATCTTTGCCTGTAAGGATATAAAAATCCAAAGTAAAGTGATTCAAAAAAAAACCCAACCAAGTAATCCTCCCATTCCTGATCAGGAATTAAGCCATCACTTTTTTTTCCCCCTCAGTTTCTCCTGCTCCAAAACTACTTTTTTCCTGTTTTAATGGGTATATGGATGGAGCTTTGCCTGTGAGCCAGCCTTCAGGATCCACAGCTCTGCTGTGGAAAGCTGTAACAAAGTGATGCACATTGCAAAGAGGATCCAGGATCAGATTATTACTATTATTTGTAGGTGAACTTTGTCAAGCAAACAATTTTCACAGTAGCTTTAGTGTTCATCAAGATAAGGGTTTAATTGATTTATATTTTACTTTAGGAAAGAAAAATATATTTCTTAGACTTTCTATAATCAGGATATTGCAGCTGTACTCTGGATTTCAGTGCTGCACAGCACAATCAATATCACAATTCCAACCACATGCATTGTTTGAACATAGACAGGGATGTTTCGCTCATTACTAACCTGAACACAGATGGAAGAAGTTGAAACAAAGAATAATTGTTTGGGGAAAATCTCCTTACCCACAAGAGAAGGAATAACTCTCTTCCTAATTTCACCTTGGTTTAAGTGAGGTATGGCTCTTTTCTTTTTTTTTTAAACTGAAAAATATCAGTTACCTAGGGGATGAATTCAACAGATCTGGAAGCATTAAAAGGCTTCAGTAACTTACAATGGCCATTCCCAAAATGCAGCCTTTTCTCATCAGTGCCATGTTTAGACTTCTTGTATCCACAGAATCTACAAGCAACAGAGAAAAAAAAATTAATACAGAGAATTTTATGTGTTAACTGCAGGTGGAAACAGAATAGAATGTTTTCCCTGCACAATTAAATGCCTGTTTGAAAGTTTAATGATATTTACATTCTCTGTGCCCTATAGAGGCATGTGATGTTCTCAGGGAATTTGAGGAAATTGGCTAATGAGAGGATTTGTTGATTTTTGACCCCTACAGTTTAATTTTACAATTGCCTGAGAACGTGTTTATAGCATTTTTTAACAACTGCTGCATGATTTGGGCTGCCAAGGGTAGCAGGCTCATTACTGACTGCGAGGCAGTGTTTGGAGCTCCTGGGCAGCAGACAAAGGGCTGAAAACCAGCCCCACCACGAGTGCAGGGCCCCTCTGGGACGTGGCAAGGGGAGAAAATGTGCAAATGAGACACCAGACTCACCTCCCAATCAGGACATAGACCACCACGGTGAGGAGGATGATGGCCACTGCTGCTGAGATGGCAATCATCACCACCTGGCTGTTCTCACTGGAGATGGAGAACGCTGCAGAGGCACACAAAAACGTGTAAAGAGCCTCACACACACCCCTCACTGATGAAATCAGAGTTTACATCCATATAGAGGGCAGACAGCACTGCATAGCATTTGGTCTCCTGGCAGATATTTTATTCAGGAAATGATTTTTCATCAAACAAATGAATACAAGGGAAGAACACACAGAGACTCCAGCCATCTTTGCCCATTTACCAGACTTGTTCTGCTACTCTCCATTTATTGCTACTCAGTATATAAACTCATTAATCTCTAAGCTGTTATTTTTTTTAATCTCTTCAACTGATTTTTTCCTCCTTGCTGTAATTGTTCTATCTTGAGCTCTAGTTTCAACTAGGACACCAAAGCTGCAAGTGACCATAACAGCAATTTGTAACTCTTTTTTTCTGCTACTCTCCATTTTTACTCTTGCTAGCTGCTGGCAAACTGCTGCTAATATACAAACATATACATAAATACAAACGTATACGTCATGTATGCCATACATACTTTATGTCATGCTCAGAAAGGAACACTTCCTTGGCAAGAAATCCCATAATCATCACCTTCACTCCCCCTTCTGTATGATGGAAAGTGCTTTTAGGAGCTAAGTTTCCCAGTTAAGCCTGACAGTATCCACATTAAGGTTGTGGAAAGGCAGAGCACAGATGCCTACAGGGAAAATAAAGGCTATTTTCTGCTTTATTTTGGGTATCTGTGGTCCCCTAAGTATGGAGCTTTAGACCGTAACACAGTGACAGGATGACTTTGGACCTTTGGTGTGAGGACTAGTCTCCAGCTACCACTCCTGGCCCTCAAAGGTCAGAGAGCTTCTGTTTAGGGTCACATCACTGCCACCTCTGCCTATTACACACCCACAGCTGTACCCAGTCATGATAACTTGGTAACACAGGAACAAAACTTATGACATTTGTTGGTCATCTTTGTAATTTGTAACATTTATTATTGAGATGTGCATATAATAAGCACTCCTCTCTCCTTCCACGTTTCTACTTTTTCATTTTCCCCTTCTTTTGGTAACATGATTTGCAGAGAAACCTCATTAACCTCTAAACTGTAATATTTTTTTTATCTCTTTAACTGATTTTTTCCTCCTTGCTGTAATTGTTCTATCTTGAGCTCTAGTTTCAACTAGGACACCAAAGCTGCAAGTGACCATAACAGCAATTTGTAACTCTTTTTTCTAAACATGAAGCTTGTTTGCCCTTCAGAATAAGAGCTGTGGTGGAGAAGGAAGAAGTGGGGATGAAATACATAAAGTATCTCGAACATACACAGAATCAGGGAGAAAGATTTGGCTGGACACTACTCTTTCTTTGTCTATCACACTTGCTCCCTCAGGAAGAGCCATGGTCTAGCAAGGCATCAGGTCTGGCCTGAGTTAGAAGCAGGGTAAGGAATGGAAGAAAACACCACCTGTGATAGCTCTGGGATACTGTTTATAGCCTGTTCCAAGTTTAGTGATAAAACATAAAGTTACGCAGCAACGCTACCAAGAAAGACACACCATAAATAGTTATGAGACACATTTCCTCAGCTAGAAAAGCAGTGAAAGCAGCCATTGAGATCAGCCAGGAGCTGGGCAGGATGTCAGCATGAAGCATTTGAACAAATACATACAGTCTGGGCTGGTCTCAAACTCAAACTTGCGGCTGCTTGTCCCATATCCAGCTGCAGTTCGGGCTCGGATTTGGAAGACGTAGGTGGTGTCAGGCTTGAGGCCACTGATGGTCACGTTGGTGCCCCTGGCTCTCAGAATAGTATAGCTTGTCTCTTGCTCCTGCTTTTGAAAAAATATGTTATCAGATTAAAACCACACCCTTAAAAAAAAAAAAAAAAAGCAAAAAAACCAGGTGGTTGGTACTAAATTACTACAAACGTCCTGGAGACTACTGGTATACTTTTGAATATTTATAGCCTTACAAATGCTTGTACAAACATTCATTTTCAATCATCTTTTAACAAGATATCTCAAATCATCAGATTTGCTATGGTACTGTGCTGTAAATCGAACACTAGACATGCTGAGTTTGTGACATTTTATTAAATGGTTTTGCATCATTTAATCTGTGGTCTGTAATACAACCAGAAAATTATTAAAAGATAATTTTAAAAAACATAAATCAGATTTGCCTACTGCACCGAACTGGAAGTTGTAACAGGCCAACTTAGACATTTTAGGGCCCTGCAGAGCTGCTGCAGGATACAGTTTTTACTGCCTCACATTTTACAAGACAGTGGTTACCTTTATAACAGTCTGAAGGGAAACCCCACTTGGGCTCCTCAGCTCAGCACAAAGGCAGATTTAGCTGCTTTTCTATTATGCTATAAAAACTACGAGATAGTTGTGTCCATCCTCATTTGGACAAAACCACACTGAACTCAATCCTGGACTATGTTCATAATAACCCCTCTCTGCTTAACAGTCACCTATGTCTGACATAATGTTTTTTATATAAAATAAGAGGAGGACTGGTTTGTAATTTGGTACATTTGGATACACTTCACACTGTGTAAAAAGCTAATCCTGATAAAAGTATGTCTCTGTCCCACTGTAAGCATATAATCTTAACATCTAAGCATGCATTTGGGGCCTGAGGTACTGCTTATTTTACTAAAGCCATCTTGCACCAAAAGAGCATTTTTGGCTTCCTAAATATGGCAGCTGGAACTGTCTCGGGAAAAAAAACCTCTTGGCCAGCAGCCACACATGTGGGAAACTGTGAGAATCTCAATTGTTTAGGTTCCCCACCATGAACTTTTTTTATTCTGGAGGTGGTGGGGATTTCATGTGATGTCCTTTTACTTTGAACCCACAGTGCAAAACACTGCAGCCATTGAATGTGGCCGGGCTGGAAGCAGAAACGTAGCGAAGGCACGTGGGATGCAGAGAATCTCACCTAATTCCCATCCTGTTTTATGGCCTTGCATTAGCTGGTGAGGGGCTGACATTTTAACTCTGACAACACTGCAGTGCCAGTGCCTGAGCTCAGGGGTTGGAAAACACCCAACACACTCATGGCCAAGGCTGTTTCACCTCCACGTGTAAAGTTCAAGTGACTGGAGTTGTTTTTAGGGTGTTTACTCTGCTGTGCTGTCTGCGGGAATACAGTCAGGATATTCCAGGTTAGAAGGTGAACATCAGAAACTGTTCACTTTGGTGCTAAAGAAGCCTAAGTGCCCCGTTCTTGGCAGTCTTTGATACAAACAGAAACATTTACACCATAGTTAGGGGGATTGCCAGAATCTCCACGTAATAGCCAACATCGTGCTCATGAGAAATCACAGCTAAAGAAAAAACAAATCACAAAAAGAAAGAAAAAAAAAATTAAGAAACCAGCAAAAGCAGCTAAGCCTGTGCCTAAAAGTTACCATCCAGAACCCAAACCTCAGATAGGGTGAGCTGGACCCAGTCTTCAAAGAATGGCTATAAAAATGTTGACCGTGGCCCATTTTCTTTGCACAGTAAAAATAAAAAGGAAATCAGCGTTGGACCTCCTCAGAGTTTCCCAATACTTCTCTAAAAAGTCCTCTGTTCTAAATTGAGGGGAGCAAATTTACAGGAAGACACTCTAAAGAGCTAACAGGCTTGTGTAAAACTATTTATTTTTGAACTAACAAAGGCCTAGTATTATAATTTGCAGGGTTTCCTTATCTCGTTATTCAGTTGGATGTAGGCAACTATTTTAATTTCAAAGGCATAATAATCTTGTCTTTAAAACACAACATCTTTTGTGTATGCTGTGACTGGACATTCATTTTGATCTCGCTTCAGGCTGCTTTTATGAAATGCAAACATTTCCTTCTGGTGCAGATACATACGTGCAAGTGAAAATACAGTCATGGCCCTGTCTGTTAATAATCCACACTGGAACTTGGAAAATAAACCTTTAAAACAATGGTATGGAGGATGTCATGGTATCTCAGTTTATGGGAAGCTTTTTACACACATATTTTGTAAGTCGTTTTTTATGTTACTAGTAATCAAATCAGAGCAACACCACATAAAAGCCCGAGTTTATCTTTCTTGGGGATAAAGCAAAACTTCAGAGATACAACAGTATGGCTGCCACAAGCAGAAGGAATACACAAAAAGGAGAGTCAGTCTATGCCAAGCAGAACTTCAACCAAACACTCAGGATAAATTTGAACTTGGATGCACAAAGCAATTTCTGCCTGAATATTTCTGCATAGTTTACCAGACACAACCTCTGCTGGGAAGCAAATCCTACGACTGTTAGGGCCTCATCTGCAAGTGACATTTTATAATTTTATACTTTCTTTTACAAAAACCATATTGTGGAGACATTTGAAATTGATAGTGGGTGTACCAGGAAAGGTGAATGGTTTGCCCTTTTCAAGATAAGCACTGAAAGTGCTTACATTATAGAAGGAAAAATATTTTTTCCATCAGCTTCATGCGCACTTGAGAGGCCAAAACCTGAATACACATTTCAGGGAGGAGGCCACAGCCCTGATACTGCTTCCCTTATTGCCAGAAGTGAGCTCTTCATGGACATGACATTTCCTACAAGTCCTGTGGAGTACTCGTGGCCTATCTGCACTTAAAGCCAGATTCATAAGGGTTTAAAAGCAACAAAGTGCATTAGAATATAATGTACTTTTTCAGCCTCAAAGTGCAGAGTTTTTGTTGGCTGTAACCACTGATTACACAATTCCTATGATGGCAGAAGCAAATCTATTTCAGCAACGTCAGCCTGAATTTCGTTCATGGTTTGCAGAAGACTCCATCTTAATAAAGTGTACATGATTTAATTGTAAGCCATGTATTTAGCTGAAACAATTAATAGTTTATGTTTGGTATTTAAGAGAGGGCTTTTTTCTGCACCTTCACATGACAAGCTACTCCTTCAGGAGAACATGATTATGTGAACAAGGACAAGGAGGAAACAAAGAACAGGGCTCCTGCAAGGAAAAAACATGGCTTTGTTGTTTATGCACTTTGATGGCTGAGACACTTAAAATTCAGCACAGCATTATATGGATGGACTAAACTGAGGTGTCATTTAGTACCATTAACTTAACATGAAATGTTATGTCTTACCATTAAATAAATGCCTAAAAATTCCATATGGCCCCCCCTCTGAAAGAACATCTTGTTTCTTTTAAATATTTTTAATAAATATTGACTGGGGCTTCGTAATAAAGCTCTAAAATTTTTTGCAAAAAACAAAATTCTATTCCAAACGCTGCTTTTGGAAAACTGCCACTCAGTTCATCGTGCTATGAAGTGTTCAAAGCATGGTTGGATGGGGCTTTGGACAACCTGGGATAGCAGGGGGCTGTAACTGGGTGATGTTAAAGGTCCCTTCCAGGCCATTCTGCTTAATTCCAAAGAATTTGAATAGTTTCCTAAAGCTGTAGCTACTAATTTCTTTAGACAGATATAAAGCTCTGCTTTTTCAGCTGCACAAAAGCAGTAACTGGTGAAAAAAACCCAGATGAGCAGGTTAATTAACTGCCCTTGAGAAACTGAATATATTTCACATATTTTATGACAATAATCCATGAGAAAAAAAACTACAAGATATTATAATTTATATACATGACTTTGTATTTTTTATTCCAAATCTCTTGTAACATCCTAAATACCTTAAGACCAGCTTAGCAAAATAATGTAATGAACAAGAAGTATGACAGAATTGGGCTGACCTGCATTGCTCTATTAATGCTCTATTTTTTAATTCCTAAGAGATGACAGAAGACATATCAACTGAAAACAAGCAGGATGAAAAAGGATGGCTCAACATAAATCATCTACCAGAAATCAGGTGTGACTTGTCAGGAGAAACACCCAAATTTGCTAACTCTGAAGGGTTTATTTCCACTTAACACAGTGGATTTTCCGATGAGCACAACCAAGATGATTTCTGAAGCAGAAAATCAAGTGGACTGGACCAGTTTGCAAAGAAACCTCTCCTTTTAAAAGAGGAGGGAAGGAAGCATGCTTAGAGATCCCAGACTGAAAAGCAGCATCTTCCAAAGATGTTTGGTGGAGGAATGAAGAGTAACAATTCTGCATGAGCTGCTCTGGCCCCAGGTAAATTTATCAGAGAATTAGTTTTGACCCTAATATAATTTGCAAAGCTTAAAAATACATAGATTCGAGTCTCCTGACAACAGATTTGCTTTTTAAATTTCTTTTTTTCCCCTCATAAACCCTGAGGAATAAGCCTCTGACTCCCCAAGGGCCTGCAGAACACACATTAAAAACGCTGGTGCCAGAAGGTTGGCTTTTTAAAAGCCTTTTGCTCCGAATGGTCTGGCTCCCATTGTCAAGCACTTGGCTCCCTGGTTTAAGAAAACTGTCTGGTGCAATATGAACTCTTGATCACAGACTTCAAAGGGGAGAAACACATGTGCAAGATCAGCCCCCTAAGACTGGTGGGTTGTCTTATAAAGCTGTCTTGTGACAACCAATTGCTCCCTGAGAGTGGATACACCCGGCGGGAACAGGAGCTGCCTGCTCTGTCTGTGCACAAAACAGCACTGGATGGCAGTTTTCTTCAACAGAAAACCCCAATTTCAGTGCAGCAAGATGATCAAAACATCCCAAACAGACACAAATAAAACTTATTGGTGATTTAATTAAAATTAACTGAGTGCGCACAGCAGGGGGAAAAACCTCTCCCTTTGGGGCCAGTAAAACCCAAGAGATCACCTGTGCTGTTTTTGGCTGGGGTGGAATTAATTTTGTTCACTGCATCTAGCTGTGGCTTTGGGAATTGCACTGAAAACAGACAGGTTTGATAATACAGAGATATTTTTGTTATTGCTGAGCAGTAGAGGAACCGAAGAGGAGGCTGGGGGTGAACAAGGATTTGGGAGGTGACAGAGCCAGGACACCTAATTCCAGCTGAGCACATGGATATCCCTGTTACTGGAGCCCTGCTTTCCTGGGGATGGCTGAAATGGATCCTGTCCCAATTGAAATTAAAGAAAAAAACCCAACAGTGTCCACAGATGGAAGTCCACAGATGCTGCTCCATTAAGTGAGACTGAGCTGATACATTTTGGATGATTTCTTTTTCTCCCATTATCACTAGCACGAGGTATGTTTAGGTTTTTACCAAGGTCTTTGAAGGTCCAAGTGCTCACCAAAAAAACTCTTCCCAAAATCAGATTACATAAAATTGTAAGAAATTTTTCCAGCACCCAGCCTTCTGATCCTCTTTCTTCATCTGAAGATCAGGCATGAACTACCAACACTACAGTGTCCCATTCCAAAGATCCATGAAAAAAAAAAATTCTACAGATAACTGAATATTCATGGAGTATTTTTAACAGCATTTCTTAGAGGATATTATCACTACATCTTCCCTAGTATGTAAGAAATATAAGCCTGATTGTAAGAGATGAAGACTGTCTGCAAATGCTCAATTAAGCCAGAATTTTGCCATTTTTTTCAAAGTTTGTTAATTCCAGGAGCAATATACAAAATAGAATTATCAATAGATCTATCAAAAAATGGCTAATACCACACTTCTCAATCTCCACAGCAATTTATGGTCTTTTCAATTCTACCAGTAAGACCTTCTGAAAACATCCTATTGCAAAGACTTTTTTTCCCTAAATATAGATCTCTATATGATGTCTAAATAAACAGTTGTAAAAATAAGAAAATGTCAATAAAAAGCAGAAGGTAGGCTTTCTTTCATTTGCAGCCATTTGCTTACAATTTATGAAGAATTCAGTAATTAATAGAAAGAACTTTCACAGTGCAAACCAGCCCTGAAGGCCAGCCAACATTTTGCAAATAATTTTTCATGTAAAAGATGCCCGTGCCACCAGCATGTGGGGAAATGCAGGGACACCGACAGCATAATAAGAAAATTTTGGTCGAGAAAATAAGAACAGAAAGGAATTACATATCAACAGCATTACTCTGTGTTGGCTCTGATGTGCTTGGGTAGACAGGACAATGATTTCAGTTTGTATTTCCTGATGTTCCCGTCACCAAAAATCGAGCAGCTCCAACCCTCAGTGCCACTGAGGCAGACTCAGTGTTTCTGAGGCTTTTATATTTTTCAGAAGTGTTCCTGAGCGTTTCTGACTCCTTAACACAGGCAAGATGCAACGCTTTCATCACAGCAGTGCTGAGAACAGCCCCTCCCCTTTGATCTTCCCACCTTTTCGTAGTATTTGACCTCGTAGTCCAAGATGATCCCGTTGGGATGCTCAGGCTCCTGCCAGGAGAGGCTCACGCTGTTCCTGGACGTCCTGTCCTTCCTGATCACTGTGATGGGGGACGGAGCTGCAGAGGGGAGGGAGAGAAGCAAGCAGAGTTTATCTCCATTCCAGTGATGCCTCAGGTTTTAGCTTTTATATTTTTCAGATTCTGTGCTGCTTTAGTGTGTAGTTCTGAGCTTCATATTAGTGTATGATAAACTCTCTTTACAGAGTAGGGAGACAAAACAATTCCTTCTCCAACTGGGGACCAAGGACAAATGATCCAAACCTCAGGCCCAAACAACGTGTAGTGAGTGTAGTGGCTTTAGTTTGCTAATTTTAGATTTCTCTAATTTTGACATTTTCCCTGGTTAATGTACTATTGAATGTGGTGAATTTAGTATTGACTAATTAGTAGTGCACTCTTTTTTTGTTGTGAGATACGAAGATAGGATTAGGAGAAATGCAAAGTAGGCTTAAATCTTTAAAGGGGTTGAAAGAAAGTTTTATTAATAGCAACTAAAAGAGAAAGCAATAAGAATTAAACTTTTTAGAACACTTTTCTTCTATGATTTTTGGTTTATGTATTTTTGAGTGTGGTGGGTTTAGTGTTGGTTAATTATTAATGTATTTATTTTTTGTTGTGAGGTACGATTAGGAGAAAGGTAAAGTGGGTTTAAAACTTTAAAAGGGTATAAAGAAAAATGTATTAACAGTAACTAAAAGAAAAAGTAGTAAGAATTAGAAGAAAACTTTTAGAACACTTCTGTTTTCTTTACAACATTTTTCTTCTTATTGACCATGTAAAGAAACAAAACCTAAAATTTTTAGTCAGTTTATTACTTTTAAAATAGTCTTTTTTCAGTTTACTTAGGGAGAGAAGGCTCTCTTGTTCATGTTGTGAAGACCTCTCTAGAAGAAAAAAATGGTTTTCTTGTGGCTCTCAATTTTCTTCACAAATAGCAGCCACCTGGGGAGATCTGTAATAGTGAAGTCTTTCTTATTTTCTATAAGATTTTCTTAAAGCTTTTCTATAGACTAACAGATAGGAAAGTCTAAAAGGGTGCTGGGATGCATCAAGTACAAGGAGCTCGTGGTACTCATGGCTGGGGATAACCATCAGCACAATTCTGTTCTCTTTGGCATCATTATTTGGTAAGTTCTCCAGATGAAAATTGCTCCCATACACACTCCTCTTTCACCGCATTTCTTTGAAAATGAAAATGAATAAAAAAGAAAAATCCAAACTGCAAAATAACATAATTTTTTATGTGCATTGATCAGGGTTAGGCCTGACAACTGACTGCATACCACAGGTCTACGCACCACCCACAACTTAGAAATAATATTAATGTTAAACACACACATAAAAAATCATAATTACTTAAGATTCTTGAACATTGGTTCAGTTTCAGACCACCCAGATCCATAAGTTGTTCCAAGGCCATGTCTGGGTTTCCTGAACTCACTGTGCAATTTTTTAAAATTATTTTGTTTTGTTTTGTTTCTTTTAGGTTGGCTTCCCACTCCAAATGCTTCTCTTCCATGGCTTTGGCCAAAATTAATCAGATTATATTTTACAGATCACACACTGAAGGTTGTAACTGTCATTTAAAAAAATTTTTTTTACTAATATACAGCCTTTTATCTTAACATGTAAATAAAATCAGTTTATAAGTTCAACATTTGCTATCCTAATAAAAAGGCTCTAGAGCTGATCTCAACCATTTAGTATCAGCTGAATCCTCTGAAGCTTTTATTGTTCATATAAAACTAGCTGCACTTTACAAGCATTACATATTAGCATGCTTCAGCCAATTCCCTTTCTGTCTGGGTTTTCATTTTTTCAAAAGAACTTTCAATAGTCAGGAGGAAAAAAAAACAGAAGAAAATGAAAGAAAAATAAATGTTTTAATTAAAATAAATTTTTGGAAATTCATTCTGCTTTTGATTTTGCTAAATATACTTTCTGGTCCTGAGTCATAATCTAAGTATTGAAATCCTCCTTTAACAGAGTGGAAGATCCATTTTTTCATGTTCATTCCAGGCTGAACACATCCTCTGAACCTCAGACTCCTCATCCTCTGAATCCTCAGCATTTTCACATTTACGCGGTTCACAAAAGATTAAAAAGTGACAATTTTTTTTTTTTTTCCTTCCAGCAGGAGGAATTTATCCCAAATCTAAATTCCTAAAATCAATCTGGGAGAAGTAGACAGGATTTGTTTGCAACAAACATCCTTCAGCATTTCCACTTGAATTCCACAAGCCAGTGCCAGAGCCGAAACACAAAGTGCTTAGCAGGCTGAACTTCCCTGCTGTAGCTCCATGGGAACTCATATATCCATGCTTGCTGCTTTTATGCTCTCCTAAGTCATTTTTATGTCCTCTTTTTAAGTCAAGCTATTTATCTCTTTTTTTTTCTTTTTTTTTTCTTTTTTTTTGTACGTGAATAGATTGTCAAGCCCAGTACCCAGCTGGTAACACTTCCCATTAAGGTAAAATTAACACTGGTTTTATTAATAATTAATATATGATTAATATTAATGGCTTTTTCCCTAATAAATTATGGTAATTTTGCTCTAAAAGATTCTCAGGGCAGGCTGAAACAATCTTGCGCGCTCCAATTCAGATAAACTTAAAAAAAAAAGCTTTCTTCTAACACAGTATTAATTATTTCGAGCTCATCTGCACACATCTCTGCAGATGCTACCAGTAACTTATCTCACAGCAGTTTATTGGAAAACATCTGCTCTGCAGTTATCAATAACATTATAAAACATTCATATACCTTCCCCAATCCCTAGGGTTCCCAAAGCTGCTCAGAAATGAGACATCCAGAGTGTCTGGAAGAGCCAGCATCCCACTGCATGGGCTCAGGGAGGGGAGATAAATAACCAGGGGAACATCATGTTTCAGCCACCTTTAATCCCACATCAAGGTGAGATAAAATGGAAAAAATTCCCAGCACAAAACCTTTCTTTGCTGGTCAGTGACAAGCTGGACTGTCACACTTTAAAATGTTAACGTATTCTTTTCAGATTTTTTTCTTTTTTGCTATGCCTGTTAGACAGGTGGGTTTGAAAAGTGTTAGAAGTCTTGAACCCAATTAAAGAAAATACCTTGTTCAGATAATTTCCAAGTTTATGGTTAAATCTACTGCAATCAATGAATTTAAGCTACAGTAAGAGTTAAGGTAACCTGAATACGGCCCCAACCCAGGGCTGGGGCGTAGTTTGGATAAGTAACTTGACATTTGGACCATTTAATTAATTTCTTTTTGTACACATGCCCAGAATACAATGTAAAACTTAATAAGCTCTGTTCTAAATATTGTCTAAAGAGAAGCCAGCCTTAATTTCCATTTTGTAACATCAGAGCAGCTCAGTCACTGTATTTTCTATTTAACTGGAAGTGTCTAAAATCTAGCACAATCAAAGTAAAGGCAGTTAACATTATAAACCATTGAATGGTGAAGGCATCCCCATGTGCAACAATGCTTAGACTTTAGTTTTCCATATGAGGAAGAGAGAATCAGGAGTTTCCTGAAGAGAGGTAAATAAACCACAATAGGATGATATCAAATTCAAAATCAGGCTACAAAAAGGAAGAGAAATACAAGATATTTAGAACAGCTATTTTTCACCGAATTTCCATTATTTTTCTATCTTAAACTGAAAATTAAAAATGAAATTTCTATCTTAAATCTGCAGCTCCCACTGACAAAACAAAGTCAGCACTCTGGGTTAGCAAATAATGAGACATTAAGAAGCTTTTTAAGATTAATTGACATTTTAAAAACTATATGAAAGTATCAACAGGAATGTAAGGGTTAAATTAGTTCACCATTTTGAAAACTTGCATTTAAAGGTAAAACTTAAGGAAAGTACTTTTTTAGACTTAAGACGATGTTTTGGTGATTTTTTAAATTAATCCCATGTCTCGTATGCCACTCAGTATTTACATTTTTATCAATATTTTGATTAATGTATTAGTAGTCAGCTTCTTCACTTGAACTTGAGCTGGGTTTTTATGACTGACTGTAGGCTTGTACGAGGCATTTTTACACTTCACATGGTTAGAATTTGTCTGGCACTGCAGCCTAACTGCTCCAAGCACTTAACAGGAGCCTTGAAAACTCCCTGGAGTTAGGAGGGGAAATGTTCTTTGAGCACTCGGTGTTGTTAGGTAGCATTTGTGACAACTGGGAATGTGGATGTTGAAAAGGTAACAAACACAATGATTCAGGGAGCTCGGGCTCAAGTGTAAAAACCTCCTCAGTCATGACTATTAAAGGTGCAAGCAAAGAACATGAAGGATCTGCAGAGACGGCCATAAAACTCTGCTCAAATTGATTTCCCACTGAAACTGACCCCAGCAGATGATTTGTTTTCCTCCAGTTTAATAGCAGCTATATATAAATTTCCTTATTGACTTTTTCCTTATTCCTTGGTTATTGTTTTCATATGTGACTGGCTTACAGATGTATAAATGCACTGAAAGAAAATTCCCTGTCCTGTGACAGGGAGAACTCAGTATTAACTCTGGGAAGGCACATGTGTACAACTGCTGAAACATTTAAAGTCCTATTGTTTCTGGCTTAGGTTTCTAGGTCACAAATTAAATTTTAGGAAAGGATTTAATTCTAATATGACTCACAGCTCACTTCCAGCTTTTGCTTGCAAACAAGAGTAAAAGATGCTTTGCCTAGGATATTTCAAACTATGCTGAAAGATGGTGACCAAGCAGAATTGACTGAATTACTCAATTTTCAACTTGTGCCCCACTGAACAAATGGAAGGCTTGTTCTTTTTTTCTTTCTTTAGAAAACTGATGCTTTTATTATCTAATCATAATAGTGTAATCTGATATAACCTATAAATTTTCTTTAATGTCTATGATGCCCCCAGGAGGTAATGTGGAAGTAGAGCAGTAAATAAAGATCATAACCTGAAAATTAAATCTGCATTCTCTGATCCAAAGTAGGATCCACTGGGACCCAAACCTAAATCTGCCAGTCTTAGAGGACCAGCATCCAAACCACAAAACTATCATACAATCCAAAGCAGAAATACCAGTGCTTGAAGGAACAAACTGAGGCAGTTTCTCTGGGACATTGCAGCCACATCCACGGTCAGCACAGGAGAGAACTCACCACGGTGCTGGGTCTGGCACTGCTCAAAATGCTCCACACACACGATTTGATTCATTCAAAACCACCCAACATCTGGGTTTTTTGAGAACCAACCTTTTATCTTTGGGTTTATCCATCAATTCCACCATTCAATTTGTAAGAGCCCCAGGTACAAATCAGGGTAATGATGTCACACCTCAACGACATGGTCACATTAACATGAAGTCTGTGAACAGCTGTGCTTGCACTTGGAATCTTTAACATCTCCAGAATCTATTCTGTGGATTAGTGTGGAGGGGTTTATGACAGAAGCCTACCCACAGAAAGCAGGACCTGCCCTGTTTCCAACCTTCTCTGGCTGCACTCTCTTCACTTTCTCTGGTAAGCACTGTGTGACAGGATTGTGCTGAAGCAAGCAAGTCCTATCCCACAGGCACATTCCCAGAAGGTCCCCAGGTGCCTCCCAGGAGGCAGGAGGAGGAGGGAACGGTCCCATTTTAGCAACTCTTTGGAAACCTGCTAAACCCTACACGCTGCTCCTCCAGATGCAATTCCCCACCATTTCATGGCACGTGCAGGCACAGCCCTTTGCCCTTTAATCTCCAGGACACGTAGTTAAACCAGCACAGTGCCTGTGTTTGTCCTCCTGCACCTTTTCCCTTGAGCTGGAACAGGTTCAATCCATTTTTATGACCTGGGCTGTAAAATGTCACCTGATTCTGTCACATCAGTGGGTGACTGTCAGCCTCAAGGTGACGTGCCTTCCACGAGGCATCAGGGAGTCCACTCATCCCACATCAGCAAAAAGCCCCTCACACCAGCCCCAGGCTGGATCCTGGTGGGATTCCAGCACAAGGAAGGGGGTGAAAAGGCTCACAGTTTCTGGGAGAAGGGCTATCAAGATCACATTTAGACACGTCAAATCGCGGGAGGGAAGAAACAGGACAAAACTTCAAAGGCAAACACAAGCAGGCCACCACTGGATGAAACAAAGCTGGGCACATTTCTCCCAGAAACAGAAAAAAAAAAAATTAAACGGGTTTGTTCATGGCTGTTCTAATGGAGGACTGCCTGCATTATGGCAGAAGTGGCCAAATGCATCTGTGAAAGGCTCCAGGCTGTGGTTACAGACTCCAGAGTGGCTGCAGGCATTTCACAGGTGCTGTGGAAGAAAGGCTGCAGGGAACTGGAAAGGGGGAAACAAGCAGCTTCAGCAGGAATTACACCAAAAGGCAGCTGCTTGATTTCCCTCTCAAGTGCAGAGAAAGGCAACCTTCTGGGCAGCAGCTGCCACTGGACAAGTGATTATCAGAGATCATTTCTCACTCTTACAAATAAATTCTAAATTAAAAGAGAACGTCATTAAGTGTAGCGCAATCATGTTCTTGCTTCTCCCTCTTTTTATTAAAAGAGATAGCAAATGCCTTCCCCAGAGCATACAAAAGGTTTGATTTGCTCATGTGTTTAACACATGTATAGTAAGCCATGGAAATGCCATGTCCATTTGGGGAGGATCAGGCTGCACAAGGCACTCGCTTCAGAAACTGGAAATTATGGGGCTGTGGCATTCCCAGCTGTTATTTCAGAGAGGAGACAAATGCTGGGTGTGCTTTCATAAGGATTCATCCCAAAGGTACTCACAACACAAATGTTATTCTTTCTGCTCTCTTGTTGCAGAGCTTTGCAATAGTTCATATTTTTCACTGAATGTGTTAAGACCCTATCAGTTTAAATAAACTGTTTTTCTTTGCCTTCCCTACCCCTTTGTTACATTACCTTAGAGGATTTTAGAGCCTCACATTTCCTGGTGTGAAGTGTTCAGAAAGAAGAATTTATTCACCATGCTCACAACATCAACATTCAGGTGCTGAGCAGGCTTTCCCTTTCTGTGATAATTTGATTATTTCCTCAACCAGAGAAATCCCATGCATAATGTAAGAATATGCTTAGGAACTATATCTGAAAAAGCCATTATCCAAAACTGGAGAAGACAATTGCCCTCAAATAAGTAAGTCATGATACAAAATATTTTCTCTGCTTTTAAGTAATCACCAAGAGTTCCTGAACTGGTCTGTCAGTCAGTCTTTCCCAGAACCACCATGAAAAGAAACATTTATCAAACTTCTTGCCCTGTCATTTGGAGCAATTGCTTTTGTGGAAGTTCATCAGGAAAGAAGAACCTGTAATAGAAAGGACTTGAAAGGTGCTGACAACTTACAGATGCTTTTGGGTTGGAGATGATTTAATATTTTTGTTTGATTTAAAACATTTTTTAATATACACAGATATATAGTTTTCTAAAAGGAATGCTAAAAAGAAGACTCTTTCTGTTGTAGAAGCTGACACTTATTAGGGTCATAATTCCCATTGCAGGAATAGTCCCCAAACCCAAAGAAACAATTTTTTCCATCTGTCCCCAGCTTGCAAATTGCCTAGAGGGAATTGCTTCAAAAAGCACATTGATAGCTCTGTTTACAATCAAGAGGAACACAGTTTCCCTCAGTGACTACTGAGAATGCCAGCACAGATAACAGAGACACAGAAGTCTAAGGTTTATTATTTAACAGAGGACTAAGCATCCTGCTTACGTGCATTTCTTCATTTTGGAAAAAAAATCTACCAAACTAAGATATTAAATGAGAAAGACTAACAGAAGCAAGCAAAGAAAACTATTATTCACCAACTGCTGAATAAAACATCACCCTGGAAAAACCAACTAAAAGCTCTGAAAGAGAAAAGCTCTCTGAGACACAAACTTCACCTGGGAACTTTCTGTCAGATCAGGAGCGTTCACTTGAGGACTGAAGAGCCCAAAGTGTGCCACAGACTTTGAAGCCTTGGCAGTTCAGGGAAAAAGGGATCAAAGACTTTGCAGACAGAACATCTCCAGCTAATAAGAGGCTATGCATGGAGTGACATTGTTAAAACACTTCCCTTTTATATCCCTAAAGGAGTTTTATTGAGTCAAAATGATCCTCGAATAGCCTCTGGGCTGAACTGTAAAACACATTTGAAGAGCGTAAAATCTTCATTTATGCCAGGAATGTTTGAAACTCCAAAGATAAATGTCATTCAGGAAAACAAGCATGTCCTAGGTATTCAGTACGTAATGGGGCACAGCTGTAATAACAGTCAGTGAACCAGAGACTCCCTACATCATGTCATTAGCTCACTTTTAATAAGTCTATCTTCTTGTCCTTTTTATAAGGGCCATAGGGAAAGAAAGAGATATATCATCCCCCAAACATCTGTGCCTCTCTCAAATTGTCTCTCTTAGAAGACGGATCTACTTAAGGGACTTGCCTTGGGATACAGGTTGTAAAGTGCACACAACCCTCTCTAAATATGGATTTTATTTAAACAGGGAGCATCACACATCATTTGTGAGCTGCTGAAGACAGTGCAGTGCAGGCTGAGCACATAAATAGCATCAAAGTACCTGCAAATAATCAAATACATACACTGAAACAAAGCTTGGGGCTGAACTTACTCCCCTGAAGCCAGAGATTGCAGGCAAATAAAATTCTGGTTCTGAGGAGGTTTTATCAAGCCTTCCAAGGAGCCACAGAAGTCTCTACTTAAAACAGGACTGAAAAATTGACTGGTTCTTTCTCCATTGTAAATGTTTACCCCTCCAAGCTGAAATTACTACATGGCTTGGAATTTTCAGTGGCACAGGGAGATCAAGATACTGCAAACCAACCATGTCTGCCCTTCAACACTCCTAATGATCCTAATTTCTCTATCTAGTGGTCACTTTTGTTCTCAAGGTTATTTTTTTAATAATTTTCATCTTGGCCTCTTGTAAAAACTCTGTGGTGCCTTACTGGTTACCTTCTTAAACAAACTGATTTCCTATGGCTTTTCATGCCTGGGTTCAATGATTAAGCAAAATGATTAAACAAGTTACATGGCTTGTTCTGCTTCCAAAAGTATAAAAGATAAAAGGAAGAGACCCCAGATAATCAAACAACTGCTTGTCTAGGGAAACTTGAGGTGATGTAAGGGAGATCTGGGGTTTTGTTATTATTTATAATGTAGCTCTGCATAAGATGCCTCAATTTGGATGTAGGGGTGATTACTCTCTAAGCTTCCTCTAGGAAAAGTCCCTGACAGAGAAAGGAATCCAAACTTTACAGGTGCACAGCTGACCTGTGGAGAGGCCAAAACTTAGGCTCTCAATTGAGAAGCATTATCACTTCCTACAGTTATGAGGAAAACACTGACATTTCTAGCCGAAATTTAGCCCACAAAAAGCCTTCTATGTTTCCTCTGCAGGGATTCCTCTTTATTCCCCATCTGATTTACTTTTGGCACCTGTCTGCATCCTACCTGCATTGTGTGGAAGAGCTGTGGTGAGCTGAGGACAGGATTTGGAGGAGTCTCTTGTTACAACACGTCCCCTTTGTTCCCCTGCTGACGCCAGGAGATGTGACAGCACAAAACTCTTTGGGATTGCTTTAGTGCTGACACTGCCTTACTGTAGCTGAATTTAGTTGCTACCACCTTTTGCAGCTGCACTGTTGAGACCTTGGCTCAAAAGGCCCTAAGTCCTTAAGAACTAAGCTCCATTTAAAGCTGTTACAGTGTGCTTTTAGTGATCAGAAGAAAACAATCTATTTTATTATCAATGCAATAAAGAGCTCAGGTATTAGAGGGAAAAAAAGGAAAATATTTGGGGATTGGCATGAGTAGATTGGGAAAATACAGAAAATTCAATGATTTTCCCTAAACCTTGATGTTAATGATAATTTTGCTGGAAGCATAAACACTGAATCATCAGAAATAATGGAAGGGGTAAGAGTTCAGGAAGAGGCACGTGCAAAGTTGGTGTTTTGAGACAGAATGCTCAGATTGATGTGGAGCAGCTGCCAGGAAAATGTTGTTGCAAAAAGAGGGTCATAGTTTTGACCCTCTTGTTCCCATCTAGCCTCTACAGGGTTTTTTCATTTTGCTCCTTCTGCTTGCTGTGCCCCATGGCCCCTCTGGTCTAACCTGGATTTGTGACCCCTCACGGCAACCCAGACCCATTTGGATATGGTACATGGAAATTAAGGATAAAGCTCTCTTGGGACAGCATTCTAGACCTTACAGAGCTAAAAATGTGCTTCTGATATATCCCTTTTGTGATCTGACCAGTGAGGGAATGCAAGACAAATCATATTTTTGTAATTATACTTAAAGAGACTGCTTATATACGTACTTAAGGGCTAATTTTAACAACTTGCAGAGTTTCTAAGGAAATTCTAATACAGTAAACCAACTGGCATGATCAAGAGATAGCAAAATTAAGCCTGTACTAACCCACATCCGCTAAATGTACTTAAAGAAAAAATGGGCTATGCATAAAAGTAGAAAATAAACTGCTTAAGCAGCCTGTGGGTTACAGTGAACAGAGCTGCTATTGCCAAAAATGCTTTTGACTTTGCTACATCCCAGGTACTGTGTGTTCCACCACAAAATCAAAATCCCCCTTGTAGGGCAAAGGCAGCAGCTCTGGGCCTTAGGGAAGCACACTGCAAAGCAGGAGACCTCTGCAGAGAAAGAACTTCCCTGCTCCTGGACAGTTTGGTTTTTTGGACTGTGCTCAGGTGATTTCTAAGTGCTGTGGTGATGAACAGGCTGAAAGGCAGTGTCTTTGAGCGAAGAAACAGAAGAAAAGAGGGCAACTAAACACGGATGCTCCAAGTCACTGATCCGAAAATCCAAAACAATGAACTATAACAGTAACAAATTGAATGGACACAAAATGCAGGTTCCAGAGCTGAATTGGGTAGATTCACCTCTGTCTGCCTACTGCTCAGTTAGACAGCCCCCCAGAGGACTGGGAAATGTAGTGACTGGGGTCAGGAAATAGCCTGTTCTCACATTTTTACGCCTCCCACTACAGCTGATCTGTGATTTAAGGAGAAAACATACACCCTCTGTGGTGAAAAACATTGCAATAACACAGCCCACCAGGAGGACGCCTACTTAGAACAATGTTAACTTGTCTGTGGTTTCAGCAAGACAGAACTGGAAGTATTTTGGGGACATGGAGTGGGATGGGAGGACGTGGGAGGAGGCTGACTGAACACATGCATGTTTTCTGCACAAAGCTTCCTGATGGAAGCTGCGAGGACCACAGCTACAGAAATTTCAGCATCTAGTCTCTCTCTTCACTGGCAAACATGGCTCCTAAAAATTTTACACCTAACCAAATGCCAGGGAAGAGTCTAGATTCTTCACAACTTTCAGACAAATGGAGCCATGTCAAATGAGAAGCAAATGGCAGAAGAGAGCAGTGATGACAGTGGCTCAGATCCAACAGTCAGGGCACACTGCCGTGCTCATGCAGGGCCTCAAAGGCTTTAATAAGTCTCCACAGAAGGAGAGCAGCCCTTTTGTACCCCATCAGCTGTGACACCACCATCTCATTCAGTATTCAGCTCCACACCCCCATCATGTTGGCAATAATTCAGAGCTGGTGAGACAACTTGTAAAGGAGAGGGGAAAAAAAAAAAGCTGTGTTTTAAACCTCTCTAATTTAATGTTAGCTTTCTATGCATCTAACATCAAAGCCTTTTTTCACTTCCATTTAATCAAAATTAATCACTAAGATTACGACAGTAATTTATGTTGGAGATTATTGAAATGAGTGTTTTATTAAAATCTGGTTTTATTAATAAAACACATTCTGGCTAAGGAATCATGTGAGCCTGCTATTAGAGACTATTAACTGGGAACTGGGAGTTAATCATAACAGCCATGCTGCCAGGCTCTTTGACAGAAACACACACTGGGGTTTGCTCCCGCTTTTACTTTTACAGGAATACCCAAGCCAATTAATCACCCCAGCACAGAGAAAATCAGGGAGAGGGGAAGGGAGGCACACAACCCCCAGGGAGACTCACCAGCCTGGTTGGTGGTGATGCTGACAGCAGCGAACTGCCGGGACAGGGTGCTCAGGTCGGAGACGCCGTTGACGGCGTCGATCTCGAAGGTGTAGTTGGTGTGTGCCAGCAGGTCCACCACGGTCACCGTGGTGTTGGCCAGCCCGCTCTGCCGCGGCAGGAACCGCACGCTGTCGCTGCAGGGCTCGCACGCCCCGCTGCCACCGCCGCTGCTGCCCCCGCACTTCTTGCAAATGATGTTGAAGGTGACGTCCTTCCTGCCCCCCGTGTCCAGAGGCCAGCTCCAGTCCAGGATAACGGAGGTCTCGTTGATGTTGGAGATGACGTTTCTCGGGGCGGATGGCGGTCCTGCGGGAGGGAAAGCAGGGATTGAGGTTTTCTCCCCAAGGGTGCTCCAAAATGGGAGCAACAGGGGCGCAGAAATAGAAAAGTGAAAAAACATTAATAACCAAACTCTTCTGGTTATTTCCTGTGGAGACTCCTGAAGTATTTCACTAGATTACAGACCTAGGCTACCAAGAACCATGTTTCCTTATGCACCCTCAGGGTGCAGCTCAGGATTGAGGGCTGAAGAGTACTGGCAGCAATATAAAAATCCTGTTTCCCCTTCTCGAGTCCAACAGGGTACGAGAAGGAGAAAATGAAAACAGAAAAGACACAAACCCAGCCCACCAATTTTCAGCAGCCTGTCCAACACTCAAGAAGACAGGAGAGGGAGTGGATGGCTGACTGCAGTGGGACATGAGAGGAAGCAAGCAAGCAAGCGAGCTGTTGTGGAGGGACAGATGGAGCAGCAAGAGTGACAGCCCCGAGCAGAATGACGCTACTCACTGGTGCAAGCCATGGATGGAGGGTCTTTCTCAGAGCGAAAGTAATTCTTTTCACACCTGCAGTTCAGAGATGCATCTTCGTAGGTGGAGCTGTGAGGGGGGCATTTGGCACACTTCACATTGCCAGCAGAGGCTTTGTAGAACCCAGCTCGACAGGCTGCAAAGTAACAGGGATAGAGTTTTAAATTCCACGGGCATCTTGATTCTAACATGTGACTACTGCCCTGGAACCTACCCATATGTGGATCACAGTTTGCAGACATTTATGGTCTAAAATTACAGATTTTTCTCATAATCAGAGCTGACAGAAATAAAACGTCTTGGTAGAATGGAGCTCATGCATCAGCTTGGATTTGCATTTAATTTTGCCTGGAAAACAAAACAGTGCATTGCACCACTGAGAAGAAACATTTTCTATACTTCATTTTGAGAACTTCACTCCTTTTACTTCTCTTCTGCTTAATTTACCAAAACATTGGCCTTACCCTACATAAGAAACTAACTTTGTCCTCTCTGTGCTGCTAACATTTTCTTACAAGGGCACACTGATTGTAAACTTTGCCTTTTGAATGCATCAGGTCAGGAGCAAGCAAGCTAAAACCAAGAAAATAACCTAAACAGAGAAAGATCTCCTCTATTTTTGAATGATCATGTCAATGAGCTGCTTCTGATACAATCAGGAACTAGCATGACCTGTATAAGAAAGATTTTCCTTGGGTTAGCAAAGCCTTTAGATGGGCAGCCTGAGATGGGAAAAAGGTCTAAACAGATATCCCAGCATCTTTGTAAGTGATGGAGGAGGGAGGGATTGTTCTGGCCCATCACCAAAATCTAAATAAACACCTGGGCAAGGCAGATTTGTTGGTTAGCTCCTGGTGCCAAACACCTGAGTCAAATAGTCTGGCGAATAGTGAGAGAACAACTACTCTGCTCTTCTCTGACATTGAGATGTTTCATAAGGAACAGCCCCCTCCCACTGCACTGCACAGAGCAGGAGGAGCACTAAGGGTTTCACAGGGAAGTGCCAACCTCAGCCACCCTTTGGCACTTCCCAGCCCTGGCAAAGGGCAGCATGTGGCTGAAGCTGCTCCCTCCGACTTCCAGGCTGCAGCAAAGCAGCTGGCAAAGACAGCTCCTGCTCCAAGTTCTCTCCTGCAAGCCCTGAGGAAGCAATCCAGAGTCTGAGCCTCTGAGCCACGGGCCCAGCAGACCATGTGTCACAGCAGAATTGCTAGAAGTGACCTTGTGTGAGCAGCGTGGACCTGCCACAGCCCGTCCAGCTGGCATTTCTGGTGTTCCCCTCTCCTGCCCAGGGGGTTTGGGGATTCCCATAACTGGGGGAAATAAGGGAAATACACCCCTCCACTAGGAGGAAACACAGCAGGAAACAACTGGGTTTGGGTTTTATTTTTTTGTTTAGCTGTTATTTTTGCAGCCTTTTACAACTCTAATGCCATTCCCTCCTCTGTGCTGGCCCACGAGGTACCTGGAGCAAGCCCCTTTGGTGGCCCTCGGGCTGACAGAGGAACCTCTGGGGATTGTACTGCCTCTGTTCCCAGCCCTGAGACAACAAGCCAGGCAGAAAAGAAAGGATGCCAATCCCGTTCTTACCAGCAAAAAGGAATAAATAAATATCACACTTCATCTGCCTAATTAATACAGAGAACTTCCAGCGAAACTTCTCACGGAAACTTGCTACCAGATATCAAACTCCAATGGTTTTGCTTAACCAGCTTGAAGGGACACTTTTACATTTATGGGCAGTCACACAAGAAGCAATGATGTATTTATGATTCTGTACAGTAGAATTTTTAAATAGATATAAATGCTAGTTTAATGTAATGACCAAAAAGACAGACCCTACCACCAGTATTTTAATAAAGCCATGAATTTAACATATGTAAGCAAGCTTGTATTAGAAGTAGATTCAGAGGGGTGAAGAAGAGAAACTGTTCCATTAATCAATGTCTCTTTCATCCCTCAGGGGAAAACTCATGGACCTCATTTAAGGAAAGCCAGTGATGATCAGAGTGAAGGGGCGAGCCAGTCAGATTCCTGCTGTGCCAATATGCCCTAGCAAGGGCATCCCAATCTCATGTCTTCCCCTCAGGCTGTCTTGCACTTTCTGTCTTTGTCAGAAGACAGAAATTGCCAGACCAATTTAAGATTACTTACAACAGCAGCCCAAAGGAAAAAAAACCCAATTAAAAAAAATGCATTTACACTTGAAACTGAAGCTCAGAACTGGAGGTGCCAATGAAAAATATTGTCGATGCACTTACTATAATTATTCCTTTCCTAATAATTTTTTAAAATTCTGATATATAAGAGAAAAAAAATAAAGTTGTTACTTCAAAAGGCATTAATTTCTCTGTCAGCCAAATTGGATTACATGTACTGATAGAAGAAGGTTTGGCTTTTTGAGGCAAGTACCATGGCTTTGGTTTCAGTTAGTTTGAAAAGAATCACAGGAATTAGCACAGCAAGTCTTGAGAGAATCTCTAATTTTAGCATGGAAACCAGCTGTGAACAGCAGTTGCAGCTTCTAAACAGTTGTTTTTTCTCAACAACTTCTTGCAAAAACTAAGAATTTTTTCTTTCCCTCAAAATGGGGAGCAAAGAGGAAGTAGATGCAATGGGCCAGGAAAAAAACAAAACTGTTAGCACACTAAAAGGGAGTAAAAGAAACTTTGGGAGTTTCTACATATGTGATATAAACTGTACAGCAAGGCTGGCTGCTTTTGCTTTTTTAGGAAGATCTCCCCAAGCCTGTTGGCTGTGGTGACTCCTGTGGTAACTCCCAACTGCAGCATATTAAAACTGCATTTATTCTGATTTCAGTCTCTTTTATTTTTGAGTTTGATGCCAGCATGACTTTATAGAGTCACCTGTTAGTAAGGATTTCAGGACTCTGGTTGTCCTTGTTACTGTATGAAAATGAACTTCCTTAAGCTCTAACTGATGAGTCTATCTCAGAGAGCAGGGAAAGTTAATTCAGTGAGAGGAAAACAAATGCATCTAACAGTCTGTAGTAGCTACTGATTACAGAAATGTGATTGTCTTCTACAGCAAAGTGAATTTTGCCTCAACCTGACTAATCTGCTTGGGATGAAAACATGCTCCTAATTAAGGGTTAAATTATTCATTTAAATTGGAATTAATTTTAAATTAAAACACAAATCCGTTAGCAAATAGGAACATTTTAGTATTCAGGCCCTGCAGCCCCCTGCACACAGAGCACACAGAGCAATCTCACCAATTCCCAGCTGTAAACACCATGGAACAAGAGGAGCCTGCGCCGGGGACGTCCCAGCCCCACCACTCCAGGCTTGGCAGGGCCCATCCCTGCACAAGGTCAGAGAAACTTCATCTGCAAACCAGCCCTGCAGCAGCTCTGCTTTTTGTGCTTTCTAGGCAAGGCTGGGGCATCCCAAGGCACTGGAAGTGGATTACACACCCACGGTGTTGGCTGAGCAGCGCCCACCCATTGATGGTTTCCTCTCTTTGTTCCTCTGCTCCTCATTAAAACAGCCCAAGGGTGAAATGCCTGTAGCTGAATTTCTGAATGAGCAAGGACATGATTTGCTCCTGGACTAGCTGGGCAACCCAGCCTGGGCCTGAGCAAGGCCCAGTGGAGAACAAAGAACAGAGTTTGTGGCGCAGTTAGAAATTAGCTTAAGGTATGCAGAAGAATAAAGTAGATAGTGTGTGTGTGTAATAGATGTAGAAGTAGGATTTAGTACCTTCACCACCTTAAAAGTGGAGATAGGCAATTTTTGTTTATATTCCTTTTATGCTGTATACCAATAAGGGGATACCTAGAAATATAAACAATAGTGAAACCTACATAACCTGCCATTTTAAGCAAATAGAGGAGAACGTTATATCATCGCATCGGTGTGAGTAGCGTTACTCGGCTGGCTCCCCACAATTCTGGGGAACTTCCCTCTTCAAATGCCACTGAGGCATTCAGGCACAGCACTTACAAAGAAGGGAATTCAATCACAAACCTGCACAGCTCACAGATAACACGTCCTCAGAGTGTGCATTAACGAGACAGGTGAGAGCACTGGGGACAAACCTCCCGCGCCCAGGACAGGGAAGAATTCCCCATGGAAGTGGCCACTCTTAGAGTGGCTTTGCAAACTATTCCCACTGTCACCTGAGCAGCAGCAGAGGTCCTGAAGCTGCACCTGAGGCCACAGGGCGACCTTTGGCTGGGCAGGTGTGTTGGGATGGGGACCACAGAATCAATTAGGTTGGAAAAGACCTCTGAGACCATCATGTCCAACTTATCACCTACCACCACCATGTCAATGAGACCATGGCACTGGCCTATGTCCACTCTGTCCTTAAAATGCTACTGAAGGGCCCACCTCAATGCCCACACACAGCCTTGCCTCTTTGAACTGTTCTCCAGTTCCTTTTGAAAGTGTTTACACAGCTTCTTCCCCCTTTTTTTTCACTAAGACACCCCACTCACGAGCAAACTTTATAATGTAGGTTTCCCTCCCTCAGAGCAATGAAACCACCTTCAGCAGCTCTGGTTGTTTATTACTTAAATTCTATAGCATTCTGTATGTCAGTAGCATCCTCTGTCTCTCTCCTGAGCCTCTATGTAACTTCTTGAATACCAACTCAGCCCAAAAAAGCTTCTAAAAATTAGACTGTAGCTTTGATTCATATTTCCATTGAACTTCAGGCACACTTTTTATAATCAGACCTGAATAAAAAGACACTACTTAAGTGAGCAGCTCTCAAAACTAAAGGCTATTGCTGTACATGCAGAGCTGGCTTTCCCTGTGATGGGCTGTGGTGCTGGCACCTGAGGGAAGAGGGAAATAACATTGAGAAAGGCTCTTATGAGGGATAAAAGCTCTTGTTGTGATTGGACCCCATTACCACTAGTGTAATAATATCCCCAGAAAGAGGAAAGGATATTGACTTTCTCTCCTTGCCTGTAGGATTCCATTCTGTCTGTTGAAGAAATAAAAACTTACAATGTTCTTAGTATTTGTTTTCTTACATCATCCTTGAGATGTGCGTGGGGCAAGGATTCAGTGCAATGTGACACTGAAATGTCTCTCAAAAAACACTCTTCAGAATGAACACTTCTCATATTTTACACCTGAAAGCTGCTGCTAGCACAGAAAAAAAAATCAGTAGTATTTAATCTTCCTCATGAGTAAATTTCTGCTTTTTTCCTCCCCGCTTCATATTTTATAGCGATCTGTGACCTTAACATATTTTAATCAGATGCTTCTTAAATTGGCTTTACTCCCAGGTCAAGCCATTCAGCAGAAACAATTCCTGTTCTCTGTTTAATAACTGTTACTGGCAGACATATTAATTATGTGTACATAAGAGATAGCGCTGTCCTGAGGGAACAGCACTGCACCTTTCAGCCAGAGTCTGTAATAGCTGCACATTGTGCCTTGCAGGGCTCCTGCACCTCTTCTTGTGCAGTGCATTTCAGCCAGGATTGCTGCCAGCAGCCTTGTTCAAAGCGCAGTGTCAAAGGCTGCAGACCTAAAACAGCTTTACAGCAAAGAGGCTGTGGGCACGCCTGGTTTCGAAATGTGTGAGGCATTGGGGCTTCTCTGCAGACAGTTCTGGGGAAAAGAAACCTTAGTGGATCAACTAAACAGGTATTTAAATCAGGAATTTAGTAAACCCATGTTTATAAGCACCAGCTTTTGCTTTCCCTAAACAAGAGGTTTTCCTAACTCAAAGCCTGGACACACTGAGATATGTTAAGCTAGCATTTCATCAAACAAACCAATTCCATGTTTTGTTCCCTAAAAAACAACCTTAATCTGCAGAGAGATGAAAAGTAATTTTCTAATTCAAGAAGCAGTGTAATTTCAAAACTAAATTAAAGAAACACCAGAGAAAAACCCACCAGAACCAACTCAAACAGTAAAAAAGAGAAGGTTGTACAAATACACACATAAAGAATTTTAAATTATCAGTTGGCAAGGATAAAAAGCAGAGAAATTATTTTCCCCTGAGCTGAACTTACACTAGGAACTCCTCAGAGGCAAACCAGACAATAGTATTGTGGTGGCTTCAAACAGTAAATTTTAAATAAAAATTAACTCAAGCGGAGAGTGCCACAAAGGGATAACTGTGGCAATGCTCAGGTTTAGTCTTAGCTCAACCTCCCCCCTCCATGTCAGAACTGTAAAAAAAAAACCAAAAAAAGAACAACCAATCCCCCCCATAGTAAAGCAAACAGACCTGGCAGCCCCTGTCCCACAGGCCACCAGTTTGTGATAAGGTGTTTCCCCTCCAGCCCAGAGGAAAAACCAAGATAGTGCCTGGTAACCCTTGCAGGCTAGATTTAGCTAATGAGTAAAAAACCCAACTGTCTTAGCTTGGGGATGTTTATGTAATTTCCCTGTGCCCAAAGCAGGCCAGAACAGGTTCAGAACAGGAAAGGTACTATAAATAAAGAAGAAGAAATTAATTTCCATGCAGATCCTTACCCAGTACCCATCTCACAGCTCATGTTAACAGCACATGGAAGTGCAAGAGGGAATCACCATTTGCCAGCCCTAATTATTTCAGCCTCACACCTACAACCCAAATACTATTTCAAAAACCTGGAAATATAGGGTTCGAGATATCTGGTAATTTATTTTTATTAAGGATAATTATGTAAATCATCATTGTACTGTCCTTCACGTAGACTATCCAATATTTGGGTTTTTTTTGCAAATTACTGGTCTCAATGCATTCTGCTCCAGTCTAGGTAGTTGACATGAAGAGCAAAAATTCATCTTTCTTTCAATTTACCTTCAAATGTGTTACTTTTTTCACCAAATCAATGTCCCCTTGGTTTTGATTACATGACAGGAAGACCAGCTGCTCTTGATGTGTCCTCTCGAAGTCATTCCTCATCTTACAAAGATCTATCGTGAGCTTATCTTCTCTGTGGTGAAAAAACACAAACTTTTCAATCAGCTTTTACAGGACTATCTTCTGATCCTTTGATCATACCCATCTCTATTTCTACACTGTCATTTATACAGTGGAAAATGTTCTTATTTTTTCCATACCATGTCTGATGAAACCAATTGATTTATATATTGGACTGCAGATTACATCTTGCTCTCTCACACATTTGGGCCTTTGTTTTGTTGGGTTTTTTTAGTTTGGTTTTTTTTTTTCCTTTGAGCAATCCATGGAACATCTCTCCCAGTGTGTCAGTGTCAAGTCGTAACAGTTAATTCCGACATATAAAAGGTATAAATTTTCTCTCAGGGATAGAGGGAAGACAATGATGCATTTACTGAGGCTGAATACTCTTTTGCAACTTTCCACCTCTGTTAGAGGAGTCTATTGCTGTCCCTGTGAGAAAATTAATGCAGAACAGGCTCCAAACCCAGTGTCACCTTCTAATCAAAATGCTGCCTGGTGGCTTGTATGATGTTTCAGAGAGCCCAGCCCAGCTCCCCAGTGACACAGGTCCACTACTGCAATTTGCATGAATTAGTACTTTTGTGAAGAGTCTCAGCAGGGCTGTCAAATTAATTGGAAAAGAAATTTAACAAACGCCTTTTCCCTTAGAGATTTGCTCTCAGGTCGGGGTTGAGGCACATTGCTCGAGCAGTGTGGGGGAAGCTTGTGCTCCTTACCCCCTTGCTGAACTCATTTTTGTTGGTAAAAAAGAGAGGACTTTGGTTTCTTGTGCTGTTAATTTGGTACCTGTCACAAGCAGCCCACTGGCATAAAAAAGACAGTCCATTTCTAATGATGCTTTTGGCTGGGGTAGGATTAATTTTTTTCATAGTATGGGGCTGTGTTTTGGCTTTGTGCTGAAAACAGTGTTGATAATTCAACCAAGTTTTTATATTTTTACTGCTGAGCAGTGCATGCACAGTGTCAAGGTCTTTTCTGAGAGGGCTGGGGGTGCACAAGGATTTGGGAGGGGACACATCTGGGACACCTGACCCAGTCTGGCCAAAGGGATATTCCATCCCAACTTTCCTAGGGATGCCTGAACACCTGCCTGCATAAAGAGAGTGGGGAATCACTTCCTTGTGTTGTGTTCTTGTATGCAGCATTTGTTTTCCCTATTAAACTGTCTTTCACTCAACTCACAAGTTTTCTCACTTTGCTCCTTTGATTCCCTCCCAAATCCTGTGAGGGGAAAGGGAGTGAGTGGCTCAGTTGTCAGCTGGGCTTAAATATGGCAATTTCACAACACTAAATGTACCAGATGCTGATAAAATAAAAATAAAATGGCTCAGCTAATGGCCAGTGACTAGAACATCTGTACATTCATTTCCCAGAAATCCTCGCTTTCTCATACCTCAAAGTTAGTTCTTTTTCCCAATTTTAACATATTTTTAAATTCAATCACTGGAGGTGAGACATGGCCAGAGGCACATAAAGTTTAGGAAGCAAACACTGGAGATACTTTGCTGTCCTCCCTTCCAAAACACAACCAACCAACCAAAAAAACCCCAAAGCAAAACCAAAGTTGGCATTTTTCAGCACTGATGCGAACAGGAGCTGAAAAGCTAAAATTGAAGTTGAAATTGTGTGCCTGTGCTTTATTCAGTGCTACTTTCACTGTCAACCACTGACTTATTACTTCTTGAATTCACTGAGAGCTGGTGCTGGGAAAGGGAAGCTCTTCAGAAGAGAAATGGTGCTGCAATGGCAGACACTTAAACCTGCAGGAAAAAATCCCTAAGGTTTAAGCCATTGCCATTAGATTTGGGATATAATTTAGGGTACCAAAAATGGCTGTAATTTGTAGCAGTGTACAGGAAACAGCCATTGCTTTGCTTGTGATGCTGTTAATGCCACTTAATGGCTGCATCTATATAAGTATTTTAGCCATGCTTTTAAAGCAAAATCCCATTTCTCCCCCTCTTGCCATATGACTCATAACATAGTGTGTCCAGACCACACATATATATTCCAGGTATGCTGGAAGATGTTCTCCCTGCTCCAGGAAGTCTATAGGGCCTGATAGAGACTTTCTGAAGTAAAACTTGAATGCTTAAATTGTCATGGTGCTGGCACAGAGCCCAGAATTCCACCTGCTGAGTGCCACTGATCTGCTCCTATCTGGCCACACTCCCTTGCCAATGTAGACTTAAGCCATGAGCACCAGTCTTCAAATACCTCTGTGCTGTCAGAATCTGGCAAAAGGAGGTGATTTTATCTAAAGCCACTAAACAGATAAACAGATATTGTCATGTGCAGAGAGGTTTCAGTGATTGCTAAAGAAAAGCTTTAAACAGAAGACCCAAAACATTAAGGCTTCATTGTTGTCAGGACATCCTCTTCTCTTCATGTCCTTTTTCACTGACTGTATTTCCATCCTTCCAGCAGAAAGCCTGAAAATTAAACAGTTCCAGCCCCTGGGGACATCTGTGAGCTGACAATCTTCTCACAGCTGAAAAGAAAGGCTTTTGCAAAACTATCTGAACACTCAAGTGCATTGTGTGCTTTAGCTTTTGCCTCTTCTTCCTTGGTATTTTTCCTTTTAAAAAGAAACTTCTTAATTACCTAACATGCATTTTGTAGGCATGTATTAAAAACGGCTGGGTTTGCAGGGTAAGCAATTATCCACTGACCAAAAACCCAATTAAATGTAAATTTTTTTTTAAAATCCCACAGTTCAGCATTTTTATTCACTTGCCTGCTACCTGTGTGAATCCAAGGGGGGCAGAATCTCAGCTGTTTAGAAAACAAAGAATCTGATGTATTGCATTTTACAGGGTACTTGCTACAGAATGAAATCCTTCCTTACAATCAGAAACAAGAACTCAATGTTCTCCAACAGCATTCACTTCTCAATGCAGAAAATTCATCAGAAGGGACAGGAAACTAAGTTTGCATCGCTCTGCTCTGTGCTTTTTCTAACAAATAATACTGTGTGCTGATATCCAATGCCAAATGTTCAATTAAAAGTTTGCAATTCCACTGGACTTTATGGGGAAAAGAATCAAAAAACAGCATTGCAATGCCTTTCATGACTCTGCACTGTGTTATATGAAAGGTTTTATTGTATAGAGATCATGCCATTTTCTGAGTGAAGGAACAGTATTGCAAGCACCATGGATTTAACCACAACATTGATTTTATATTCATTTTTTTCCCCACTTCTTACTGTAATAGTCAAAAGCAGAAACCAAGGAGGCTGAAAGGACATCCAAAATCCACAAAAGATGGAAGCATTTAGGAAATCCACCAGCTCTGACATTCTGTATCTGTCAGGACCACCTGATGCAGAATAGGGTGGGGTTTCTTCCCTACTAGGAATATTCCCAACTACTCCCACTAGAATTCTTTGGAGTTTACTGAGAGTTTGAGCTGTGCAGTCTGCAGTTGAGCTGAAATAACTTTTATCCTGGAAATGGGGAAGTCAAATTCCATCTGGTGACTTTGCTTAGCAAAACCCTGATCACAGGTCCGTTTCCAAAAGATCTATTTTACTTTTTCTGAACAAATCTCAAGACAATAAAAAAGGCTTTCTTCTTTGTAGGCTAAGTTTCAAGAACAAGAAAGAATCCAGAAAAAAGAATGCTGTGCACATCAAGATGATACAAATGGTACAAAATAGCACAAAAACCCAAACAATTTTAAGCAATCAAGTCAAGAAAATCTGTTCTTGAAAACTAAAGTTATAACAGAAATAATTTCCTGCTTATTGATAAAACTTTGACTGGGACAACTGGTTTCCAGCACACATCATTGACACTTTTTCCACTAAATACTACATTTTAAAAGCCAATACAGAGAGGAGAACAGGAAAATGGTTTGTCCTTGACTAAGTGGTTACACGTCCCACATTCACCACTAAGCAGGTGCATTTCTGAGAGCCCAGGGCTGATGGATCAATCTCTACAACTGACACAAAAGTTTTGCAGATTGGTGAGATCCCATATGAACTTTCCAGCCCCAGCTGGAGCTCCCAGCCTTGTGCTGGGACGAAATGCCTACCACAGCTGGACAAGGATTCAGCTTGGGACAAGCCTGGACTAGAAGATAACCCTAGAAGTAGTTCCTTAAATTGTGTTTTTCTCCAAATCCATGGTTCAGCAGCTCATGAGCCCTCATTTCCCCACCAATCCCACAGAATGAGGGTGTATGTCAGCTGTGAGCATCCCATCATCCCATCTACAGTTTTTCTTCTATAAAAGGCTCTGTGCTCCAGGCAGGAATCCAGCTGAAGTGTAATGGTAAGAATGTCCATGTAAGTCACTGAAGCTTTCATACTTTTTTTTTCCCTCCTCCTCTCCTTGCTGCCTGTCCTGTGTGTCAGATTAGAAACACACAACAAGTGATTACGATAGGCAGCTATAAGTGTATTTTGAAGGCACTGTCAAAATGCATTAGCAAAATGTCCTGTTCTAGCCCAAGTAATCTGAAATGATCTCCCACTATCAGGAATGGCACCAGTGCTGTGTTCTGCTGCCCTGACATCACCAAGAGAGGCTGTGACAGCTTCCCAGAGGTACAGACCTGGCCCTGCAGCTCCAGCACCAGCCACAACAGCTGATCAAACCCTCCCGTCCTCACCTGTGCCAAGGAAATGGCACACACAGCCCCTCACTTCATCTGGCCTTATAAATTTATCTACCTTCTCATCAATTAACTGTGCAGCGCACCTCCTTCAGCACTGCTAAATAAACACTAAACACCCTGTCTGGGTGAGGCACAGCCAGCAGTGCCAGGGCAGGGGTGGGGACAGGGAGCTTCCTCCATCACCTTTGTCTCTGCTGCTCTGTGCCACGTGGGACAGGAATTCTGAGCTGCTGTGCCCAGGTCCAGCTGTGAACTGGGACATTTATTTGCACTTTTAACTGCTCCCTAACAAGGAAAACTTTCCTTCTGCATTAGGATTCACTCTGAAAGAACATTCTGTTCTTTTTCTGCTCCTTCTCTTGGCTGCAGTGAAGAGTGGGTTAAGTGTGTGTGCAGCAAGCATTTGGAAGAGGCAAGCAGCAAGCAGGCTTGTTATTCTTGATGAATAATGTAACTTAAGAGCTGTGAGGCTTACAATTGATTTAACAGCTGCCAACAGCCCCAGTTTAGAAAAGAGTGAGGCAATGCTTGTAAATTCGGCTTGAATCAGATTAGTCCTCCCTGTTACCCGGCAAGTGGGAAATATTCCTGCCCTGCCTGCTTGGTGGCACCTCCTTGTGCTTCAGCTGTGGCCATGAAACTCCCTCAGAAGTTACTCAAAAAGTGATACCACTGTGAGACACACCCAATTTCCCAGGTGTCCACTTCCAAAGTTCAGAAGTAAATCCTAAACTCAGTGGATGATGAAGGAAGAGTAATTCCCAGACGTACGTGGAGCACTTCCTGTGCACCCTTCAATTCCCTCACTCTGAACCTCTGAATCTGCAGGGGGCAAATTAATGATATAAATTCACCTTTCCCACTAAGCTGCTTAGCAGCCAGGGGCAGAAAATTCCACACTTGTGGCTTTTAGGATGATTTACACCTATCAGAGTCTTTTTATACCTGCAGTACTGCCAGCTGCGAAAAGAAAATTGGTTTTACAGACATGACTTCTTAAAGAACTGAAACTGCTGTCAGTATTTCTTTGACCCTCTTGAAAATATCAGGTTTTTATATCACATTATAACATCCTAGATTGGTATTTAATACTCAAAAATCTCCTCCTGCCCCCTGCTTCATGCACTCTCCAAAGCCTCCAGTGAGATATGGATATTTTTACCTCATTCTTACTACATTTTACAGTAATTTCTGCATCTTTTACACAACAAAATCAGAATAGGAGTAAGAGCTCATCTAGTAATAAAGGACATTGTTCTATTAAAAAAAAAAAAAACACCAAAAAGCAAACCTTATTCTATTAAAAAACTTCCTTTCTTCTAAAACTCCTGCTTTACAGAGGGATCACCTCACAAGCTTAAGGCAACACGATCCCAAGCCTCTGCCACTGCATCACAAAACCTCCAAAGTAGCAGAGGAAGGAAAATCAATCTCTCAGAAATTAGGAATGCTTATCCATAGTGGATTCCTTGTGTACAGCTAATAATCAACCATTTTGAGGCAGCTGTAATGGCAGCAATCACCAAATAAACCCAACCCATTTTCCCCTTGCATCTGAAACGTGTGGGAAAGGATACAGTGGAGCTCCCTCTCCATTTTCTTTCCCTACCCTTTGACTTCTTCAGGTGTTTTTACAGAGCACTTTCTGTGAAAAAAGGTCTAAAAAAGAGACTCGTGGCCCTTCCAAGGGCTACTTTTGATTAGGCAATTTCTGCCCCACCCAGAAAAGTCTGTACAACCAAAACAATTTGAAAATTAAGCCTGTAAACAGATACCAAGTTGAATTAACTATAGGACCATCAACAGAGGGAAAGAAATATTTAAGGATATAAAGAAAAAAGTAGCAGATAATCATGAAACAACAATAGGAGGAGAGTCTATTTTACCTAGCATTTTGTCATCTAATTTCTTTTATTTTCAAATAAATCTGCTACCTTAACATTCATTTACACTAAGATACCACAGTCCAAGTAAAAAGTAGAAGCTGTTTGCAGTACCTAAGTAATGTCCCTCCCAATAGACAGGAAAAAATGACTATGTTATTTTCACAGCCAAATACTCCAGTTTACTAAAATAACTCAGTTTTGTAAGTGCTCCTGAAACAGCTCCAACTTAGGCAGGAGCCAGAGCTGGCCTGGATGAGCAGTTCAGAGTCCATGTGATTATTCAGTCTTCATTTTGGCTAAATTTAATGTTGGCTCTTTGGGGATGGACTCCCAGAGGTGAGGCAGCAAAGGGCCACTTAAACCCTGCCAAGTTCAGTGGGGGAAAACTTGGACTGACAGCCTGGTTATCTAATTGTTAGCAGCAGGCAGCAGCAGTTTTAAGTAGCAAAATTAATATGTTTGGGGGTTATGCAAAACAAGAATAATTTACAATGGATTGGTATCGGGAGCAGTTTTAATCAGCCATGATCTGAAAATCCTGAATTCCCATTAAAATAAATTGGAATTGCATTTGCTTCCACGTAGCCTGGTTTTGACTGCAGAACTTCTGAGTGGTGAAAAAGAGATTAGTAGAGGCTTGGCTTTATCTGTAGACTTTATCTCCCTAATTTTATATTTGAGACTGGTTAAATTAGTACACAGAATAATGGAAAAAGTTATTTAAAAGTTGCTGCACAGGCCATTTTTGTTGCCCACATATGGAAAACTCTGGATTCAACTCTGACTCCAAGAGATCCTCAGCTACTGGAGCAGTGACTGAGCTCAGGGTTAAAGAGAACAGAAAATACAAAAGAAGAAGTGGGGGAAATAAAAACTATCTCCTCTGGAACATTTAAAGGGTTGTTTCCAGGGGTGAAAGGGAGCGTGAGCAGATTATAAATGATAAAAAAAAAAAAAAAAACAACAAAAAAAACCAGGCAGCATGAGAAAAGAGAAAAAAGTTGATGTTGCCTCTCGGGAGAGAGTGGGAGTCCCCTCCAGACCCCCCTGCCCACTCCTGTAGCTCTTCCTTATGGGCCACCTCAGGGGCCAGGAGCTTCTTGGGTGGGCCTTTAAAACCCATAAAATGTGTTATTTTGAATTATTAAATATTCACAAACAGGAAAGCAGACCGCAGACAACAAGCACCTGGGGCTCTTCACTGTCAGAAAGAGAACACAGGACTAGAAAACAACTTGTCCCCATCCTACCCCTGGCAGGATCCCCACCTGTAGGAGTCCCTAAATTTCACAGAATTACACCAATATAGCTAGATAAGGTCTGTTTTTATCTTTTCAGCAAAAAATCTCTGTGTATTGATATGTTTCTTAGCTACACCTTCACAGTTTAATCTGAAACTCTGGATTTTTATGGTTGGCAATAAGGAAAAAATCACCCCCCCTTTGCAGCAGCTCAAAAGATTACTTCAAATGCACACATAATAAGAAGCTTTTTGAGATTTTCCTTTGTTTGTTTTTTGGAGGTTTGCACGTCTCTAGCTTAGCAGTAATTTCTATCAGCTTACATTAAACAGCTGCTTCATCAATTTGAGTTAAAACCAAATTAGCCTGAAATTAAGTCAGGATCTATACAAGAGTAGCAGAAACTGAAATAAATCAATATCAAACAACAACCTCATCTGAAGCTAGACAGCTTGCTGATGTGCTGAACAAGAATATAAGCACTGAAACCAAGCAAGAGCTTCTTAAATCAGAATATTGTCCCCATATGTGTTTGCAACTATCTAATAAAGCTGTTCTCACTAATAGGGACAGCAGCATATCCAAGAGAAAAACTGACACGAGCCAACAGGATTTCCTGATAAACACAGATAAAAATCTGTGCTGAAACACGTAGTGCAAAATGACTGAATCTGAGATTTCTGGGGGGAAATCCCAACACGCCCTGGAAAGAGGCCAAAACCATAAAAACTCTACAGAAGTACTTTGATTATTTAGCTTCTAAATTTTAAGACAGCACTGTTGAGTCCCATCTTGTCATGTTTTTCCATTCTCATTGTCTTTCCACAGGAGAGTCCCAAGACTTCTCTATGTTTTCACTTTGCTTTCTTAGCTGGGCATTGAGTGCTCTTCTCCTGTGGCAGCTTTCCCACGTTTGGTCTCTCCTAGCTGGGCACCTCAGAGAGCAGAATAAACTACACCAAAAAATCACATTTGTGTTCTCATTATGCTCCTCTTTTCCCTTTACCTGTGCAGTTGTATTTCCAGAACAAATTTCTGTGATTTCNGAGAAATGTATAAAAACCAATAAATTAATGCACTAACACTAGTTGTGGCAATTTATTTGGGAGAAAAACGCACATATTCCATTATTTACTGTTTTATAATCCTAAAACTGTTAGAAAGGTAACACAATCTTTTTCAGCATTAGTCTGTAGATTTCTTTTAGCTATCTAAAAGAAATTTAGATTTAATTAGGCTGTTTAATTAGGCTAAAGAACCAATGAAATCCCTTCTTTATTTTTACCACTAATTTTCTGCCTCCAGCACAGAAGAAAGACAGTAACAACACTCTCTGGTTTATTTTGCTGTTGAACTTTGGGATTCATAATGGATGAGAGAATTTTAAAAGAAATTAATTAAAAAAGAGAGGGAACAAGAGAGAGAAAGATGATCAGTTATAATAAAATTATAAACTGCTTCATGAAACAGAAATAGGGAAGCTACAACCAGAACATCTTATGTTCCTTTCCAAACTTTAAAAAACACCATTGTCTTAGGGAGAAGATGGTGACATTTCTGGTTTTGAGTTGAGGACTTTTGTTGTCAGACATGTCCCATCTTTCATCCAGTGGGAGAATTTGGTCCACCTACCCAGCACCTGGTGGTGAAGTGCATGTGCACAATATTTATATTAAAAGTGCCACCAACTCTGTCCAGAACAGCCTCCAGAAAATGCCACTAAACAAAATGCTGTATCTGTGTAGAAAGCCTCAATTTTTACAAGTGGTCTCAACAGCTACCCAGAGGAAAAACACTGCTGAAGTTCAGCATTATTTGTGAGAGCCTAAGAAGTGTTCATAAAAAAAGTGAGGCAAGTGCCAAGAGAAAAATGCCTGTAGTCAAGAAATTAAAGCTAACATCTTAAAAGATGAAAAGGAAACTACTAAAAACAAATAGCGTAATGATTTGGCAAAGGAGATTCTGAGATCATTTCAAGCAGAGGGCTCAGGGCTGGATGTGACAAAGAACCACTGTGGCAAACCAGCAGCACTATCATGCAATAACACAAACCTAAGTGCTAAACTACTCCAGAAGCTCTTTTTAAAGCCTTTAACATCTCTGAACCGCCCTTTCAACCCTTGCCACGACACGAATTTATGACAAACAAAGCAGCCCAAAGGCTGGTGTGAGCACCCAGCACCGGGCCATGGTGAGGAGCCACATCTTGGGCACACGTGTTCTGGGACCTGGGAGGCTCCCCTGGCAAGTGGGGCTTAGAAGGCTCAGAAAGCTTTGTTCCCACCAGCTAAAACTCAAGTGTCTTGGCAGAGTGGCTGAGAAACGCCGTGGCAGCACCTCCCTACTCTAATCCTGGCAAGGGCTGCTGTTGCTGTTTATCTTGTGCTTTCCTAAGGACTAAATTCATTATTATTTTAATAGAGGTGGCAGATGCTGAACTGGTGCTATTCATGCATCCACACAGAGACAAGGGGCCCTCCTTTTGCCCGAGTGATGCAACTCCACTGACAGTTAATATCCTTTAATTATGTCCTTTAATCCTAACATTGTCATAAATAAGACCCTTGTAAAGAAAATTAATGTGTAGAAAAAAAAAAAGAGAAAGATTTTAAAGGCAGATTTCAGACTGACCAATGCTTTATCTACAAACTACTATTCTTATTTTCAGAGAGGACAGTGAGATGCTTCAGTCTTAACTACCAATATTAAATTAGAGAAAAGCAAGAGAAAAAAGAAGTAACAAGAACAAAGCAAATAAATGCTGTGATAGAGTCAGGTGAATTATAGCAGAAATACTTTATCTGGTTGTGGACAATAAGGAGAAATTCTCTCTCTTCCTCGGATCATTTATTTTGTGTGTGTTTGGTTATCCTAAAAAAAGCTGTCAAGATAGCAGCACAGGCAACTTCAAAACCTTTATTTAGAACTATATCACAAACAATACAATCTTTACCAGTTAAATATCTTCCTTTTAATTAACCACTCTCAGTAAAGACAGAGAAAATTAATTTCCCTTTTGATGCAGTAATTCGTTATTGAATTGCCACTGTACTTTAGAAAGAGGCTGCTATGATGACACTACTAAATTAGGTTTACTTACAAACCATTAATGTATAAGAACCTTATGTCTAATTCTCATAAACAGGAGAAGAAACAGTATCAAAGGAAAAAAAAAAAAAA